>JAHREE010000420.1:90842-133464 GCA_033628505.1 Tringa tobata | reverse complement strand
GCACGGGGTGATTTGGCACAGGCATCCTGAGCAACGAGGGGGGGAAGAGATCTCTGTGGGTAGCAGGGAGGAAGCAGGGTGAGCAGGAAGGGTCGTGGGGACCTGCCGAAGGACGCCTGGGGTTTAATTTCTCGATGCTGTGAATTAAGGGATGGGCTGACATCACTGTGAAGGACAGCAGAGTGAAAATGCCACGTTTGATGGTGCTGTACCAGTACCTGCTTGGCCCACACACCAAATCCTTCACCCCCAGCTGTTGTCAAGCCCTGAACCCCTCTTTTAAACCCCTGCATGGGGCATCAGCCAGGGATCCCTACAGAGCGAGTGGCCTGAAGAGGGCCCTAAGGATCCCCTAAAGCATCTTGTGCCAAAAATCCTGCCCTTCTCCCCAAACTGGAAGTGTGTACACAGTCAGGGAGGGCTGGCTGGGCCAGCACATCTCTCCCACAGCCCTCAAGCACCCGCCGTTCCCCTCCTCCCACTGTGGGCAGGGAAAACAGGCAGCTGTATCCAGATCCCCAGCAAAACTCTCTGATGCTTTAACCACAAACTCCAGCCAAACGCATTTGGTGACGAAGGAGTTAAAAGCTCTGGGCCGAGCAGTTTTCTAGCCTGTGGCTTCTTCCCCCCCCCTTCTGCCCCCCTGGTTTACAAAAAAACACATTATCAAAAACCTGCCTGGAATCCTCTCAGCCAGTGACACAGAAAATTCACATTGCGGAGGCTGCCAGGGCGACAACAAATAGCAACAGTAAATACAGCTGCCTGGAGCTCCCCGGCTGGTGCCCTGCCCGCGGGCTGGGGATCAGGAAGGGCGTCACGCTTCAACAGGACACGCACGGCCTCCAGATTTCTAGAGGACACTCTGCTTTCTTGTTGCCTCTCCTCCCGGTCTCTGCTCAAGGCACCCGCAGCTCCCGGGACTGGTCCTTCGGAGGAGTGACAGAGCCAGCCTCACGTCCCCTGCCCCAGCAAGTGCAACCAGCTGGCTGGTTCCCTTTGAAGCACTTCAGCTCCTTCCTTTTCTCTTTCATCCCTTTGCTTTCCATCTCTCCAGGGTTATTTTCCTCTCCTGAGCCTGTGTGAGCCTGAGGCAGGGGCACTGCAGACATTACCCTCCCCACGCAGCTCCAGCAGCAGCCCCAGGGGGATGGCCCCCTGCGTGGGCACGAAGCGGGCACTGGTCAGTCCCCAGGGCTGGAGAGGGTCCAGCAGAGGGCTACAAAGATGATGAGGGACCTGGAGCATCTCCCTTATGAGGAGAGGCTGAGGGACTGGGGGCTTTTTAGTCTGGAGAAGAGAAGGCTGAGGGGGGATCTGATCAACACCTATAAATACTCAAAGGGTGGGTGTCAAGAGAATGGGGCCAGTCTTTTTTCAGTGGTGCCCAGGGACAGGACAAGAGGAAATGGGCACAAACTTGAACATAAGAAGTTCCACCTAAACACGAGGAGGAACTTCTTTACTCTGAGGGTGGCAGAGCCCTGGAAGAGGCTGCCCAGGGAGGTGGTGGAGTCTCCTTCTCTGGTGGCATCCAAACCCACCTGGACACGTTCCTGTGGGACCTGCTCTGGGTGGACCTGCTCTGGCAGGGGGTTGGACTAGAGGATCTCCAGAGGTTCCTTCCAACCCCATGTGATTCTGTGACCTTGGTGAGACTCCGGGCAGGACTCCGGGGGGCCAGGGAGGGACGTGCTTATGGTGAAATCACCATCCTCTCTACCAAGGAGCAGCTCAGCTATTCCTCTGCTCACCAGCTTGATGCTGCATCTCGCCCTGCTCTCTCTGTGCAGTAGCACCCCCTTCCCCTTCCTCCTTTTTGCACATTCCCCTTTTCCATCCCCCTCCAGCCATCACTCAGCACTTCACACATCTACCACACACACATTAGCAACAGGTAACCAGGCCATGTCTGGCCTAAAACGGATAATGCTAAAGGATAGATATTTTTTTCCAGCGTCACTTTTTTTTTCCAAGGTGCTGCAGGTTCCAGGCCCCGCTTTGTAAATCNATCAACATCTAGAAATACTTAAAGGGTGGGTGTCAAGAGAATGGGGCCAGTCTTTTTTCAGTGGTGCCCAGGGACAGGACAAGAGGAAATGGGCACAAACTTGAACATAAGAAGTTCCACCTAAACACGAGGAGGAACTTCTTTACTCTGAGGGTGGCAGAGCCCTGGGAAGAGGCTCCACCATCCAACCCCACCTGGACACGTTCCTGTGGGACCTGCTCTGAGTGGACCTGCTCTGGCAGGGGGTTGGACTAGAGGATCTCCAGAGGTCCCTTCCAACCCCATGTGATTCTGTGACCTTGGTGAGACTCTGGGCAGGACTCCGGGGGGCCAGGGAGGGACGTGCTTATGGTGAAATCACCATCCTCTCCACCAAGGAGCAGCTCAGCTATTCCTCTGCTCACCAGCTTGATGCTGCATCTCCCCCTGCTCTCTCTGTGCAGTAGCACCCCCTTCCCCTTCCTCCTTTTTGCACATTCCCCTTTCCGTCCCCCTCCAGCCATCAGTCAGCATATCACACATCTACCACACACACATTAGCAACAGGTAACCTGGTCATGTCTGGCCTAAAACGGATAATGCTAAAGGATAGATATTTTTTTCCAGCGTCACTTTTTTTTTTCCAAGGTGCTGCAGGTTCCAGGCCCCGCTTTGTAAATCTGATGTTTATTTTAAGTCAGTTGCCGGGTGGAAGCCGTATCCCTCCAGTTCCTGTTCTTAATCTCTGCTTTTTTCTCCCCTTTTGCTTTCTTTCCTCCCTCCTCCCCCCAGTTTACAAAGTTTAATTTGTCATCAGGGTCACCGAGGCAGCTGCAGGAGGAGGTACGGTGGAGACCGAGACTGTCCTGCTGCTGGGGGAGACCCTAGGAGGAAAAGAAGAGGTGATGGGAGGACAGGGGGCTTTGGAGGAGGGCTCCTGGCAGGTCTCTGCAAGCGCTGGACTGGAATCCTGTGCTCCCCATCCCCTCAGTGCAGCCCCAGCCCTTAAGATTGCTGAGCAGAGGGGCCTGTCCCAGTGCTGTCTTAATTCCTCACCTTTCCCATGCTTTACACCTTGAACCCCAGCCATGAAATGAACCTGAATCCACTTAAAATCAGCACCTCAAACCCTACCATTAAGTCAAAGCAATGAACAGAGAGGTAGAATTAAAAGCCAATTATATAAAGGATGGGAAAGCTTCCTCTTGACTTAGCAGGAGGGCACAGAGCAAGCCTGGACACCCACACAAATAACTACCTCAACTGGACGATCTTATACCAAACAGTTCATGGCTGTTACCCAAAAGGGACTGTACTGGGCAGCTGCACTGGTTCCCAGTGTTTGAGAGGGGGTGGTTGCCATTAATCACTTGTATTACAGTAGCCCCAGAGAGATCCAGGACAGTCTTTGTAAGCCACAGTGTCCCCACCTGGAGACCCCACAACACAAGGGAGGGTGAAGCACTGCCAGATGCCACCACGGTCACAGTAGGCAGGTGGCAAGGCAGGGACAGAAAGGCCAGGGTCTCCTGCCTCCCACCTCGGGCTCTTGGCATTACACGTCTGCCTCCCAGTGCCTCACAGCGGGGAAAAGAAAGGAAGATGGAGAGGATGTAGACACCAGGCCGCCTGAGGGGTTTGGGAGGTGAGATTTATGAGGCTCTGTCTTGGAGAAGCTTCCAGGAAGGGGAAAAAAAAAGAAAAAACCCACCTCCTTCAGGTGGCTGGAGATCTGTCTTGCCTGTGATGGCAGAGATTTTATCCTGCCAGTCTGCACAGAGGAGGGTTTCATCTCTCAGGGACATTGCAGGGACCTTGGGAAGGTGTCTTCTGCTGCTAAAGGCGGCGTAGGGCCGTGTCCCAGGCACAGGCAAAGGGACTTCCCTTGCTCGGGGGGAAAATCTCTTGCAGGCACTGGTTTACCGGACACTGTGCTGCTGATGTGGCCTCTGGGGAGAGGTGACACTCTAAGGAGGAAAACCCCAGGGTTACCCTGTCACAGTCCTCTCAAGAGATCATCTACTGGATGTCCGCTGTCTCCCAGGGCACTCAGTGCCCTGCTCTCAAGAGTTTGCACGGCAGCAATTCATCCTGAAAGCTAAGGACAGGGAGCAAAGGGAGCCGAAGGACAACGGGGAGGTGAGGGCAGGGCTGCCCCAGCTCTCCCCACTCCTTCCCCAGCTCAGCGAGGGCTGAGCACAGTGGAAGGAAGAAAGAGCAAAGCCAGGAAAACTCCTTCCCCATCATATTTACTGAACTGCTCTGAGTTATGACTGGAGGCCAAGATCTGGCTTCAGGCGATTGCCTAAATCATTTAGGAGCTGACAAGGTAGGGAGGGGGGAAAATGTTCTTGTAATTCTTCAGTCTGAGGTACATTAAGGAGCCATAAGCCATGTCGAGAGCTTGAATTACATTAGAGAGATTATCCTGTTACAGTTCATAATCCTGGATAATATACCATCCCGCAGCACACCTGCCAATGATAAATCTCGCCCCGTAATGGGGCAGTCGTGACCCTGGCGGTCCTGTAGCCCTCTTGGCATGGAGCGGTAGCACCACGCAGACAGATGGAGTCAGGAGGGAGAGCACAGAGGAATAACAGCTTGGCAGCAGTGTCTGGCACCAAGGGAAATTCATAGCCGGGCAGGTCCTCGTGGTTCTCTGCGTGCTGTGATTTACCAAGCCACAGCATGGGATGAGAGGGATCTACGGGGAAGGACACCTGGGGTCACCTGTCTCCACAGGGAGCCATACGAGGCCCCAGCAAGTGTGCTGGGCTCCACTGATGGGGTTGAGGATGTGCCCCATGCCCAAGCCCACAGAAAAAGGAGGGCAATCTGGCAGCCAGATGGAGAGCAGCACCCCAGCCCAAAGCAGGACACCTCCCCGAAAAGAAGGGATTTCTTGCACAAGGCATCACATGTCTCTCAGTGAGAAATGGGGAGGGATAGGGCTGAGTCCCAAAGGGAGAAAAGAGAAAATCAGCCCTATGAAACAGTGTGTCCTTTTTGAGCCAGGTACCACAAGGAGATAAGATGTCTCGGCCCCTCTGGAAAAGTGGATCCTAAGGGAGGTGGGGTGGATTTGCAGCCTGGAGATCCTAGGGGTGGTGGAGTCTCCTTCCAAGACTTTAAACCCTTTCTGTCAGCAACATTTGGCTGCCAGAGGCCAACTGCTGCAAAGTGCATCTTTGGGGTCCTTGGGCTGCAAGTCCAGGGGGTGGGAGACTCACTGGGACCGGCATCTTCAGCTCAGCTGCTGCAAGATGTTTGCCTTTCCTCCAGCATGTATAACTCCCCTTCCCTTTCCTTGCACTAGGAAACAACCCAGAGACCTGTCCTCCCCTCTCCATAGCATAATCCCACCTATAATCTTTTACAAGAGGTCTAGCAAGCTCCAGGCCTCCTAGGGTCTCCTCTCTAACTCCTTCTAGGCTTACACCCTCCACTGTTTGGTCTCAGTCATCTCCCAGCCATGCCATCCTACTCCACCGACTGCAGTCCCTGGGCTAACAAGCCCCCGTTGTTTCAGGTCTCCAGTCCTCCTCCAGCTCAAGCCACTTCTTTGCCCTCGAGACCATAAATCCTGCTGTCCCCCTTGATGTGAACTGACCATGCAAACACAACCAGGCAGCTCCTGCTTCTCTGCCAGGCAGCCTCTCCCTCCTCCAGCCCACATTCCCCTGCACTGGAAACTGCAACTGCTCCATTTAAGTCTCCCAACATGTCCCAGGGGGAAAGGCTCTGTCCCCGAGATCAGCCTGGCTCCTGATTTTGCAGAGGGGCTGCTCCCATAAACTGCATCAATCCACTGGCTGCAGAAGGATGACACTGATTTCCACTAAACCCTCAAAAGAAGGGAATGGTACTGTGTCCACCCGCTCTGGGATGTTTCCTTGCCTCCTCTTCCCTCCTGCCCCTCTCCAGACCCACATCCTGCTCTCTCCACCCTTGATCTTTTCCTTAACAGCCGCTCACTTCCAGGCTGCTCCCCTCTGATCTGTGGTTAAGCAGCTTCCATGAATTACTGCCGCCTCTACACTGGCTGCCAGCCTCTGGCCAAGGTAAATCCCTCCTGCCCTCCCTTCCCCAACACCCATCACCTGCACTGGCCCCAGCCCCAGGGTCTGCACAGTGTAAAGAAAGAGCCCCTCTATCCTGTGGGGATTTGCAATCTCCCCTATGGCCCTGGCGGATACTTGACAGAGCCTCTTCTCTCAGGCTTGTGTGTTTTGTTTAAGTGCTTTGAGATAAAGCCCTTTTATCACGTTAAGAGCTTGGTTGCCCTGGTTTCTTCCTCTGGCCTGAAGGCCATTCTTTTCCTCCCTCTTGTTTTTGACCTCAGGTTCAAGAGTGCTAGACCTCCCTGGTTTAGAGGAGACCTTGGCGGCGAGTACGACAGCCAGTGTGGGAAAAGGCAGGGCAAGGGTTGGAGAGGGCTGCCAAAGGCCCAGCTTGCTCAGGGAACGGTTTCCAAACCATTTAGGAAAGTAGGAAGGAAAGAAACGTAAGAGCAGAACAGACTTCCGCATTTTTTCAAGCCACTACTACTCTCCCTTCCTTTTATCTTTTTCTCTGTGTTCCTTTTATTTACACCTCCATCCTTTTTCATTCCTTCTCCCTCTTTCCCCTCCCCTCCTTTCCCTGGCTGTGCCTCCCTTTCCCCCTTTTTCTCACCCTTGTTTTGCTTTCTTTCCCTCCTTCTTTCTCTCTCTCTCTCCCTTCCCCTGCGGCTTGCCAACTGCCAGCAGATGACATCTCCTTTCATGTTTGGGGCTGAGCGGAGGCTCTGAATGTTCGTTTGATTCCGTTAAGATAATAGCTGGTTCACTGTCAGACGCAGACTGATCAGTTAAAACCTTAATCACTGCCTGTCTACTCACATGGCACTTATTTTTTAAGAGATTAATCCCCTAAGCACTGCACCAGCATACATTCAGGCTCAAAGAAAAGGGTGGGTTTTTATTATTATTTGATGCATTTACTGTTTCTTTTTTGCTCTTTTTTTTTTTTTTTTAAGAAAAATGCATCCTCTCCCCCATCTTTTTTAATCTGATGCCGAGAAGACATCTGACCTTCGCCCCCTCCACACAACATCCCTCCCCTCACGCCAGGCCTGCACGGAGGCTGGAGATGCCAGTGGGAGATGGAGGCGATGCTGCCCCTGCTGTGGGCTTTGGGGGCTGAGGGAAGACGTGCAGGACGGCACGGTGGGCTGTGCATGAAGCCTGGTCAGGGACTCGGGGCTGGTAGCTCCATCCCCATGCGGTCCCTGCGTCTCCTTGCCCTTCCCCATTCAGATGCAGGAGGAGGCTCTGGATAAACATCGCAGAACAGCAAAGCGAGAGGCCTCCGTGAGCACATCAAAGCCGGCTGGGGAAGTTTGGTGTCCACCTCTGACTAGGATTTAGGTAAAGCTTCTTTAAAGCGCCTCGGCTTAGCACCTGCCTGCATTAAAGCAGCAGCTCTGCAGGCAGCCTGTGCCGGCACCCGGCCACAGCGGCTACCGCAGCCCCGGATTTCCCAGCCACAAGGCAACTGCGGCCCGAAACCACTGCCGGCACCACAGCAGCACTTGCAGCATCTAACCACTAAATACTAAGATAACAGCAAGCTTAAATCTCCTCCTGAGCTAAGATTTTAATTAACGGGGAACACCACATCCCCCTCAACCCATTAGATGTTGCCGTAGGTGTAGAGAAAGAAACGGTACCGTGATGGGGAGCCCAGCTCCCCGCTTGCCCCAGGACAGCAGCAAGAACCTGCTCTCAGGCAGCATTTTGCATTCACAGAGGAGGCTGCCATCTTCATCTCTATCTTCGAAGGGAAATGGGTGCTGAAAGTTTGTCTGCCTCAAAACCACCCTGCAGGTGAGGGCAGAGCTGCCAGACCCCATTTCCCAAATGAGCCCAACGCAGCTGCCAAACAAGATGATGTTTCTCTCCCCCGTGAGACTCAGCCCTGGAGCCGAGCGGGGCTGGGGAAGGGGGTCATCGGGGAGGCAGGGGTTTTCCTTACCCCTTCAGCAGCACCAGAGGAGAGAGGCAATGTCTTCCGAGTGCTAAAGAGTTGTGAAAATTTTTCTTTATGTTTGACTTGTGATCAAAGAAGGAAGAAAAGTAACATCCCCAAGCCCAAGGTTTGCTTTAGCAGTTGTAAAGAAAGTTCAAGAAAAGCAAATCTCTTACTAACTCCCAGGTAAGTTTTCAGACTCCCGTTCCCTGTAAGGGCCATGAGAAATGACTGATTTCTCCATCATCCCACTAGGGCCACCACGCTCCTGAGCGCCCAGTGTTGTGACCTGCCTCTCACTTGGGGTCATGGCTTTATTTGCCTGACGTACAGCGCCAGGGACACGGCGGGGCCGGCACACGCGAGGGGTCCCAGAGGTCAGCTCAGAGGGTGCTGGGGGTCCCTATTCCCCGACGGCACAGCAGGAGCAGCTCAGCCACGTGATATCATGCTCTTCCTACAAAAGAGCTTCTCTCTCTGACCCCCTGGTGCTGGGGAACCTCTGGCAAGGTGTGCAAAAGCTGCTCTTGTGACAAACCAGCTTCCAGAGAGCAACTTCTCAGCAGGTCCCTGCGAAATACAGGTTGCGCAGCCCCAACGTGTGATCTGGCAGGACACTGGCCTCCAGAGCCTTCATCCCACATCCTGCTCCTCACCCCACACCTGCAGCTCCAGCAGCGTCACCAGCTCTTGGATAAAAGAGGTGGAATTGCTGGCAGCAAAGAACGACAGAATTTGGTAAAATAAAGTTGGAAGAATATGAGAAGAGCTCTCTGTCAGCTGCCTTTGGCGTTTCCTATTTGAAATGAAAATGTAGTGAGAGAACAGGCTCTGAGTGTATTTTGGCAATTTTTGGTGAAGTAAAACAAAGCTGTCAAAAGGATATATACTTATATATAGAAGCAGAGTTCACCTGCAGACCTTATTCTGCTTATTCCCCAAGATATTCCTGAGGCCAGGGTTCAGTGGAGTTGGAAAAAACATAAAGAAAAAAACCCACGGAAATTGAAATAAATGATATGCAGAATCACAGGGATAAAGTTTAAGAAAAGAAATCTTACAGAGGAAAGGGATGCAAAATTTCTTGCTACAAAGGATAAAGCAATGTCTAACTAATGGAGATTAGGAAGAAACTCTCCCAAAGGACTGGTTATCCCATAAATTAATAGAACCAATAGTGTTGCAGACCTCAGTCACAGAGTCCCAAATCATTGCACTAAGTGCCACAAGTGCGTGAGCACCCTCTGAAGCAGCTGGGGCCGGCACTACTGGAGATTACCCCGTGACAGACGGAGCCCAGATTTCAACTGACCATTCCCATGTTTCAAAGCAACGCCAAAAAAGAGCCATAACAGTGAATGAGTGAAAACACATGGATCTTTTCTGGGGGAAAGGTGCTAGCTCTGCCTTGACTTTGATCTTGTGTGTTAGACCTGGCAAGAGATTTCCTGGGATGCACGTGAGTCTTCAGACACACTCGCAGCGATCACCAGTGCTCACTCAGGCCAGAAAGAGTTACCACCTCCTCCACCTACTGAAGATGAGCCCCAGCCCACAGCAAATGTTCTTCTCCTGCAGGTTTAAGGTAACACACCTGCCTGCAAAGCGGCTTAATTATTTTTTCATGGAAATAACTGATACGCAGAAAGGTAGTCTAAACCACTGGTCCCAGACCTTCAGGTGAGCATCTTTCTAGGGGCCGATGCTCCAGCTCAGCCCCAGGGTATGGTCTGGTGGGGGAACCTTTTGGGTTTTAGTCTCCTGCCCTCAGAATGTAGGAGGCCAAGCAGTTGTGTTGGTCTCTTCCTGACCTACAGCCTAAGAAAGGCCAGCTGCCTGGCAAATGTACTCACAGGGTTATTTAGAGCATTCGACTGCTTAACGACATTTCAGCACATTATTTTGTTAAGGAAATCCACGTAACTGTTCCATCAAAGCTGCTAACCCTTTGCTCAGAGATCTCAGCACTCTCAGGCTGACACCGTTGCATAGTTACAGTCTACAGAGATCCTCAGTCTACCCCAGAAAGCAGATTAATCCTCCTCTCTTATCACACTGCAAAAGGATCCTCCTCTCCTGACCCTAAAATACACGGGCCGTGCACCACACTCAGAATATAACAGCCTGATGCACTCAGAAAGAGCTGCTGCTAACACAGAGCCCACGGGGATTCTGCAGAGAGACACCTCATTAATAAAAAAGAAAAATTCCTACTCATCCAAACAAGCTCAACGTCTTAAGCTTGCCAGAATGAGAGTGAGCCAACTGCCCAGGCCTGCCTCTGCCCACCATCCCTCGGAGAGGGGAAAGGCTGTATCAAAGTGCCAGCATGGGAAAGTGTGAGCCCCAGCTCCCACAGCCCCCCACAGCCGATCGTCAACCGGACACAACTCCACACTCAGGAGGAGAACCCAAACCCCACAGCATCGCTTGCAGCTCTGCTCTTCCCCATCCTCAATGACTTTCAAATCTCCCCCTTTACACAAGCAGGGCCTTCCCCTCCATACTTTGGAACATGAACATTTAAAAAAAAAAAATCTTAACCTTTTAAGATACCAAGGAAACAATTATCCAATTACTTTGTTGGTTATTTACTATTGTTGCTCTGGCTGCGCGTATTGCTTCACAGCTAGAGTTGAGCATTGCACTTAAGGTTGATATTAATAAATAATAGCCATGAATTAACAATATGCCTCTTGCCACCTTAATTATATATGTGATCTCCGTTCCAGGGCTTTTACATGTGCTCACACCACTGCTGGGCAGGGTTACCAGCTCCCATGTACAGAGGGGAAATTACTGCACAGGGAGCTTATAGCCAAGCTTCCCCGGGATATTTAAGAGTTTAACTCCCAGTGAAACTGCAGATTGCTCCAAGGCTCCCAGCCTAGGAGACTTGCCCAAGCCTGTGGTGGATCTGGGAGTACAACAGCGTTTCCCTCGGGTTCACACCCTACCTGCGAGATCCTCCCTTCCGTATCTCAGGATCTCGAGACCGTTTAAAAGCATTAATAAACAAACTAATGCTGTGAAGGGGCCATCTCTGTTTCTAAAAGGGGCATCAATGCGAAGAGACAGATGAAGTAACTTGGAGGAGATCGCATTAAGGTTTGCTGGAAGCTCTGAAATTCGAGCGCGTGGCTCCTTGTTCCCATCCCGGTGCCTTGACCTCCAGGACCGTCTCTGCTCTCTCGGCAAATGAAAATAGGCAGGGTATGACAGATTGACCAGCCAAAGCTTCCTGGAGATATTTCCCACAGATTGTTGCTGAGCCATACAATGAAAGCGATAAATATCCCAGTGGGAAATATATGGCACCTCATCTCCCACTTGTGTCGCCGTGAAGAGCTGGGGATAAATTTTAAAAAGGCCTTTTCCCTCTTAGGGGATAAATCCTTCAGGCCCAATCCTCCGGTGGGAAGCAGAGAACAACTAGAAAACCCCGTGACCCTGCCTGAAATCATGGAGTCAACAAGTGGTCAAGCAGGGGTCAAGAGGCCAAAGAGGGGCCAAAAAGGATGCTTTCTGCCAGGCCCATCTGCTGGCAAACAGACAGCAATCACCCAAAAGGTGCCGCACGGATCAAGCTCCAGGACTCAACTGTTTCTTCCCCCAGACAGTAGCAATTATCATAATCAAGCAGTTGACTCCAATTACGCCTTCCTCTCATTACAGCCGAGGGGATGGACGCAGCCACGGCAGCAAAGGGAAAGTTCGCAGCCATGTCGACTTTGCATATCTTAATCTAAAATGACAGGGTGTGACACGGGGGGCCGGTGACCCTGCCAGCCTTCAGCTGTTCGTGTGGCAACAATTTCCAGCACCAAATTACTCCCAGGCAGGGCTTGATTGGAGGTTCAAGGCAGCAGGAGAGAGAAGCCATTTAGGGGACTGAAACATTCTTCACAGCCCTATTTAAATACAATTTACATTCCAGGCTCTACTGTTTGTGCATTGTTAATTGCACCTTGTACCTTAGTTTATTTTATAGTTGAAGGTTTTTTTTCTTTGCTGTTGTTTTTCAAAGGCTTGCTTGCTTTTTTTTTCCTAAGGCGCTGTTGTTCTCAGAATATAAGTTATATTTCCCGGAAGGGAAAATAGATTAGTAGATTTAAAGGCCAGAAGGGACAAACAGATCATCTAGATGACCTCCTGGAGAAGACAGGCCAGGACATTTTACTCAGTAATTCCTGTGTCTCGATCTGTCCAGACTTAACCCAATACCCTGCGTTGACTAAAACGCCCCTTCCAGAAAGGCAGCCGCAATCCAACGATGCTGAGAGTCACACCAGTCACTAGTTGTGGGGTCACTGGTTCCAGTCCACAACCACCCCTGGCCTGGAGCAGCCACAGGCAAAAATGTGACCAGCTTCTGGGCTGGAGGGACAGGACGGACACCTGGATCTGCCTGTTTTCATGGTGTCATTTCATGGCTTCAGCTGGAATCTGGTGCTTGAGAGAGGACAGCACTATCCCAGAAGAGCTCACCAGCAAAAACCAACAAGGCAGACAAGGAAGAAGCCCTGTTTGATAGAGCCAATACCCCAAGAGACCATCATTTTGCCTGTGCTGACGTCAGAGGTTTTCAACTTCCAGCACTCTCGATCAAAGTTTGCATCAAACTTATGATGACCTGGTTACTCTTGGACAGACAAACTGGTCTTCATTCCCCATATGTAATGATGGTGGTTCCTGATTTTTCGCCAGCCCGCTCTCAAAAATTCACTGCCTTTTGCTGGGTCATGCTGCCAATAACTGGATAATGGATGAACCACTTCCATCATCTTTCCACTGAGCAGTTGGTAGAAGATACAACGTGGGAACAGAAAATTATTTATTTAGATTTGGGGGAAAAAAAAAAAAAAAGCAAAAGACAGAGCGCTTCTGGTTTGAGTGGCTTTTTTCATTCAATTTAAAGGGGGCATACAGATTAAAATAAGAGCATCCACCCGGCTTTTTGCATTACTAAAATATAGTGCGGAGATCAGCTATACCCCATAGCCCTAAAGCCTGTGGGCACTGGCAATGAAGCCTCTCTTCTGGATAGTGCCAAAGAGCAGGTCAATTTTAGACAACATAGCATGCCTTCCTACTTCAAATCATGAGGCTCATTCAATGAGAGTACGGACTAAAAATCCTTCACAGCTGAATTCTGGAGGTGCAGAGTTCACTTCTCCTCAGACAAACTCCATGAACGGACTGAAGGCTGACTTCTAACCTAGTGCTAATCTAAAGTAAGAGCTTTTCACAAGTTCCTTTTCTTGGGCTATGCAGAAACGGTGACTGCAGAAGTGGAAAATGGACTTTGAATTTCCAATCTCAGGCAGAATTTCAAATCTCAGCTCTGCCTGCAGAAAAAACCAAACACCTAAACCCCAACAAAACTTCTGTTGGTGGAGCACAGGAGTAAAATACTGCAGAATTTGTCATTCCTCTTTTTCCAACTTGTTCTACCGTTGAGTTTGAAAAGCCAATGTCTTTTTCGAGTCATCATTTGTGACCGTGGGCTTTCCACCAGGTTATGAGCCAACTCTGGATGCCCAGCAGTTGGAGCTGGGACCCATTTCTGGGTCTCAGGACTTCTTGCTGTAGCAAAGCCCTGAGAGCTTCAACTTAGTCATACGAGTCTGAAAACAATGAACTATCACGCAGGTGACAGCCAGGGGGAAGACAACATTGCCCAGTGAGACTGGGCACAAGGGAAAGGTCGGATTCTGCCCCAAATGACACAAGGCAGCACTTTCAGTTAGCAGCAATTTTGGCATTCTTTTCTTTGAGCCCCATCTGCTGGAGTCCCGTGATTTCATGACATATTTTATCTGTCACTCATTCGTTCATATTTTAAAAGCATCTTTTTTTAGCCTTTGCAGCCAAAGACAGAAGCTGGAAGCCCAAAAAAATGAAAGAAAAATGATCAAATCTGAGGAATTTCAAGGTAGTCCCATGATTTCACAATTCCTGAAGGCTTGGGGCTGGGAATATCTGGTGCTGCCAGTGGTGAAAATAACCTCCCAGGGCCTGGTTCTCATTTACATGAAGGTCCCTTCACACCAGTCTGGCAATGCTGGAAGCTGGTGCGATATATAAAGAGGTGTCGGTGTAAATGACAACTAAGCCCCACTTGACCCCAGCGAGCCCACTCCTCATTTCCTCCAGCTCTGGGGAGGTCCGAGTCAGACACCAGCTCAGTAAAACCCGCCGGAGAGACAGACAAATGTACGCCACAACCTGCTGCTGCTCTAGGGGCCTCCGAGCCAATTATTTTTGGTAATCTCACTCCTCCCTTCCTTCTTCTTTCTCTCCCCCCTTTTCCCATCACGTGCTCGCTTCCAGCACACGCACGTCCTCCTGCAACAAAAAGCGGTGCCGCGGAGGAATGTGGAGGGTTTGAAAGCCCCCTGAGAGCAGGTAGATCCATCGGAGCGAGAGCGCCTGCCTCCTCCAAGTCAGGAGGGGAAGGCGGGAGGAGATCGGTTTACATAAGTGCTTTGCCATATGAAGAAATAATTTAGTGGTATTAATAGAGGTTAAAGTTTCCCAGGAATCCAAAACAGGCCCCGCAGACACAGGTGGGTTCTTTCACTCACAGGGATGGGGAGAGAAACCTGACTCCCTCCAGCAATGGGGAGAGCGGAGGGCGATGGGGGGACCAGAGGGCGATGGGGGGCAGAGGCTTTGCCGTGGTCTGCGGAGGGTCGCGCTGCCGGCTGGCTGATTTACTGCAGGGAATGATGGGCTGTGAGACAGGGGTTTTGCCAAGGGATGCGGGTACCACGCAGCTAACCCTCCATGCTGGCCGCCGGGGGACGACAGGATTCACAAAGCTGCTGGCTATTGGGGAGGTAGGAGCCAAGTTCCAGATCAAATTTGTGATCAGGAAGGGATGTGCGTGAACGGCACTGGCAACACACACACACCCCAGGATGGGCCAAGCACTGCCCAGCACATCTGCCGTGGGGATACACAGCGCACGTGGCCCCGCAGACACGAGCAAACAGGCACGTGCTGCTCCCTGGATGGAGCAGGCACCAAACACGCTCGGCAACGTGCGGGGAATGCGCTGCGCAATTACCCGCGCTGGAAACAGCTGCCTGTTCAGAGCTCAGATACCACAGACCAACCTGAAATCACCTCCCGCTTCAGCATAAAGTCCCAGCTGATGCCCAGCTACGATTCATCTGCACTGTCTGCATCCCAACTAAACAGATAAACTGGCACGGGGCAGAGAGGGGGCGACAAGCAAGAGAAGAGCAAACCTGAATCCCCCTTTGTTTAGATTAGGATCCGAAGTAATGTTACCGATTCTCAAATATAGACCTTTTTACAGCCCAGGGAGTTTTATGCCACCCCAAAAATAATAATCTCTCAAAGCTCTAGTGATTACGGTGCTTTCACCCTATGAAACACATGGTACCAAGCTCCAGCCCACCCTACACGGGACTGTGCTGCCTGGCACTGATTTGGGATTTGGCCCATAGCCTCCGGATCACAGACCTTCCCAGAACACGTGGCTGCTGTTCTTCTCCGGAAGGGACTAACAAAGAAATAAGATTATTTGTTAATATTTTTTTTCCACTGAAAAGCAGTTAAACCTCCTAAGACACTTTTTCCAGACATCTAAATCCTTTAAAAATATTCTCTAGACTCCATAAAACTTACATTTTCCCTGAGTTCTCCCGTGAGTTATTAAAAAACTGAAGTCCCTACCTTAAGAGCTTAGAGTCTGGTCATGATCAGAAAACCAACTACGTAGAATGGCACCTTCTTGTGCATTCAGAGGCACATCTTCTAACTTAGTGGAGAATATCAGAGTGAACTGCAGGACCAAAGGAGAACAGCCAAGACATGAAAAAGAAATAAGGCTGGATACCCAAAAAATCACTAAGGCAGATCAAGGGATGTGTGTTTGAGGTGGCAGAGGCTCGATGCTCTTTGAAAGCGCAGGGTACTTTGATGGATACCCAGACTGGCACAACAACACTTGTAACTGTTGGAAAAGCACTATTACATTCTCACCGTTCACTCTTTTCTTGAGAAACACCTGGCAAAATCAGAATTCTAATGGCACTATCTTTGGTTTCTTCCAAAGAGGCTCTTAAAAATCAAGATTTTTTCAAGGAGCTCTGGATACCTAGGCCAGAAGAAAATCTGTATCCAGCCACCCATCTGCCCAGGCATCACCACAGCACCGGAGGACCACAATGTAAAGCCTCTCCCTCCCAACACAGGTACCTGTATGGTCGGCTGTGATGGGAGGAAAAGCCTCCCCTGTGCATCAGGAAAAGCAAATGATGTGGCTCAAAGGACACCCAGCACAGAGGGGCTTCAGAGAGTCAGAAGAGGGTGGGTTGTTTTTTTTTTCCCGCAGCTGCTTTTCTAGCCCAGAACCGTGCTCCAACACCACCAGAATCAAAGGGATCATAATACCCTCCCTGGTTCACTTAAACATCAGTTTGTCTGGGGCGTGAACTCTGCCAAGAGCAGCTCCTGCAAAGTGCTTAGCTCTTTCTCCCCCCCCCCAGCCCTTTTTTTTTCCCCCTCCTTTTTAAAAAAGCTTTCTCTTTTCTTCCCTGCTCTTACCTCGCTCCCTCTCTACCTCCCCGTAGCCTCCCAGAAGCACTGGCGTGTTTTTAACCCAGGCATGAAACAATCCCACAGCCACAGATTGTGATGTTTCAGATAACATACGGAGAATGTAAATCCTGTCAGCAAGTGCAACAGCCATAAAAGGCTAAAATGGATTCCTGCGGATTAGAAATAAAACACAGAAAGGGCCCTGTTCTCTCACTTTCCTCATCTCACAACCTCCTCCGCCTCCCCTAACCCTCCCTCTCCTCACTCCCCTTAAAAAATCGCCTGGAAATGCAAGGGGCTCTTTTTTTTTTCTTTTTTTTTTTTTTTCATCAACTTAAAAGAAAAATAAAATACATTCCAGGAAAAGGACTGCTGCTAAGAAAACTAAAACCAGAAAATGCTTAAAGATGTTTTAATGACTTAAACACAGGGCCGGGATTGTGTCTAAAAGTTTCCACATTTAAAAAAAAAAAAAGCAAAGCAAATTCAATATTAAATGTCCCCCACTACCACTGCTGCTGTATTTCTTTCTCGAACCATCTGATTTAAGCAGTGTATTATTAACACGGCCAGCGCCAACAGACACGACCCTCCATTTAAGCAAAGTTTACGCTTCTGTTCCAAAGCAGAAAGGCACAACTGAAAACGCTCCTAAAAATAATGAAGGCCACGTGAGCGCGGGTCAGAGAGGCTGTTAACAAGCAGCTGACAAGTTTCTGCTGGAGGAATTAGACCCTCATTTAGAGGGAGATTAGCAGAAATCTTCTTTCTAATTACAGAACAAGCCCAGCGATCTCTCTCCCAGGTCCGAATTTGCTGGGTTGTTGGGCTGGAGGCTCAGCAGACAAAGAGCCTCCCTCCAGCCAGAGGTGTGGTTCAAGGGCGGCTTCAAAGCCCCAGGGGTGAGGCGAGCGGGGTCAGTTCTCAGCTCCCTCCTGAAGCCAACCCATGTAATTTGTCACGACCAGTAGCTTGTGTTGTGGAGGGGCCTGGCTGCTGATGGGGCATGAAGGGCTGAATCAAATCCTTTCAGGGAGCAGACAGTGTGGTTCTTCTAGGTCACGGCAGAGGTTAGGGCAGGGCAGGGCACTACGGCTGCCTGCAGCGTGTTTGGCCTTGGGTTACCTTCAAAGAGAGATGTGGGGAAAGCCCCACGCTAAAACATTGGCTTGAGCACAGGAGCAGGACAGAGAAACCTCCCGTTAAAACCAGCAGCTGGGAAGGGAAGGCACAGAAACGCCATCTGAAACACACAGCATTGGGAGGGTTTTGTTTAAGTGAGGGAAATGGGGAGTATTCTGGGCAGAATGTGAAAATCCCAAATTTGAGTGGCTGCTTTGAGGCTCTCCAAAAAGCAGACTGCTGATCAGAGAGCAGACAGGCTGAGCTCTGCCTATTGAGTGTCACCCGTCTCAGTGACAGATCTGCAGACACACTCGCACAGACACAAGATGTAACCGACAAATACAGCTACAGAATCACGGAATTGTTGGAGTTGGAAGGGACCTTCTAGAGATCATCCAGTCCAACTCCCCTGCCAAAGCAGGGTTGCCCAGACCATATCACTCAGGACAGCATCCAGGTGGGGCTTGAAGATCTCCAGAGAAGGGGACTCCACACCCTCCCTGGGCAGCCTCTTCCAGGGCTCTGCCACCCTCACCCAAAAGTTCTTCCTCAGATTTGAGTGGAACTTCCCAGGTTCCAGCTTGTGCCTGTTGCCCCTCGTCCTGTCACTGGGAACCACTGAAAAGAGTCTGGCTTCATCCTCCCTCAACCCACCCTTTAGATACTTGTCAGCATTAATAAGGTCTCCCCTCAGCCTTCTCTTCTCCAGGCTAAAGAGTCCCAGCTCTCTCAGCCTTTCCTCATCAGGGACATGCTCCAATCCCTTAATTACCTTTGCTGCCCTACGCTGGACTCTCTCCAGTAGTTCCCTGTCTCTCCTGAACTGGGGAGCCCAGAACTGGATGCAGTATTCCAGTTGTGGCCTCACCAGTGCAGAGTAGAGGGGAAGAATGACCCCACAACTCCCCAAAACAACCCAGTCCCTGTCAATACTGGGGTAATGGAAGCTTTCTGCATCACAGAGCAAAAACAATTGCCTGGGTGGGAACTCTAGAAGGTCCCCGTGTCCTGTCTAAAGCCAGGCTTTCCATGCCTGCTCCCACATCCCACCTTTGCTACAGCAACATCAGCCTGTGCCTGGAGGGTGAGAGCCTGCTGAGGAGCCAGAACTGCCCTGAAGTGTCAGAGAGATGAACAAGCCCTGGACAAGGGCCAGGACATATTGGCTGAGGCTGAAGAACCATCCAAAAATGCACATTTCCCTCAGGAACTCCCTGAGGGAAAAGGGGGGAAATCAAGGGAGCTTCTCACAGTCCATCACGGTTTCCCAACCACTTCCGCAGGGTCTGACACTCCGTTTTCTTCCTTCTACCTAAATTTATTTGAGGGCAAACCAACAGATTGAAATAAAAAACTTCCTTCCTGCACACAAAATGGTGGTTATCTAATTTCTGAGCTAGATCATCTGATGGTGTAAAGGAGCCTTCAATGGAACCACACTGATTTGCACCCACTGAAAACCTCCCTTCCTATTTCCAGCCTGGTCATGAAGCCAGCCACAAGAGGAGCTGCCACAGAGAGAAAACAAAATGTGTTTAGTTTCTTTTTTGTGAAGTCAGAGCTGATGGACCAAGGCTCTTCGCACAGCTTTGAGAGGTGGAAAGTCCTCTCCTGCAGGGATCCCCTGGGAAATTAAACCCGTGTGGGACCAGGGGATCTACCAAACCTCAGCTGAAAGCCACCTCCCCTGTCTCCACCCCATCTCCCCACCGCAGGAAGGACCTGCTGAGACTCCAGCCCAAAACAACTCCTCAGCAGCCACTCTGACAACCTCTCTCTATCTTCATCCAAAAGCTTATTTCTCTTTTCAAGGCAACATCGGGGAGGGGTGGTTAGGATTTTTTTTTTTTTAATTGAGAACGTGCAAGCGTGTTTCAAACCCAGATTTCCATCCAAAAGAGTAGGAGGCCGTAGTCAGACTTCCCAGACCACAAAGACGCACAGCTCAATGTCTTTCCAGCCAGAGTTTCCATTGTGTTCTTCCCAGATGAACTTTTAAAACGTGCGTGCATGTGTGAATGTGTGTGTGTGTGAGAACGTGCGTGGTTTTTCTTCTCTTAAAAAACAGAAAGAGCAGGGGAAAAAGGCAAGTGAGCGAGTGAGGCTTTTAGGAGGTTAATAAACCGACCCGTTGCCAAGTTGGGTATGTGTGTGGAAGGGGGGAGTTGAGGGTTTTAATCCCAGTTTTTGATAAATAGAAGACATTCTAGTCATAATAAAATGTGTTTTACACTTGAGGGGGGGAATAAGGGGGAGAAAAAAGGAAAGTTTTGGCCAGGCACTGCAAGCTCCTGAGCCCAAACAATGAGGTTAAGAAACATAACTGTAACGCATTAGTAAATTGACAATGAAATTGCAGTTACTTCACTGGCTCTTTATTAAATAAACACAGCCTGAAATGGACCTGTCTGCCCCGGAGGTATTTGTATAGGGTTCAGATTACTAACTCAACACTGCTGCTAACGCGCTCTCCGGCACCGCACACCCTGGAGTGCAAACACATTCCAGCGCGGACCCTGCAAGGTGGGGCCGACCTCGCTTTTTCCCCTTGTCACTTTTTCCCCCCTCTCGTTTAGACCCCAGATTTTATAGCCCCTGGCTGCTGCCCTGCCATTTTATCCCCCATCGTACCTCCTTTTGGGTCCAATTGAGAAGGGCGTGTGTGAGTACACGTGCTACGAGCACGCTCATGGACCAGTGGCTCTCCCACACTCGACCCCTCTTCCTGCCCCACTCCTACCCCTGGGAAAGATCTTCCTCTCCCAGTTTTCCTTCACAGCCTGTCCCCAGCTCATGGTGGCTGTTTCCCCTCAGCTCCCTCAGTTGTTCTCCTGTCCCTAAAGGGGCTCCAGGAGAGATGGTGATGCATTACTGATCAGGGAGTGGAGAAATAGAACAAGGGGGAATGATTTTAAACTGAAAGAGGGGAGATTGAGATGAGGTCTCAGGAAGAAATTCTTTGCTGTGACGGTGGTGAGAGCCTGGCCCAGGTTGCCCAGAGAAGCTGTGGCTGCCCCATCCCTGGAGGGGTTCAAGGGCAGGTTGGAGGGGGGGCTTGGAGCAACCTGGTCTGCTGGGAGGTGTCCCTGCCCAGGGTAGGGGGGTTGGAACTGGATGATCTTTAAGGTCCCTTCCAACACAAACCATTCTATGATCAGCAATCAGCCCTTCCCATCTATTCACAACCCTAACAAAAAAAAAATTAATAATAAACCCCCCACACAGCCCATAACAGCACACACAGTTCAAACCAACAACCATTCACAGCCCCAACCAGCAAACATCACCACCTCCCACTCCCTGGGCTGTCACCCCTCTCCATTGTCACACAAACATGAGGGGCTTTCAGCAACATGTCTCCATCCCTGTCCTCATATGTATTGATCTAATTAATAGCCCTGACACTTGTGTTGTGGCCTTACCCACAACCATCCAATGCTGCAGCTACAAGCAACAACCATAATCAACAAGACACTGTTGCAGTTGGGGATACAGCTGCAGCTCACACACGAGGTGAAAAGCCACCTTGCAACCCCTTCACCTGGAGCTCCAGCTGACCATCAGTACATGCTCACCCGGCCAAACCCCAATCCCACAGGCAAGCTCGGGTAATCCATCCCCGCACACACGCACATGTTGGAGACAATGGGAACTTCAGCATGTTCAGCACCTTGCAAGGCCTTGAACGGCTGCCAACGTCCTTTGGAGATGCGCCAAACCAGTCCATAAGATGTGAATGATAGAGATTCTCGGCAGCCCACGGGGTCTGTAGCAGGCTGTGCTACTGTTGGCTTGCACGGTCACGACACGCTTTTCCCCTTGTTCTAAGACGTACCTCCTGCAGAGTCGGGTTTTCTCAGGGAGGAATTCTGTTCCTGTCTGCGAGTAGAGCGAAAGTGCTCTGCGCTTTCATATGTGACCAAAACCAAAGAAGCAGTAGGTTAAGTATTTTCTTGCTCCCACTGTCAGCAAGGGCTTCACGGGAAAGGATCAGACTCTCACCAAGGTAAAATACACAGCTAGGACCCAACGAATTGTGTAAACAGAGAATTTACCTGTCACTAATTCCATCCAACTAGTCTTCACCTAGACTTGAAGTTTCCCCACTTACTCAAGGGTCCCATTTTCAAACCTTCATGCAGAAGAAAAGTCTGATGCAATGAGAAAGCACACCAAAAAAAAAAAAAATCAATTTTTCTGGAACAATTTCTTCAACACCTTCTACACAAACCCGAGCCTTGGAAGAAGAGCAAGGCCATCCAGCCCATGCTGAACAGCCTTCACACCTTCCTGCAGAGAACAGCCAAAGCCAAGTGGGTGAAGAGAAAGCAGGATGCAAAGATGCAGCCACTGATGGGAATTCTAGTAATATAGAAGAAAAGATGGACATTTTGTGAAAATGTTTCACTGACACAGAAGACAGGAGCTGAGAAGGCCACTCTAAAAGCACAGTACAATAATGTGATGTGGTTTTCCAAATCTAAGTGCCAAAGACAAGGGTAGGCATGCTTTGCAGCTCACTTACAGACGGGTGTAGGGACCACTGGATAGTGATGATTTGGGCTTCTCCTCCTTGTCCCTTCTCCTCAGGTGCCAAACTGCATTAAAATCCATCAGGATCAAGCTCACACTGAATACTTTCTTAGTCATCCTGTTTTTCCATATGAGCAAATGGTGTTGTTGGCACGTCTAGCCCTTGGAAGAGCTTACCAAGGGGGATGAGAGGCATCAATTCTCAAACTGTTTGGGATCCTTAAAGCAGGGCTGGATGCCTCTGCTAAAGAGACGATGCCCAGGCTCCACCAGGGACTGCTTGGAGTGCACGGGAGCAGCGGGTGGGAATCCCTGGCCAGCTGTACGCAGAAGGTCAGCCCAGCTGCTCCAAGGGATTCCGTCTGGCCTTGCAGCCGAACGTGAAATCACAGAGACATCTCCTTGCCTTGCCAAAAGCAGTTTTAATTTCGTACAGGAGTGAAAGGGAGAGCTTTCCAGTGACTTCTTTCATTCAAACAGACTGGTGGATTTTCAGCTTTTTTTTTTTTTCCCCCCAACCTGTTGAAGTGTCCAAGTTTCCCTCTGGAAATTCCATCCTAGGATGGTTTTCTCTTTGAGTTACCCTTTGCAGACTTCTCAGGTGCAACCCAAAGGCCTCCAGGGGCCAGGATTGAAAAGCTCTGCAAATATAAGTGGATGCAAACAGGAAGGTGCCCTGTTCATACATTTGAGCTGCCTTTGACAGGAGTCTCTTGGACAGGAGTCAACCTTGGCTGTGGATGGGAAGGAAGGAGGCTCTGCCCTATGGTGCTACTTGTTCACAGAGATATTGTTGAAATAAAAACTAAGAGTAAAGAAGTACCTTATGCATCCAAAGATTGTTTAAAGCATACAAATATTGCATAAGGGTCCTGAAAGCCTCACCTTCCTGCTCCTATTAACACAGGAATTGCCGGAGTTGGGGAAGCTGGAGCCAGGGAGCCCAATATCCTTTTCCAGATGCTTGATGTACAGACCAGCTACAGCAAGTGGCAGTGACATGGCAGCATCAGCCTCAGCTTTCTTGTTGGCTTACCTTAACTAAAGCAACATGCAACACTGGTGCCAACGTGGGAGCCTCCAGCATTCAAACCAAGAGTTGGGGCAGCTTGAACCAATATCTTGTCTTCCCTCTTCAAGTAGTACTATGGGACTCCTGGGTTTATCACTCCCTTTGTGTGGCTCCCAGTCCTGACACATGCTCAGCAGGTCCATGGGACATAGGGATAACCAGCTCTTTAAAGGGGTTCCAACCTCTTCCTTACTGGGATAGGGTGAAGAGCTCAACTGTGAGAGACTCTTACCCTTCATAAGTCATCAGAGAGAGAGATTGCAAGACACACTTTACAGTGAGTAATACCAGTCCCTTCTTGGAGCTTCCCTCTTTCTCCATCCGTCCAGGTGGTTTTATGCATCCTCTGTTCCTTACAGTGGTTTGTCCCTGCTTTAGAAAGCCCCCACCTTCCCCTTACCCATTTTCTAGGCATTCATTTGACATCTGGTAGAGGGGGATATAAGCCACTTTGCAATGAAATCTTACCCTGCCTCTTTTTCCAGCCTGTCTGACAGAGAACAAGTCAGCTGTGGGCCTCACCAACAATTTTAAACAAAACCCCACAATCCAGCAGGTCAGGCCATTTTAGCATATGTACCTTTTATTTGTAGCGGACTGTTAATAATTAAGTGATGCCTTTCATACAGACATTTACAATAATTTAACCTTGCCCTTGCTGTGTAATTTATTCTTTGCAGAAGCCAATAAAAATAAAGGCCCCATATTTCGTCTCTCTCTCTCTCATTCTCGGTACATATATATAAATATATATATATACACATATATCCAGAATAGTGTAATAGGTTTCACATATTGTTCCATAGGTATCATTAGGGTAACAGAGCCAAGTGTCTCAGTTCATATGACTCTCTTTATAGGTGCCTTATAATCCACATAAAGTTGAGTTTATGTTTCCTCTCCATCCACCAATTCTAAAACAAGATGAGGAAGGGTTCTCTCTCTCTTTCTCTTTTTGCCTTCTTAGTTCCAGTCCTCACTGCACCAAATTCAAAATTTGCCATTGGTGGTAAAGACCAATTTTTAAAGAACCCAACAATTACCAAACTGGATATCACTTGCAGTCACAGAATCACAGAATCACATGGGGTTGGAAGGGACCTCCGGAGATCATCTAGTCTGACCCCCTACCAAAGCAGGTCCACCCAGAGCAGGTTGCACAGGAACTTGTCCAGGCGCAGTTTAAATGTCTCCAGAGTCCATCTCTTGTGACATCTTACCTTTGATCATGACAAATATTAAGATTCCAGGAACAAGGTTTGAGCAACACCCATAGCAGGCAAATATCAAATCACCTGCCCAGGGAGGAAAACCCTTCCTAAGTTTGTGAGTGAGTCATTACTCCTGTTTCTAAAGCCACAGAGCAGAGAACACAGCAGGTAAGCAGAATAGGAGCAAGGGAAGGGACTAAAACCAGAGATTTATTTCCTCTCCAAAAATGAGAGAGGAAAAAAAGCACAGGACGGGGAAAAAAGATCCAAAGCTAGTGCTATTGGCTTCACTTCCACAGAAAGTCCTAAAGAGGCTACACAGAGAAACAAAAGAAAAATATTTTCCCCTAAAGAAACATTAGTAAAAACACATTTATTAAAGCACAAAAAATTCCATAACACTTAAGAGACCTGATGCTCTGGAAAGTGCAGGGCTGACCGCTGTGTTTTGGCCAGCGAGGCTGAGGGGACACGGCCACAAGCCCGTGTGGAGTTGCTGCTCCATCAAGGAAGAGCCAGAGAGCCCGGTTTGCCAGCCTACCCACTCCACATCAACCAGTGCAACCAGCACAGCCCAGCTTGGCCTGAGCCAGCCAGCTGTGGGAAGGGGTCTAGAAATTCAGCTGGACTTTTCCAGTGCTCCCAAAGCCCATCAGATTTACTGTCCTTCCTGATGTCTAACCTACTCTTACAAAGCTCCTGCATTAGATATTCCACCTTCTTAAAGTCAACTGTGCCATGCAATTAAGACAGGCTACGTTGGAGAAGCTGAGACACATAGAAGCACTATGGATCTCCTGCACATGTGGCCTAGAACCTCTGGGTCACACAGGGGACATACTTCCCCCTTGCCATATACCCATGGTAATGCTGCAAAAAGTTTCCATTCAATCCAAGCCACAGGGTTTTTTGGTTTTGTTTTTTTTTTTCCAGGGTTTTCAGAGCAGCAGCTCCTAAGGGACACAAAAGCACGTCCGTATTGTTATTATTGTTATTATTCAGCGGCGGGGCAGGGGGAGGAAGGGGCAGGGACAACACGGCTACTGGTCCCCAGTGCGTGGTCGGCTTATGGCGCACGGCTGTTTGGTCCATATGAGGTGATGGAAAACTTTCCCCAGCATCAGGTGTTGCTGCTGAGTGTGAGCTGCTCCAGTTACACTCTCGGCAAGTGTTATAAACACACAGGCACAATCTAAATATTTATGGCACATGAAATCTGCCGTCTGCCGTTCCTCAGCAGAGAGAGAAGAGAGGAGGGAGGGTGGGAGGGTGAATTAAGAGGTGATTATTGTGCAGGGCCTGTTAAATCAAAATATGGAATCAAGATGTATTCAGTCCCCAGGAACGGTCACCGCAGAGAGGAGCCAGGTGTCAGTCCCTGATGGTGACGCAGGGGGTTTGCCACAAACTGGGGTCAGCCGGCCCGAGCCACAGCCGGGGGAAAGCACTCGGCTTCCACCAGCTGAAACACCGCTGGTTTACACCAGATGGAAACTCAGCCCTGGTTTCGTGGCCTCCCTTTTCCTCTCAAGCACCTCCTGAGAGGCTGATTGCTTCAGCTCGTAAAACCTTTCTGGGGCTGGGAAGGAGTAAAGCAGGCCGGGATATTATTTCTCTGTCCTTGACAAAAGTTATGATAGAACTTGTTTTCTTATTCTTTCTATTTTTGCTCAGACCTCTGGGGGTTTGTTAAAGGCAGAAAAAAAAACCAACAAACTAAACCAAAACAAAACCAACAACAACAAAAAGAGAGAAACCCAGACTAGGGAAGTTCAATGTGTTTCTGGAACAATTGCCCATTGATCCAACCTGTAAAGCGCTGAGATTCTGAGGGTGATAGGACCATCCTGCCAGAAAGAAGGGGAGCTGCTTGAGGAGAAATGGTCCTCTGCAAAGCTTAAGAAGCCAGTATTGACTGGAAAGGCCCCAACAACAGAAATCCTGTCTCCACTGGCCTCTGGTGCTAGCAAATGCCATTTCAGCCAATTTCAACCACTATGGAAGGAATCAAGGACAAGGTGTTTACAGGTGCACACATAGATGTGGTTGGGTGGCTGGACAGCCCACCAACAATCTCCTCCAGGTCGACACGCTGGAGGGAAGGGATGCCATCCAGAGGGACCTGAATAGGCTGAGAAGTGGGGCCCGTGCAAACCTCACAAAGCTCAACAAGGCCAAGTACAAGGTCCTGCACATGGATCAGGGCAATCCCAAGCACAAATTCCACTGGCTTGAGCAGACAACCCCTGTGGAAGACTGGCTAGAGAACAGGCAGATGCACATTCAAGGTGCTGCTCACACTCCTTGTTCAGATTTTGCACTATTATTAGAAGAAAAAAGCAATACAGAGGGCAGCTCCTCTACTGCAGAGCACTTTTCATGGAATGGTTAGAGTTGGAAGGGACCTTAAAGATCATTGAGTTCCAACCCCCCTGCCCTGGGCATGGACACCTCCCACCAGACCAGGTTGCTCCAAGCCCCATCCAGCCTGGCCTTGAACACTTCCAGGGATGGGGCAGCCACTTTACGCTGGTGTTTAGACATCGACAGTATTAGTTATTGCACTGGCGGCTCTGACTGAAGCCTTGGCCATGTCCAGCTGGAAATAAAGCAAGTCCTGCCTCCGTGTACTGGAGCTGCCACTTGCTGTGTTCCAATAGAGCCATTGATTTCTATCAGGAAGGTGACACCACAAAGAGTGATAGTTCTCTAGCTTCCGATGGTTTTGGTTTCCAGCTGCCAGAAATCTAAGAGAAGCAGCCCATGGGAATTTGTATACTGCTCTGTTTTCAAAGGAGCGTATTTCAGTTAAGGTGGGGCCCCCAAAGTTATTTTTAGTTCAGCACAAATAACGGAGCAGAAAGCTTTGACGTTTTTCCTGAACGAGTCCCAGGACCAAATTAAAAAATCTAGGCAATTTCAGCTCTGAACGGGAATTTATACAACCTTTCACCTTGATCTGTGCTGGCATTGGTGGGTTTGAGCACAGGCTGGTGACAGCAAGGGGAGGATCAGCAGGAAAGAAACGGCGTGGAGTACGGTAGAGGTGAGTTATACCAATTAAGACCTCATTTTTCTGTCCAAAAGATGGGCTCAGTTTATTCTCAGATCTGCTCTGCAAAGTTGCTGAACAGCAACTCTTGACTTCAAGGGAAGCACTCCAGTGCCTCAAAGGGCTGAGAGCTGGCTGTTGCCAAATGAGAGTAAACAAGCCAATTTCCACGTCCCCCGGAACTGCAAGCACGTCGATAATCACTCAGGAGAAAGTTTAAGTGGAGCCGGGCCTCAGTAATAACAAAGCCAGGGCACGTTCTCCTTGGCACACCCAGATGGATGTTTACACTCACACCCACGGAGGCGCCAACCCCAATCTCCTTCCATTGCAATGACAGGCCTGACTTTGCAGGGCTTCCAAAGGCATAACACCTCCTGCCCTGCAGAGGAATTTCACTCCCAGAAGGCTGAGAACGTTTTCCAGAGGAATCTGCAGTCGAGAAAGGCGCTATTTTCCACGTTTCAAATACGCAAAGTGAGACATCACCTACTGCTTACATTCCAGAAGCCACACACCATCTCTGTCAAAAGCTGGAACAAAGAAATGGACTTCAGTGGACCTCTGGCCTCTCAGGGTGGCTTGTCCGTGAGACAAGGGGGAGCTTTTGAATTCCTCTTACTATGTATTTTCAGTCTCTCGTTTAAGCCTCTCCTGTGCCTCTCTACAATCAACCCAGAGAAATAAAGGATCTTCCTCTAGGGAGGGCTCAGCTGCTGCACAGCCAAAGGTAAAGCTACTGTGGACATTAAGAAGCCTCCATGCTGCCCTGTGTCTGAGCTCCAATCTCAAAAAAAAGCCAAAAACCTCCAGCTCAAACTAATAGACACATCTGCCAACAACTTCTTTTAATTTTTTGGAACTACTCTATGGATTATTTCATTGCCAAGAAAAAGAAGAGATATTTATGATGGTGACTGAAAAGCCTTGAAATTCCAAGTCAGATCCTCAGCGGTGTAAACTGGAGCTGCTCCAGTGAGTCAGGGGGACACTGCCAATTTACACAGGTTGAACTGGCTCTCTGGTTTTACCTGCCCCACTCTCTAGCATACACAGACAATTAAAGGTAGCTTATTGAGGTACTATACAAATATCTGCTGCTCTCTCCTCTTGAGTCATCTGGTTGGAAAAGAAATATAAGGACGCAAATACAGAAGTAAAACCAGATATTTGCTCCTACCTTGAACTTGGAGGGAGCTGGTGTTGCAGCTTCAGCATGAAAACGGGAATTCAAAGTTGGACAGACAGAGAATGCTGATACAGCGTCAGGTAGTTTCTTTGAAGGCACCGAGTTTGTCCTATAAACCAAGGAAAAAATAATAACATTTAATTTGTAATAGGGTTGTAAGTATTAAAATCAGGTAAGACAGGGAGGTGTTTCAATACCAAAGCAACAGGAACATAAGGGAGTTCCAGAGATACAGAAAACACATGCTTAACATCCAGCAGGTGCTTAGGTTTATATAAAGTGCAGCTCAATGAATTTCCTAACGTTCCCCTCCTGAGGTTCTTCAGGAACAAAGCTTCCCCAGGTGGGTCTCATTCAGAATCGGGCCTTATTTACCATCAGGGAGGTTCTTTTGATCTGTCAGTCTCCTGGTTTTCATTATGACTGAGACATCTTTTTGAGAAGGTTAAGGAAATGTGTATTAAATAATGGCCTTTATTCTTAGTCTTTGGAATTAAAAAAAGAAGTATATAGTCAAGTGAAAATACACAGGCATTGTGACAGTGTGCAGCCAAGGACCTTCCCAAAGGTGTGCACCAAACACACACCAGAGTGTGGTGTTAGCAAATACATACAAATATGAGTAACTTTACTCATGGCAATAGTATCTTAAACTACTTCCATTATCTTAAACTGCTCACACTGGTGAAGTGACTCCCAGGATTGAGGGTGCTGCAGGATTGGGTCTTGTGTACTCCACAAAGCATTTTTTAAAATTTAAATATATCTAATCCCTTAAAAAATGTAAACCAGTTGTGACCTCCTAGCATCCCCTGAGTTTAATGGGGAGTTTTGTCTGCACAAGGAACGATTCCTTTGTTAGAAGGGAACATGCCGAATTTAATCTCAGAATGAATTTTTATGGCCAAGACATAACCCACCCTCGCAAAGAAAGAGAGTTTATAATGGAAAGGCTGACACAATCTGAATTATAGAGCTATAAATGACAGCACTTTAATCATTCCATTAAAGTGACCGGTCACTTCCAACAAAGGGGTGCCTGAGCCGAAGCTGTTGCAGCAGGTGGAAGGATCCTCTGCCGACTCCAGAAGGTCTTTGGATCAGGCCCAGATTCTTCGTGGATTTCAACTACTTTAGAATCACTTCAGCCCTTATTCAGCGAGATATTTAAACACGTGCTAAATATTTATTGTTTGTGTAACCTGGAACCAATCTCAAGTTTCAAATTAGACCTGGGTGTAACTATTTTGCCAAGCGGTACTGGGATGAGTGAGTTTAAAGAGGCTCTTACTTGAATTTTATATCGTATTTTACTAAGCTTTTTGGTGTTACCCTGATTGCTTTAATGCAGTCATCACCTTTTGTTAAAACACATATTGACACTGCAGTGCAGCAATTTTAATTGTGTGGATTTAAAAACAAAACAAAACAAAAACTACCAAACCACTTCTCCAATTATTTGGGGTTTCATTTTCATTATTTTTTTTTTTTCATGTTTGGGGAAAAAAGAAAAGATGCTCACAAAAAAAAAAAAAAAAGAGAGAGAGAAAATGGAAGGTTGAAAATGATTGGGTTTCAGGAAAAAAATATTTTTGGCAATGAAATCAGGAAAAGCAGCAGGGTTTTTGAATAGTGAAGCTCACCAACTAAGCCAGGGAAAAAACCCTGAACTGAGCTCTGAAACTTTACCTTCCTTTAATTATACAGGTGACATTTCAGACATTTAGTCTGATTTTTTTGCATCTGCATATTGAAAACACCCTTTTAAAAATACTTTAAAAAATAGCTGCTACAGAACATTTATTTAGTGAAAAGTAAATCTTATAAAAATTCAATTGCAAAGTAGTTAAGGTATTTGAATTTTTTTTAAAGAAGAAGAATCCCAAGAAAGAAAGTATTTGATGGCTAATAATCTCATTTCAATATAATAGGACCTTTCTTTTGCAAAGAGCAAGACAGGTTAAAAGATATAATTATGACTTTGCAAACTCTCCCAAGTGCTACGAGATCATCTGACAGTTCTGATCCCAGGCTCAGCTCTCAAAGGGGAAAAGTCTTTGTCTAGTTAGAGAGTTAAAGAGACAGGATCCCTATTCCACCCTCTGCCTACATTGCAATTTAACTGTCAAAAAAATCCAAGCTGCAAAATTGTCTTATTCCAACACAGCGCAAGAAAAAGAGAGAGAGGTTTGAAACTGACCTGTCAAAAGCACCCTGTTTAAAAATGTATAATATATTTTAAATATTTTTTTTTCCGGAGGTACTTAAAGGTTAAAGATGTGCCAAAGAAGTAGGATGGATTTTTTTTTCCCCTTCACTAAAGCTTTTTAAAACAATTAAAACAAAAAAAAAATCATTTCAAAATTAGGGATCATCAGTGTAAAAAATCCCCTGAAGATCAAAAGGAACACATTAGAATCACATTAATTCTGATTAAAAAAAAAAAAAAGAGAGAGAATAAATCCCCTTTTTCAATGGGAAGAGAAACTTGGAGGACATTTAAATAGTGTTTTCATTGTCAGAATTTACAAGAAGGTGGAGCAGAGTGTCTGCAAGAGACGAAGACCAAGGCAAGCACTGAGCCATGAGGAGAGATACAGAGGCTGCCGCTGACAGTCCATCCTGGATATTCTTGGGCTCTTTAAAGCTTTGCTTTTTTTATGTTTCAAAATAGTGAAAGAAGGAGGGGAAAATATTTTTCCCAAGTAACCAAACAAAAGAAGCCATTCCTTAAGGGGAGTTTCCAAGGAGCCACAAACAAACAACTCCAAATCATTTTTTGACCAAATATAGATGGCAAACAGACAGCTGGACGTGACCAAGGGCTTTTGCTCGGTGCCACCCGCGTGGCATTCCGCAGTACCCGCCGCACGTGGCGCGGCACCGATGCAGACCCGTTGTACTGCAGCAGCACCTCCCTCCCAGGGCCACCCCGGCAGGATCGGGCCCCAAGGGGGGGATCTGGGGGCTGCAGGAGCACCAGGGTGGGAGCCGTGTGTTCATCTCGGAGCGGGCAGTGCATTACCCTAAGCAGGGAGCAGGGGCCATATTTCCCTATTTTTCCAGCGAAGGGCCATGAAGATGATCAGAGGGCTGGAGCACCTCTCCTTTGAAGACAGGCCGAGAGTTGGGGTTGTTCAGCCTGGAGAAGAGAAGGCTCCAGGGAGACCTTAGAGACCCTTCCAATATCTGAAGGGGCTACAGGAGAGCTGGCGAGAGTCTCTTTGTCAGGGAGTGCAGTGACAGGACAAGGGGTAACGGTTTTAAATGGGAAGAGGGGAGATTTAGATTAGATACCAGAAAGAAGTTCTTTGCTGTGAGGGTGGTGAGGCACTGGAACAGGGAGCCCAGAGAAGCTGTGGCTGCCCCATCCCTGGAGGGGTTCAAGGCCAGGCTGGATGGGGCTTGGAGCAACCTGGTCTGGTGGGAGGTGTCCCTGCCCAGGGCAGGGGGGTTGGAACTGGATGATCTTTAAGGTCCCTTCCAACTCTAACCATTCTATGATTCCTCTCACTGCAAGTCAGGAGTGAGCTCTTCTGATTAAATTGGGAGTCAAATCCTCGGAAACAAAAGTTTCCCCACCTGACAGAGAGTGTGTCTGGGTCCGTTCATCCACCTCCCATCGAGCCCCAGCAAACACCTCAACACCTCAAACTGGACCAACCGAGAGGGCTCTCCCACCCTCTCCTCTCTCTAGAGGGCTCTCTATTTGCTGCAGGGGGGGCTCATCCTCCGAGGAACCAGCTGGGTTTTCCTTCCTCCCAATCAGCAAATTGTGACCTGCTCCGTCCCATATGGGGCTTGACTGATGGTCCTCCTACGCCTGGCAGGGGCACAGGCCACGCTGTGTCACACATGGGATTGCAGAAATAGTGAGTCAATGGACAGACAGAGCCACGGGTGAGAGGGTTGCAAAATAACGCCCCTTCCCTTTTAGATCTTTCCCATGAATGAGTCCTTTCCCAGATGCCTGGGTCCCAAACCCACCAAGAAAAATGACAATCTCCTCTGGGCTGACAGGGAGGGCTACCAGCCTGTCTTAGCCTCAAAGGCAGCAGCTAAAATCTTTCTAGGACTGAGAGCCAAAGGACACTATCTCAGGGAGTTCCCCAAGTCACAGAAGGAGACGAAACTGGTCCTAACTGAATAACACTCACAGACAGATGGACAGACATTGCCTGCACGAGGGCTGATGCCAGATACTTTTAAGTTCTTTGAAACATACACTTATCTATTTAGATTTATACAAACACCAGGGCAATAGGCTCCAGGCATCCTTGGCATACCCAATAAATACAGCCTAAATCGTACCAAGATAACATGGCACCAGCAAGACAAGTGGCATAAAAATCAACCTGCTAAATTTCCAGCCTTTCCAGCCCTCTCCATCCTGTTATTTCCAGGTGGGTGAGGGAATAGATGAGCTTTGCAGCAGCGCTGAGCGTCACCATCAGACACAGGGGACTTCGGAACAAGCGGAAAGCAGCAGCTGTGTATCGGTGCTTATCTTCAATATTTTAATATATATAAAACTGGTAAATCAGGATGTGACCAAACTAAAAACAAATGGGGATGGGGGACCTCGTTAAAGCATCCTTGCAAATTGGTTTGCGTTACCTCCTGCTGCATCAGGAAGTGTCAGAGTCCTGTGTTTCCACAGGACCCGCAGGGTGACCAGGCTTTAAGTATTACTCACTAAAAATTCAAGCCAAACTGGACTCCTGCCCTAGGAAACTTGCCAGATTTCTGCTCTTAAAGGAATGATAAGCCTTTGGGATGCTGCTTTTCTGACTGTGCAGAATCAGGGTCAAGTCTGGGATAAGAGCATCTCATTAAACAGCTCCAACCCCACTTCTCTTAAATCTGGAGGGAAGTCTTCCTCCAAGAGCAGGACCAGAATCCACCAGCAAGATGGACATGTGCTCCTGACAGCCCAAGTGGATTATACTGGGGCAAAGGGCTTTCTAGAAGGCGTTCCTTTCATGTATGTTTCTCATAAGCAGATAACAAAGCCTTCGCCATCTTTCCATTAAGCTCTCCAGTCCCAAATTCTCATTTGTTTGCCTCAGCCTCTCAAGGGATGAGACGGTGATGGGGTTTTCAAGAGCAGGATCTGGGTCTCCTCGGCAAATACCATGTGCCAAAGCTGGCTACCTTATGCCACTGGAAAACTGCCATGATTCTGCCCACGTATGAACCAAAACTCATCTACTTTGCACATTTTCCTCTTAATCCAACCCGTTCTCCAGCTCATCTTCTCTTGTTTGTGATCACCTTGGAAGGATTTGTGCCTTTGTGGCTGGGACAGCCCAGCTGCTTGCTTATGACAGCACCAAGAGGGCTGCAGGTGTCAAAAAAGGAATTCCTGCATTGAAAAGGTGCGATGCTAGCGATGCTCTGGCTTCACGCGGCAGAGTCCGACCCTGCAGAAGCAGAGTACCTGCCCTCAGAGCAAGGTCTCACCATCAACCAAGACAATTTCAGCTGAGCTGTGAGCTGAGCTGCCTTCAGGCTGGGACGGGCTCCAGCGACGTCCCCACTCTGCAGTCGGTCCCCCCTCAGCGCACAGCACACGTTTCGGTTTGATTGATTTTGTAATTGCTCGTTTAATTGAACAGTTACAGCAACACTATCAGGAAAAGGTTTCAGGGCTGGGAAGGGGGGTTGGGAGGGTGTGGGGGTGGAAGGGGAATTGGAGCTGGGGAAAGAGCAAAATGGGTTTTTCCTTTTCTCTTAAGATGAAAACACAGAGAAGAGGAAGCAAGGAGCCGAGTTCCCTTTAGCAGGCACTGAGGAGGAGGAGAGCGGAAAACAATGAATTACAAGAAGAGAAGAAGAAAAATGAGAAGTGGGTTGAAAAGTGTGGCAAGGCCGGAGGGTCCCACGGACTTCTTAGCCTCTCACCGACATCCTCTTCCCACTCGCTATGAATGCTGGCACGAGGAAAACAGGCCACAGGGAAGGAAAGCTGGGAAGCTGTGGGAGCTGAAAGGGGGAGAACAAGCAGGAGAAGGTGGGAGAAGACAGCTGTGTGCCTAAATGAAAGATGCATGAGCAATGTGGAGAGACAGGGAAAGATGTACCTGTGTCAGAGAAGCTGCAAGGAGCAGAGAGTGTGAAAGCAAACCAGATGTGTACAAGAAGGTCTGCATTTCAAGCACAAGGGTGGTATGTGGTGTGTCCTTGTATGAGAGAGAAACCTCCAGGGAATGGGAGAGCAGACCAGCAGGTATATGTAGGAAAGCTGGGATGCATGAGAGTGAAGGAAACATGTACATATATGAAAGGAAAGTGAGAAAAATAGCGAGATAGATGGACATCTCCCCAAAAGGAGGCGAGCAAGAGAGAAATCAGGACACAGGCTGGCGGGGTTTATCGGTGAGCCTGGTATTGGGTACACTCTGCTCTCATGCTGTGATATGAGGTCGCCACTTTGCAGAACTGGTGCCACACTTCCTTTCATGTCCAGGGCTGTGTGGGCAGCACTTCCATGTGTCTGTGAACTTTTTGGAGCATTTCTGCCTCCGATCTGCACACACTGCAGATGGGTAGGTATCCCAAAGGGGTGAGCATCTTCTGGTTGTTGGCGTGGTGGGCGTTCGCATCAATTTTCACAGTGTTCGTGTGGGCACGAGGTGGGCATGGGCAATGTGTGTAAATCTGCTACGTGCCCATCTATGCGGTGGGCACAGCACACCTCTGCCTCAGCTTCCAGATGCAGCTGTGTCACTGCGTGCCCCTCTGGTATGTGTGTGTCTGAGTGAGGAGCATGTGCTTGGTTGGGTGTGTGGCAGGAGAAGGACAGGAGAATCCAGACAGGGTCAGGGGGGAAGGTGCACGCAGAGGCCATGGTGCAGCTCGGCAGCAAAGGCGATCAGGTTTCAGGAGAGCCTGGAGCCAGGGCTGGAGGGGGGACAGGAGGTGGGCTTTGCTGCCTGCATTCCCTGGCAGGCAGCACAAGGCAGGTTTAAAGAATATCCTTCCATTTAGGAGTTTGTTTATTATTCTTAACTAAGCAGCTCAGACAGGCAAGCCGGCAGCACCATATCCACGCTGACTTCCCAGGAAGGCAGGGAAGGGAGGGACAGGAAGGCAGATTTCCAGACCAGGGGACAAAGGGATTTATGTACCGCTGGGCAAGGGAAGGGGGCAAAGCTGCTTTGCCAACTATTTAGAAAGAGTGTGGAAGACACTCGGCTTTGGGACGTCAGCGTGGAGTCTGGGTGGGGTGCAGCTGGAGTATGGCAAACAGCATCACAGCCGACTCGCTTTTCCAAACCCCAGCAGCACCTTTGGGTTGGCTGCTCCTCTTACACTTAAGAACTTCAGACTTTTGTCTGAAATTCCTCAGAATCAGGAGCAGAGACTCGGCTATGTGTTTTCTAGGGAGGAGGGAGAAGAGATCTCTTCTCTCTCCTGTTATAATCCTCTTATTCCATGAGGAGTCACAGGGCAACAAGGTATTTGTGGTAGTAGAAATTCCCTCACCTTGCAAAGGTGTCCATACGAGGGACATCTCCCAGTGTACATCTTCCAGCTCTGGGTTTTGCCTTGTCTGGCCCATGTAAGCAAGTTTTCAGCAACTGCAGCGATGACCAAGAACACAGCAACCTGGAGAGAAAGGAGAGAAAGTATTGGAGTGCATTTCTCCCAGGGACAAACCGTATATATATGTGGGCTCCCTTGAAGCATAGGTGATGGAGAAGGGAAAATTTCTGCACATCTATACAGAGAGTGAAATATCCAGGAGGATTTTCCTGCATACTGCTCGTGCACACACGCCAGCTCGGCTAAACACCGTCCATATGTGCAAAGAGACACAGATCAGCATTTTTCAGCCAGCACCTTCCACATCTTCCACGTGTGCAAGGCAGTGCTGCAGATGCTGGCGGTGGGGCACCCATCCGCAGCGTGTGAGCACCCCCCAAACCCACCCCACGGGAGGGTTAACGTCCTTGCAGCCCAGAGGGCAGGACTGCAAGGGAGGGACTCTCCTTGCCATTCGCCCAGTGCCGCTGTGTGTGCTCACACTGTCATGAAAATGAGGTCAAGGAAGGTCATTCAGTTCAACAGTATAAATCAAGGAGGAAAGTAGAGTGGAAGCCTGTGAATACTCAGGAGATCTCACCAGGGGAGGGTGGCCGGGGGAGAGGAGGAAGGGCTAATGAGACCAAGAATGCCACACGCGGGTGAAGCAGAAAATAACGGTGAATGAAAGCAGCCAAACGGTGGCAGCCAAAACAGAAGGCAGGAAAGCCCAGCCTCAGGTCCTTTATCCTGTGCTATAACCAATACTTCGTGTTAACTCGCAGGATTATTCTGCCAGAGCAGGCAGAAAGGCTCCACACCCTCCAGTCCCGACCCGCTGACAGGAAACCTTTCACTGGAAACTTGCTTGCATTCAGTGCAAAATGTCTCACTTCTGTTAGCAATTTGTTCCCCATCACAAGCATTCCTGGGAGCAGTTTGGCGGGGGTAGGAAGCGGGCCAGGAGGGCTGCACGCGGGGCGCTTCCACCTGGCGACCTGGTTAATAACACAATGGAGCAGACAGCCGGCCTTTCACCACCTCCCGCTCTCCTCCGTGGCCCTCATTCCACCTTTCACCACCTCCCCCCTCCATTTCTCTCCTTTCTCCTCCCTTTTGCCAGCCTCCTCGTTCCCCTTCTCTACTTTCCCCTCTTCTTTCATGCCCTTATTTTTCTGCTGCTATGTGCTCTTAGCACATTTGGACCTCACCCCCATCTGCAGGCCTCCCAAACTCATCACACCTGTGCCCCACCACACTCTCGGGTATGGCAGAGTTCAGCACTTTCTCCCTGGGCTTGATCTGAGCCTCCAAAATGCCTTTTTGTGATCAGTCTTCCCCCAGCACTCTCTGGACAGAAGTCTCCCTCTTTCCCTCCTCCCTTCCCCCTTCTCTTTCTCTCCCTCACATAATATTTTCCATATGAAGAAGCCTTCCTGAAGCCGCACACTGCCCTCTCGGCGAGTCTTAGGCGGGTTAGAGGAGACCCTGGGAGCCTTTAATCCTCTCTCTCTCGCTTGCTTTCATCCTCAGCCACAGCTGGACGCCCCATTGATGTGGAACAGACCAAACACCAGGCCTCTCGCTAAGCTGCTGCTGTGGGGCCTCTTCTCCTTTAGAGCCGAGCCGAGCCCGTGGCCCATGTCCTGCTCACAGAGTGCCCGTCCAGCATGTCCTGCGTGTCCTGCGTGCCCAGTAGCCCCAGCACACACGGCTACTGTCTCGAGCTCTGCCAGCCTCCCCCCAGCCCCGCTTGTGCTCTCACTTCTCACTAAAGCTACCGCTTCCCCAAGCCATCTTCTACCCCCTTGTTCCAAGACAAGCCCCCACCTTCTCCCTTGTCCCAACATCCCTCATTCTTAGGGTTGTTTAGCATCAGTTCCCACTGCCTCGCATCCTTGTGCATCAGGTCTAGAGAAGAGAAGGCTGAGTGGGGATCTGATCAACACCTATAAATACTCAAAGGGTGGTTATCAAGAGGATGGGGCCGGTCTTTTTTCAGTGGTGCCCAGGGACAGGACAAGAGGAAATGGGCACAGACTTGAACATAAGAAGTTCCACCTAAATATGAGGAGGAACTTCTTCCCTTTGAGGGTGGCAGAGCCCTGGAAGAGGCTGCCCAGGGAGGTGGTGGAGTCTCCTTCTCTGGAGACATTCAAACTCCGCCTGGACAAGTTCCTGTGCAACCTGCTCTGGGTGGACCTGCTTTGGCAGGGGGTTGGACTAGATGATTTCCAGAGGTCCCTTCCAACCCCCTGTGATTCTGTGACTGGTTTGTGTTGCTCTGCTGAAGAAGCAACTGGTGGCGATGGCCCCAGGAAGGACCTGGCAGGCTCCATCATCTGGTGGGTAAGTCCTTAAGACTGCAGCCTGCTAACAATTTTGGGAAGAAGAGTCTTTGCTGTCTGTGCAAGATCTCTCTTAAGGCACCCTGTGGGGTGAGGCAAGGCTATACAGCTTCTCTAAAAGCTTTGCAGCGTGCACAAGATGGGCTCACATGAGCACTTGCCTCCGGGAGCATGGGAGAAGAGAGGAGTGAAGTGACAGACAAACTGCCATGTCTGGGCACCTGATGCCACAGGCACCACACAGCCCGTGAGCCGAGCAGAGCCTTTGGTTTCCATTGCAAAACATGGGGAATATCACCAAGGCACTGGAAAGGTCAGCATTTCACCTCGGTGCCGAGCCCCTCGCAGCTATTCGGCTGCTCGGGAGCAGAGACACAGGACTGGGCTGGCAAAGACACCCCCCCCAAGGCTGCGAAGTCCCCCCCGAGCCCGGCACCCCATTCCTGATCTTCCTCTGCCCTCTAGTGGCTTCGCACCCCAAAACCAGCCCTTCCCGGTGGAAGGCAACGGAGAAGTGTATGTTTTTATCCGCGAGTGGATGAAAAGCTCAAAAGAAACTTCAGGGGGCTTTGAGGACTCCAAGCAGATAAGCAGAAAATAAGTGGATTGATGAGAGAGTTCAGAGAAGGGGGGGCGGAAATGATCCAAGCTGTCAGAAACACAACCGAGAAGGGAAAATTAAAAGACTTGGGGATGGTTAGTCTGGAGAGGAAAGACGGAGGGGAGGCACGACAGGCGTCACTGCATTCAAAGCAAGAGGAAAGGAATAATCTATTCTCTGAGTTCACAGCGGATAGAAAAGGGAGCAAAGTGTTTAAATAGCGGGGACAGTCAGATGTCAGGAGAAGCTTTCGAATAAGGATGGTGCAGCCCTGGAATAGGTCACCAGGAGAACACTACAACCTAAAGTAGTTAAAGAGAGATCTTTAGAAATTACATCAAAAGCGCTGATCCTACCGTGTGTCACTGGGCTAGATTAAGTGACCTTCTGAGATAACATTCATTTTATTTTCCATGATACTATAATTAAAAGCCGTATTGATCCTCTGTCTGAGATGCAGCAAAAGGACCAGCTTCATTATTTCCTTGCTGCTCCTTAGCGACCAACAGGGTAGGTTCTGGACAGACATCTCTTCATGACCTGTCCTGCCCCAAAGAGTTTCTCTGCTCAAAGAGAGGACCTTCCATGGACATGGCAAAGGCAGATGCTATGGGAAAGGACAAGGCATTGCGACACAGCACAGTTCTTGGCACAGTTTGGAGGCAACCAGTTGCAGAAACTGAACTAATTGCAGACTCTTGGGATTTGTTCATAAGAGAATGAGTGCATTCCCCCTTCTTGTTATTGAGCATCAAGTGCCTGATGAAAGAGGGATTTGGGGACAAGACAATGCGAAGATATCTAGCACAAAATGATTAGCCAGAATGTATTGTTAATAAGCTGCTTATTCATATAATTGGAAATTATTTGCAGCCAGGGTGTCAGTACAGTCTTTCTGCACTGCTCTGATGGAGCGAGGCAGGTAGGTACTGGCCCAGGGGAGAGCACTGTCAGCGTATCTGCTGGCAGCGGGGAGGCAGAGGAACATACTTTACACTTCTTACTGTCACTGCCTTGAAGGGCAGAGAAGGGCACAGGGAATTCAAGAGGAGGCAGAAGGGAATCTGCCAAGCCCCACTGACTAGGGACATGATGTTCCAGCATTAGGAAAGGAAGTTTCTGAAAGTTTCTACCACCAAAGCAAGTTTCTTTTCAGATGAAGAAATTCTCTGCACTGCTACAAGAGGAGATGGGCCAGCTCCGGTTCCTATTACCTGGAGATTCTGTCTTCTCCAGGACCAGAAACCAAGTCAGTCTGGGGACAGTTTCCTCTTCAAAAACATGTACAAGTGTGTCATGCAAACAGCAGGCCTCCTGGCCCAGCACCACCACCCACCAAAAGGACTGTGCAGTCACTGGCTCAGTGGGCAACTGTCCTGGCAGTGATTCCTCCTCTGCACGAACAATATTTAATAGAAAACACAACTACTTAAGGACAGTGTGTGAAGAAAGGAAGGTCTTAAAGAATTTGTTTCATGGCTGTTAAATGCCTCTTAGGAGCTGGTTTTTAAGATGCAGAATGGCAGATACCGAGGCACACCAGACTAAGTGCACAGAGCGCTGTACCTTTGATCCGGCACAAAAGCAACTCTTGAGGGGAGCGATCCCTCTGAAAACCTCTGTCAAGGAAAAGGACAGTCTTTGGGAGGCAGCAGGAAGCAAATGTACATAAGAGTTGCTAATAATTTTGGAACCCGGAGCATCCAAATGACAGCAGTGTAATATTACTGCAGCAGCTCCCAGAATGACTAGCACAGATTTACTATCACACACGACTGACACACCTTTTCTATCCTCAGTCTTCTGAAGCCTCTGCAGAGCCAGCTCAGGCCTGTTAACTATTCCATAGAGGAAATATAATTCCATGCATATTTGTGCTCACTGTATCTCCAGACACAAAGCTTGAATAGGTATGAAAAGATTGGTCCCTGAGCCCGGTACTAAGCTGTAACCAAAGCTGGGGAATCTCCTCATCTTTTGACGACCACAGTTTCCTGCTTGATACCTCTTTTTCCTTCGAATACATCCACTGAACCCACCAGCCGTGGGCAGAACTACAGCAGAGCTGGCACCAAGCCACACAGCACAATGGCTTCCGTTTTTTAAGGGACTGTTTCTGACTCCTGCTCGAGCAGGACAAACTGTCCCCCAACACTACAACGCAAAGAACAGTTTCTATATCAGATCTTTACAGGGAGTAATCTTTGGTTGAGGAAAACTAGACTTCAGTGCAAAATTGTGATTTTTAACTCCAAAATATATTTGCTTTCTGTGAAAAATCAATTTTTTTACTTAAAGTAAATTTGTGTTATCCTTTACAATACAGTAAAAAATGAATTTGAAGTAAGGAAAAGACCCCATTTTCCTGTTAGCCATGGAGAGGGATGCTGATATACAATGTTCCTTCTCTTCTCTTTCACTGGAGAGAGCTAAATACCGACAATTTTGAAAATATGGCTAGAAATCTGTCCCTATATGGCACATCACAGCCTCTTGAAGAGAGGCTTCCTTCTTGAAGAGGGAAATGTTCGTAAGCCAGCAGTAAAACAACAGCATTCCCTCTGCCAGCCCGTGCTTCGCCCTCTCGCACAGCTGGTGACACCGCACAGGGCACGGAGGGACCCGCGTCGTGAGAAACACTACGGAACTGGCCTCTGCAAATGCTCCACTGCCCGCTCTCGCCCAGTGCTTTTGTGTCTTATTCACTGCAAGGTTTGTACTGATAAACAGACAGAAAGCACAAAAATAAGGGCTATAAAAACTCTGCATGTGACAAATAACCAGGAATCCTGGGGGAAACATTTGAATGGTCCACAGACTCTCCATCCCCTAAACTTTTGTGACCTCACTGCTGGATAATACACTCCACAGACCAAGCATTGAAACAAAATGCTATCAAAATTTGTTACATTAGTCTCCTTTCTCTCTATTTTAGTGAAAAAAGAACAAGTTATTTTAAGGCCTCTCCTTGCTATTCCTGATTTTATAGACTATGTAATATCATCACAGACACTTCATTTCCAGGAAAAAGTTGTTTTAGTCATTTCATGTCCATAAGTTGCCTCAGAGCTTTCTCTATTTGGCTCTTTTTCTATGATTACCAACTCAGCTCTGCAGCAAGGGCCTGGACAGAGAGACACCATGGGAACCCAGAGAGAAGGGTTTGGCCAGGGCAAAGGACCTGCACCATCTCCCCTGGCTCGCAACACCCAAAGGAGTGCCCCACAGCCATGGGCCTGAGGGCAGAGCACGGCAATGGCCAGCTGAGAGCAGCAAAGGGCCTTTGCCATCATGACACCAAACTCTGCTCTCAGCCACTTCCCCAAATTGTTGCAGAATGTAGTGAAAGATTTCCGCTTGTGGCAAGACCTCTGGCACTGCCTCCAGC
>JAHREE010000420.1:45176-86577 GCA_033628505.1 Tringa tobata | reverse complement strand
CTGCTCCCAGCAGAGACTCGAGGGGCTTCCCAGGAGCTCCCACAAATGGGGCCACCCTTCACAACTGCTTCCCACCGGGCCCAGCCAGGGGCTGCAGGAGCAGCTTCCCCAGCTCAGCACTCGCCTGGTCCACACTGGGCGCTGCTGGAGACCCCCCCACTGCCAGGCATTACTCTTGCTCTGGCCCCCGCAGCTGCCAGCCCTCCCTCCTCCTGGCCTCCCAGGCCCTACAGGATGAGCCCCTGGAGCACGCGGTCCCTGGGGGACCAAAGGAAGGGGACAGGACCCCACACAATTCGTGACGCATCTCTGCTCGAGCAATCTGGCTCCAGTCCCCTTCTGCTCCCCACCTCCTGGAAGCAGTTCTTAAAGCTGAGTCCTTCACAGACAATGCTCCTTGCTTCCTTTCCTAAGCCTCTGTCCGCTTAAGCACAGGCTTGTCATATTTCATTGCCACCTGAAGACTCGTGCCATTGAGCATCTCTGCTTGCACTTATAGCACTTCCTTCGGCCGCACGTTGGGGTGGGTACACACAAAGTGGGGCTCCTGCTCAGCTCCTTGTCCCGGCCGTCCACGCTTTCGTCCTTACCTTGCTTTGCTCGATGACACTGGTTACAGCCTGGGCAGCTTGGCTGTGCTGGAGTCACAGTGGCCGTAGATTTATATCCCTATCTTCCCAGAGGCAGGGAAGCTTAGCTGGTAAATGCAAAGCATCCCAGGAGTGATTATTCATGTTTGTGATTGCAGTATCGGCTCGAACAACGTCGTCAGGTACTGCAAGCCCCAGTCAAGCAACCCCTTCTGGCAACTCCCCACCACCGAGGTAAGGCCTGAAGAAAGTCTCTTATTTGAACACAGACTAGAGTTTTAATGTCTCTTATCGTTTCCCCTGTACTTTAAATCACTTCAGTCGTGCCTGCAGAGACATTGCTATCAATACACCTCCTCACCAACTGCACACTTGACTGGCTGTTCTGTTTGGCTTTGTCTCCCATCACTGGCAAAGATCAGTCTTTTCTCTGAATTTGTTCTCTCCTTGCTGATGAAGCACCAAACACTTCTTCTTCCATTTCTTCAATGAGTCCCACTACCTCCACTGAAAGAACTATCACTACTGAGGAAGAAATCAAACAAGACGGGTGAGCTGTACCTTGCTGCCAGGTGAACGGGGCAGCACAAGCCAGTCTGGACACTCCAGGGTAGAAAAGGGCAGGTTCTGTCTTCTCCTTCCCCAGGTCACAAAAGACTCCCCTTCCTTTGTCAGCAATCGAGTAAAAGAGAATTGGCTAACTTAATTTCTCACAGCTGCAAAAAGTGACCAAGAAGCTGTAATGTTACGGGGCAAAGAGAAAACTTTGCTCTCACTAGAAAGCAGAAAGCTGAAAAGAATAGAAAAACTGGGATTTCACGGCAAGAGAAATGCACGTGGCTACAAAGATGCTCTCCCAGAAATATCGCCAGTTGGAGGATTTGGTCAGATGGAGGGTATCTCAACCTCCTCCAAAGATGAAAACAAAGGAGAATCAGCTAAACAAACATTTTGAAACATAATAAATTCCAAGTGGCAAAAATAAAAACCTCTTGAGCCTTACTAGGAACCTAGGCCTCTGAAACAGGAGGACAGGTAGCTCTTTTGCTTTACTTATGCCAAAACTAATATCTTCTTCCGTCCTCCTTGCAGCGTGATGCCATGGAGCAATGAGTCCTCACACACCTTACATTCTCTGTAAAAATCTCCATACTCTTTCCCTTTCACTCTCTTCTTCATTGACACAAACAGTTAAATTTGCTCCTTTTAGGAGTTTTTTTTCTATGTGGGGAAGATAATCTCAAAAGCAACCTGCAGTATCCAACTTCCCCCCCCGGATTGGAGAGCTCAGTCTTCCATCATGCTGAAGTGACATCTGTAGAATGACGCTTGGGACAGATTTACCTTCCTTTCTAAACTTATTTGGAGTCTCCCTTAAATAAATACTAATTCCTGCTGGCTTCCCCTTATGGATGAAGAACGGTCGTGTTCCATGAAATCCTTACCCTTCTTGGGGAACCCCTCCATCTCTCTGGATCGGTTCTGCTGCCCTTGTGGGTTTTTGGATTTGGCTTGTGGGTTTGGTATATTTCTTTTTCTTTTTTTTGAAGGTGCCAGATCCTCCTTTGGCTTGTCCTTGGTATCATGACCAGCAAGATCCTGGCAATAGTCCTCCTAGTGCTCCTCACAAGAAGCAGGATGAGGAACTGCACACAGAAGGCATCTAGATGACAGGAAGCAGCAAAGCCACAGTGCAAAACAACAAGTCCTCTCCAGAAGGCGAACCACCTGCCTGGTGGGGATGCAAGTCGTGTGGGCTTTAGCCACAATCACAGGAAGTCCCTTCTTATCAAAGCTTTCCCACGGGGGCAAGCTCCTGTCTTTGAATCCCGTTTAGAGACGCCATGAAACAGAGTAAGAGCAGACCCAGACACCAGCAGATACACTGAGACACTGCCCTTGAGCAAGTGACAAGAAAAGGAAGAGAGGGGTGAAGAAGCTTGAGGGAGGAAAACCCATGCTATATAGAGACAGGTTTCCCCTCTTTTTCCCTATGTCTCTTGAACTTCTCAAAAGCTACACTCTTGGCTACACCACTCTTGGCTGACAGGGCCAATGCATCACATCACTTTGTACCCCGATGTAGTTTAAATCCCACACAGCCTAAAGCAGGCAGGGTACAAGCTTCTCTCCCTCTGTGGCTCAGCACCAACCACTCTGGCGGGAACTTCCCTCCTGATATTACTCAGAAGGAAACATTTTGTTTAAGAGAAGAAACCTCTCCCACAGCCTAAATATCTCCAAATATAGAAAGCCTCCCTTGCACAAGGCTTAGGGGGCAGTATGTATGATCAAGCTGCCCCCGGGTTCCTGGAAGTTCCTGTAATTCTCCAAGGCACAGTAAGGGTTCACCCCCATCAGGAAACATCAGCCTCCTTTTCCCTTGCTGGACGCACGTATGGACATTTCCCAGCTAACAGACATTTCATGAAAGACTTTTCCCTCTACCCATCCAGTACAGGAGATACCAGGAGAGGAGAAAGTTCTGAGAAGAGCCCACCTGACGCCCTGTGCCAAATGCCTCTCTGTGCCCCGCGTTAAAGAAGTCTCTTCCAGCAAGCCAAAGCACAAACTACCACTCGCTGCCACCCCACCTGCCTCACCTGAGGCAAGCCCTTAAATACATTCCTGCACGTCACACAGCAAAGTCAAATGGGACTTTGAGGGAGGGGAAAAAATAGCCTGCCTCAATTAATGCTCTCTTTCCTCCTCCTCTTACTAATCTTCCCATCTCCAGCCCAGCCAGCAGCCTCACTCCCTCCTCTCCTTTGAGCCAGCAGAGGAGGGGGGGCAGGCAGGGAAGGGCCCATGGGCAGCATCTGCTGCTGGGAGCTGCCCTCGCTGCCAGCCTGGGCTCTGCCACCAGCACCCCCGTCTTGCCAGGTCCCACCCGGGAGCAGCTGCGCCAGCGCCACGGAGCAGGGTCTCACCCAGGACCACCCACACTTCCCACAGAGCTCTGCAAAGCCTCTTGGCCTCCCCACGATCCCCTGCACCAGGGCTCTGCGAGATTGCCCCGTGGCAAATAAAATGTGCAAAAGCCAAATGGTTCTGGTCTGGTTGCTGCAGCTGGGCACTCCTGGGGTAGGCACCCCAAGGGCTCTGTGCACAGCAAAGCACAGGGCACAACGGGAATGGCTGGGGGGTTGGAGATTGCGGATCTCAATGATACAGCCCATGGGAGGGTCCATGCAGACACAGCCCTGGACCCATTACCACCCTGGCTTTGAGTAGACTTTTAAGCAAGGGCCTGGACAGAGGACACCATGGGAACCCAGAGAGAAGGGCTTGGCCAGGGCAAAGGACCTGCACCATCTCCCCTGGCTCACAACACCCAAAGGAGTGCCCCACAGCCATGGGCCTGAGGGCAGAGCACGGCAATGGCCAGCTGAGAGCAGCAAAGGGCCTTTGCCATCATGACACCAAACTCTGTTCTCAGCCACTTCCCCAAATTGTTGCAGAATGTAGTGAAAGATTTCCGCTTGTGGCAAGACCTCTGGCACTGCCTCCAGCAGCGTCACTGGGCCACGGGAGGGCTCACAAGGCAGACGCTTTCAAAGGGGACCCGTTGGGCAGCCCCCAGCAATGCCCCTTGCCTGGGCTTGAGGACAGCCATGGAGCTGAGAGCCCTCCTCCTGTTGCTGCTCTGCTTCCCAGGTAAGAGAAGGGCTGGGCTTGCCTTGGGCTTCCCACGCACCCAGGGGAATGGGACCCCCTTCCCCACCTCCCGCTGCCCGGGGAGATCCACGCTGCAGGAAATCCCACACTGGGGTGGAATCCCACGCCAGCCAGACTCGGCAGGGACACGCCAGCCAGACTCGGCAGGGACACACCAGCCAGACTTGGCAGGGTTCATAGAATCATGGAACGGTTTGGGTTGGAAGGGACCATAAATATCATCTTGTCCAACCGCCCTGCCATGGGCAGGGACACCTCCCACCAACCCCAGATGCTCAAAGCCCCATGGGGATGGGGAGGGAAGGGACGGCCCCTGATCCCACCATCGCCCATCCAGCTCCTCCAGGCTCCCAGGACAAACCACCCTGGGGCCACGGAGCTGCGATCTCCAGAGCAGCCCCAGCGCTTCCCCCTGTCGCCATTTCCCGTCACACAGCTGGCCCTGCTCGGCTGCTCCCACCACAGCCCTGGGTCAGGACAGAGCTGTCTGGAGGCACCCGCCTGCCTGCCCTGCCGTCCCAGCAGAGAGCACAAGGCGTTGAGCGTGTGGTGGCAGGTTGGGGAACTGAGGCAGCCCTGCACCCGGCACAGCCTCGCAGCCCTGAGGCGATGGGCACCTCCGAGGGTGCGGCACGGAGGAGCTGCAGGCAGCTGGGGGCAAGCTCAGGGCCAGCCATGGGTTGAGCATTTCCTCCCCAGGGCACACACTGCCCTCACTCCCTCCCTCTGCCCTGTCCCCACATCCCGTACAGATGACCCCCCGGCTCCTGAGGGGCCACTGAGCCCCACCACTGCCATCCCCTGCGCGGGGAGGGGTTGGGCTCCCTTTTCCCTGCACCAAGGGGCAGTAACAAGGGGCTGGGCTGCTGGGGCACCACCAAACACTGCGCCACACATGGATCCATTTAGCTTAAGGTCCAACACCTCCAGCACCCACATGTCGGTGGGTTTTAAACCAAAGATCCTGAGTTTGAAATCACAGAAGTGGTCCCAGCTCAAATCTCAGCACAGCCCACCACCAATCAACAGTCATGGTTCCAAGAGGGGGAATTTAGCAGGAGACATGGATCTCGGCTTTCACAGTTCCTCCAGCATCAAGTGCCCATGGAGGAAGGTCGGAGGCAGTTTCCCTGTGTCCGGTGGGAGGCTGTGGGCAGCCCTGCATCAGCTCCCCTCTCCCTCACCACAGCTGCCATTTGCAGGTCTACAAGCCCAAACACCGGCTGCCAAGGAGAGACGATCAGAAGGAAGCACTCTGTATATCGACTGTCCTTACACAGCTCAGACTGACCGCCAGCAGAAGAAAGCCTGGTGCCGTATGAGAGATGATGAATGCGAGCCCTTAGTGGAAACAACCAAGCCAACACCATACCCATACACAAACAAAGCCATAAAGGGGAATGTTACAATAGTGGACGACTTTCTGTATAAGAGCGTGACCATCACCATGACCAACCTCCAGGCAGAGGACTCAGGCACATACTCCTGTGCTCACCGTTCCTACGGCAACAGGTATATTGCCCTCAGGACCATCTCACTGACTGTTTACAAGGGTGAGTACCTTTTCCCCACGCAAAGTCAAGTCTTGTCAGAAACCATCATCATTCCTTCCCATGCTCCGTCCCTCCTCTCCCGCACAGACGAGCGGCTCCCCCGACCCACCCACCCTCCCCACCCTCGCTCCCCACCTTCCGTGCTCACACCAGGCACGGTGTGATGGAGCCACACAGACCCCGCTGGCCCAGGTGCCAAGGGCAGGGTCTGGCCCAGGTGCCCAGCTCAGGCTGCGGGTGGGTGCCCGTGTGCCCACCACTCACGGGTCAGTGGCCACGTGTGCTGTTTTGCAGAGCTGGAGAAGTGGGAGTCGGAAAGTCTCTCTGTGCAGTGTCCCTATGGCACCCTGGGGTATAGCACGGGAACCAAATACTGGTGTCGAAGACAAGGTCAGAATAGGTGTAAAGAAGCAGTGAGGACAAATTACCCTTCAACACGGAGTAACAGCCAAGCTCAGGAAGGCAGAACATCGATCCGGGATGACACACAGAACAGGACTGTCACCATTACCATGCGCAATCTGCAGGCCCAGGACAGTGGCGTGTACCAGTGTGCAGACTCTGGTCTCACCCCGATAATGGAGTTCAAGCTCTCTGTGTCCAACAGTGAGTACCTACCGGCAGCCAACCGTGCCTGTTGGCAGATTTCAGCCTCACCACCCTGCTGCTTCTCCCTCCTCTCCTGTGCCACGCCACCGAGGAGCCCAGTGCTGCCACCACACAGCTGATGTCTCCCTCTCTGTCTGTCTGTCCCTCCGGTGGACACACTGGTGGCTGCCCCTTGGACCTGTGGAGCCAAAGCTCAGGCCTGGCCCTTCATGCTCTGTCTGCTCCCAGCAGAGACTCGAGGGGCTTCCCAGGAGCTCCCACAAATGGGGCCACCCTTCACAACTGCTTCCCACCGGGCCCAGCCAGGGGCTGCAGAAGCAGCTTCCCCAGCTCAGCACTCGCCTGGTCCACACTGGGCGCTGCTGGAGACCCCCCCACTGCCAGGCATTACTCTTGCTCTGGCCCCCACAGCTGCCAGCCCTCCCTCCTCCTGGCCTCCCAGGCCCTACGGGATGAGCCCCTGGAGCATACGGTCCCTGGGGGACCAAAGGAAGGGGACAGGACCCCACACAATTCGTGACGCATCTCTGCTCGAGCAATCTGGCTCCAGTCCCCTTCTGCTCCCCACCTCCTGGAAGCAGTTCTTAAAGCTGAGTCCTTCACAGACAATGCTCCTTGCTTCCTTTCCTAAGCCTCTGTCTGCTTAAGCACAGGCTTGTCACATATTTCATTGCCACCTGAAGACCCGTGCCATTGAGCATCTCTGCTTGCACTTATAGCACTTCCTTCGGCCGCACGTTGGGGTGGGTACACACAAAGTGGGGCTCCTGCTCAGCTCCTTGTCCCGGCCGTCCACGCTTTTTCATGCTTACCTTGCTTTGCTAGATGACACTGGTTACAGCCTGGGCAGCTTGGCTGTGCTGGAGTCACAGTGGCTGTAGATTTATATCCCTATCTTCCCAGTGGCAGGGAAGCTTAGCTGGTAAATGCAAAGCATCCCAGGAGTGATTATTCATGTTTGTGATTGCAGTATCAGCTCGAACAACATCGTCAGGTACTGCAAGCCCCAGTCAAGCAACCCCTTCTGGCAACTCCCCACCACCGAGGTAAGGCCTAAAGAAAGTCTCTAATTTGAACACAGACTAGAGTTTTAATGTCTCCTCCACAGTACACTGTGTCTTCCTGAGTTAGGCAGGCTCTGGGCATTCTGAAGGCTGTCCATATTCTGTCTATGAATATTTAACAGTGAAATAGTCCTTGCCTGCTACTTTATCCTTCTGTTTACCAGGCAGTTAAATGTAAAGGATTTTCTTCCCCTTTGGACATCTGCTGTCATCAACACTACAGCAGCTCCTAAGAGTACAGTCATACATCAGCTTCAGCGCACTAGGCACAGCAAAACAGAGGAGGAAAAGGCAGTACCTGCTGCACAGGGCCTGGAGTTGTACTCTGAGCAGCGGCTTGTTTTTAAAGCCCGGGGAATAGTTTAGGAAAAGCTCAGAAGGCACAGCCAGGTAGAAAAATCAAGATAGCAATTCTTCTGGAGAACCAGCTCCTCTTTCCAAGTGCATAAAAGCTAGAGTGCATAAGAGCTACTCCTGTGCCATACTTTGGCCACTGTGTGGTCATGGGCTGCGCCAGCATCACACTGTGCTACCATCTAACACTGGTCATTTTTTTGCTCTCCTGGTTTCAGCTCAAATGTGCATACCTTCAGAATCCTCTCTGGGGTCCTGGGCATCCTGTTCATCCTGTCACTTATCAGCTCGATAACACTGTACGTCAGGCAGCGCAAGCAGCTGAAGAGAAGAAGTAAGTGGAGACTGGTGATGCCTCAATGTTCTAGTCTGTACTAAACAGGGTCTTCTCTGGCTATCACTTTCCACTCAAGGCAAGCTTGTTCCCAACTCACAGTGCCCTGGAGAAGATAAGGCTGGTGCAGCTTGGGAAGCCTCAAGGCAGGCTTCTTGCTGTGATCTCCTCTCACATTAGGCCAAACCATGTGCCTAGCCTCTAGCCTCTGCACAGGACACCTCCTAACATGTCAGAGGAGAATTAAAGTGAGAGCAGGATGTTCACCAGATTCAGGGTAGATGGGTCCCACTGCTGCACCCATTGCTTCTATCACTAGGCAGTCCCACAGCCCTCTCCAAAACTCCTGAAGCACAGGCAACGCCCAGGCATTTATGGACCTCTCTACTTCTAAAACCTCTGATTTTGGCTCATTCCAAAGGTAACAGACAAGCAGAGGACACCTATGACAAACCAGAGGACACAGTACAGGTAAGGAAAATGATAGATTTCTTAAACTGTACCTGCATCCTTTACCAATAGTGTGTGAGGAGCTAACTGACCCATCTGACAAGGACCTGGTGTTCATTTTCGGTTGTGAGCAGGAAGGGAAATGGTATTCAACCTCACAGAGAGAGGAATGTTCCTAGTTGGAGAGAGAGGGAGGTAATTAATTTAAGGAAACTCCATTGGAAAAAAAACAACAGTGGAGCAAATTCTTATAATCTCTGAGAAATGTCTCAAAGACTAGAAATCAAGGTTAGACAATGGAAAGAGTTTTCTCTTCTTTCACCTCTGTCATGACCAAAGGTGAGTTTTTCCATGGCTTCTCCTTTCCTCCTGGGAAAACCTTTTTCTTTCGAAAACAGCTGTGACCTGGCACTGAATCATGCTAAAAAGTGTGTTCCCTTTCTTTTCATAGCTTGACAGAACTGAAAGAACAGAAAGTCCCAAGAATGTCAGCGAAGACCTACAATACATTACCCTGAACCATAAATCCCAACTCAGCCCCGAGGCTTCTCTTTACTGCAATGTCGAACCAAGTCAGGCTTACAGGAAACCCAAAGATGAAAATGTGGAATATGCTGTTGTTGCACTCAAGCAGTTACCGACGAACGAGAAAGGCTGAAGCACAGAATCTCCAAATGATCCAGAAATGGGAGAAAAGAACCAGAATGGGGAGTAGAAGGTGCGTGGATGGACACTGGGGAAAGACCTAAGTTTTTACTGCCATGTGTATGTTGCCTGTGCATTTTTAGGAACTTCTTCCTATTAGAGGCCAGTAGAGAATTTTACCACAAGTGTGCAGGTTCTCTCGGGTCAGACAGAGCTGCTGGGTAATTCTCAGGATCTCTTGTGCATCTGCTTTCTTCAGTCCAATTAAAATGCAGACTCTCTTCGAGAGGCATGTGTAGAGGACTGACCTTTTGAAAAAGAGCAATATATTCGTCTGGACATGAATGGGTTTGGTATTTCAACTATGCTCACTGATAGAAACTCTGTCCCACTCCTAAGAGTTCAGCTACTACAGCCAAGCAAACTCATTCCAGTGCTGTAGGGATAAAACTCTAACCTTGCTGTGAGCGGGTCCATTTGCTGTGTAATGGGTGGGGGAAATACACACTGGATTGTAAGAATAAGCAGAACCAGCATCTGCCTGAAGGCAAATAACTTGAGGGTGTATTGCAACACAGTGACACAATGCATTGAAAACTTTGCAAACTGAGCATTGTGCTGTATGAATCTGAGCACCAGAAGGTCTTGGAGCTACAAAACAACAATGGTGTATATAAGTAATACATACTCTTTTTGAGACATAATGCAAATTCCCCTATAACCTAAATTTCTCAGTCTGCTTAGGTAAGGAGTAAAATGGTAAGAGGCTTTCAAACAAAAAATAAATGTTGAGCTTTAGATCAAGAAACAGAGTGTTCATGCTGGAGTTTGGGGGTAGGAGGGAATGAAGGTGATGACACTACTGAGTGTGTGTACAAGTGTCCCTTTACAGAATACAGAGGGTTTTGGGATGGATTCAGCATCGCTGTTGTGGATTACACTAATGAGAGTCTCCAGCACTGTACCCTCTAGACAACTTAATTCTTTCCAAGCTTGAGGACTGATTTTCTCTCAGGGTCATCCACAGTCACAACATATTTATGCAGTCTTTGAGACCTGTACACTGAAAATAGAATGAAGCAGCAGCTGAAATCTGAAGTTATAGGCATGGCTTCCCATGGGCGCAGACTGCCCCATCCTTTCACCACATCCTAATTAAAAGCCATTACTTTGTTCAAGAAAACTTTGTTCTGGCTGCCCTGCTGTCTTATACCCTCTGCTCCCCAAGAACACACAAACTGTCTGCTTAAACCAAGATAGTGCGGAACCAAGACAAGCAGGAAGAACCAAACCCAAGTATTTCTGTAGAAAGGACCTTAAAACCCCTCCAGTGTCATCCCCTGCCCTCGGCAGGGACACCTCCCACCACACCAGGTTGCTCCAAGACCCCTCCAACCTGCCCTTGAACCCCTCCAGGGATGGGGCAGCCACAGCTTCTCTGGGCAACCTGGGCCAGGCTCTCACCACCCTCACACCAAAGAAGTTCTTCCCCACATCTCAGCTCAATCTCCCCTCTTCCAGTGTCAAACCCTTCCCACTCCTCCTATGGCTCCCCTCCCTGATCCAGAGTCCCTCCCCAGCTTTTATGGAGCCCCTTTAGGGACTAGAAGGGACTCTAAGGTCTCCTCGGAGCCTTCTCTTCTCCAGGCTGAACCCCGCCAACTCTCTCAGACTGTCCTCACAGCAGAGGGGCTCTAGCCCTTGCAGCATCTCCACGGCCTCCTCTGGCCCCGCTCCAGCAGCTCCATGTCCTTCTGATGTTGGTGGCCCCAAGCTAGAGGCAGCACTGCAGGGGGGTCTCCCCAGAGCAGAGGGGCAGAATCTCCCCCCTCGCCCTGCTGACCACGCTGCTGGGGATGCAGCCCAGGATGTGGGGGGGCTTTCTGGGCTGCCAGCACACGTTGCTAGGTCCTGTTGAGCTCCACCAACACCCTCAAGTCCTTCTCTTCAGGGTTGCTCTCAAGGCATTCTCTGCCAAGCCTGGGTTTGTGCTCAGGATTGCTTTGATCCACATGCAGGACCTTGTACTTGGACTTGTTGAATATAATGAGCTTCACATGAGCCCACCTCTCAGGCCTGTCCAGGTCCCTCTGGATGGCATCCCTTCCCTGCAGTGTTGACTGCACCACACAGGTTGGTGTCGTCGATAAACTTGCTAAGGGTGCACTCAGTCCCACTGTCCATGTCACCGACAAAGATGCTACACGTAGAAAGCAAGCTTTCGTGGCTTCTTCTAAAGTCACAGGAAACCACAAATGCGTGCGCAGTTTCATGGGAGAGCTTACCAGGGCCTTTGAAAGTGATACCATTACTTCCTTATCTCTGCTGGAAATACTCCAGATTACACATCTGCTGCCTTTATTTAGCAGTCATGTGGTGAGCAATATGAAATGAGTCTTTACAATTTCTCGAAAAGACCAAAAACCCCTGCACTTTATTTGGCTGCCCCAAGCTCTGCAGAGAGGTGGCAAATGAAAGGGGCCTGAACCACCCTATTCACAAGGCAGTCACATCCAATAGGCTCATCCTCCTATGGCTGCAGCAGAGAAGCTGATCTGCTTTTTGGGATTTTCATAGTTGATGTGTTTAACTTGAAATGAAAGAAAGAAAGAAAAAAAATGGTTCTGGAAATGGTTCATTCAGCCCAAGATTCCCTTAACTATTTGCTACTCATGAAGTCAGTTATACTGGGTGAAACCATGGAAAGAATAATAGTAGAAAACAACTGAGTTCAAGAGAGACATTTTCAGGGAGACAGATGCTTCTGATCAAAGAGAAACCAAATTCCTGCTCACTGGAGCAAGAATGAACCAAATCTGTGAGTAAGTCTCACAGAGAATTTTTTGATAATGTAAGGTACCATTTTGTTAAACACTAATTAGAGGAAATTAGGAAAAGGCAGCACATTTATGAATGGATAAACCTGCAGGTTTATCTGCCTGTTAAGAAGCAGATAAGCACATGTTTAGAAGCCAGGGTCTACATGGAACATCTTGGAGTAAATAAATTCAAAAAAGAAAAACCAGTAACCTGTCCACAGCATACCAGTTTGCTAATCCTAAAGGAGACTCCTTTAACTGCAGTCCAGAACTACTGCATCAGTATGGCACTGATGGACTCTGAATCAAGCCCCCATCCTTGCTCTTACGTCCTTTCTGCTAGGGACAAAATAAAGATACCTGTTTTGCTCATCTAAAGTACCTCACAGCATCACCCAGCACAGTGTCCTTGTCTTCCTGTCTTCAGTTACATGTCAGAGAGGAGTGCTTCATGCGTAGGCTCTTCTAAATCTTCTTGCCTCTGAAAATAACCCATAAGATTTTGTCCTTGCCCTCCTTTCACCCTCATGATGCTGAGAGAGCTACCTACAGACTCTTGACGGGAGCTGCCCTTTCCCTTTTGGCTTTCCAGAAATTCAGCCCATGCAAAACTTGGTTATAAAGCCTGCTCTGCTGGTCAGGCACCATTGCTGAGCTGAGTGGGACTCCAGTACCATGGTTTCAGGGCCATCACATGGTGCTCTCTTTCAGGCTGTCTAGACTAAATTGTGGCTGTGAGTGGGCAATGCTGATGCCTGAATTTTCAGCCCACGAGAAAGATGCCTGTCCCTGGTGAATTGCTCAATATGCAGAATGAAAAAGATGCCAAGTTCCTGTGCTCATTCCTTCCGGCAGTGCAAGGAGGGGGGAAAAGCAAACTGCTCTTGGGCAAGAGCCCTTTTCAATTTTCTCCAGACTCTTCTCTTATCCCCTTCTCTGCTCAGCTGACATGGAGAAGCTCATGCACCTCATCTTCTTCGTCTTCTTTTCAGGTAAGAAATGTATGTGGCCTTGTGTTTCAGTTAATAGACAGGGTAAAGGATTGGTGCAAAACTTAGTCTCTACCTGGCATGAGATTACTGATAATGCTACAGGAAAAGACTGCACAGGTCTTGAAACAAAGTAGCTTTTTCCGGATGCAAAGGCATCTTCGTTGTAGTATGCAGTTCTCTAGAAGACCAATACAAACAGTTATTATGGATAAAGAGCCTTCCTGTCCATCTATGCAAGGTCCAATGCAATGCAAGCAGAGGGAACCTGGAGCATTGTAGCGTGTTTTGCACTGTATTCTTCCTCCCCAGTCATATTGCAGGAATATCAGGCTCCTTCCCCAGAGTTTGTTCTTTTCCCTGAATTTAACACAGGGCCAGCGGTGATCCAAGTGCTCAGCTTTTCTCATAGGGTTCCTTTTGAGTCAGAACAGGAAACCCTGCTGACAGAAGTCTTGTTGTGCCTTTCCAGAGTGAAATGGGAAATTGCAAAATCCTATTTGTTTGTATTCGTGGGCTTTGAATGTAAATTGCAGCAGCTAGGGTTCAAGAGGAGGAAAATAAAACTCAAGGAAGGGGACATCTCTGAACTCTTGGGCACCTGACTATTTTCAGCTTGGAAAGCAACATTTATCTGAGATGAGAAACAAGGCACAGGACCCAGCTGGGCAGCCTTCTCTCTCCAGCCACACTTTGGAGATCCAATACTTGCAGCAGTGCATAAAAAGATGACAGATTCAGGCTTTGGGAGCACAAAAACCTGTCCCCAAAATCAGAATGAGTTTGGAAAAAAGTCCAGTATACTTTTTTCAGTAACACACAACAAGGGAGGATGAACACAAATAGTAAATGATCTGTCAGCAGAATCCGTCGAAAAGATAATGACACAAAGTTTTCCACAGGGGCATCAGCAAATCTTTAAATGCCATGATTTGAGATTTTTTTGCACTGCCGTTTCAAAACCAAACCAAATAAAACCAAAATCCAAAACGCTGGGACCATCCCAGGAACTGAAGGGGAAGAACTGGGGGTGAGGAGGGGTCCACAAGAGAAATAGGAGAGGGAGTTAAAATGTTTAGAGAGATTGCATGGGACTGGACTGGAGATGCAGTGAGGTAAGACTTAACTAGAACAATGGAGTGAAGCTACTTGTAGGTGTTGGATACTTAGAGAGCACAGACCCATTTTTATGCCTCTACTCAAACCTGAAAGAGCTTCAGATTTTTTCGTTTACAATTCACTTAGAATGGTTGAAATTATTATAAGAAATGTTATTAACGGGCTCAGCCATCACAAAGTCCTCATAAGAGTCTACTTTTTAATTTAATTCATAGTTTCATAGTTACTTATTGCTTCACAGAAGGCAGTAGCCTCATTTTTTTTACTAGAAATAGAGATTTTCACAAATACCACATCACACTGCACTGCTCTCTGGGAGTATTAATAGCTCAGACTGCCCCTTCTGCCTTTGCCTACCATAAAGAGGAATAGAAATTAGAAATAAGGAACTAATGTAACTAAAAAAGCCAAGTAGCCAAAGACCAGTTAGCAACATGCTTAAAATTAGTAAGATATTAAAAGATAGGGTGAAAAAATTGTTAACCCCTTGGATTTAGAAATAAGGAGTGGGATTAAGAAGTAACCACCTGAATAGCCAGTTGGACACTGGTTTGTAGGTGTCACTTTGATTCTAGCATTTTCCAGGGCTGTATTCTCTCTGGCTGTGTAAAGAGCCTTAAAATGGGAATAAACTTCATGGGCATTCACTGCAAATGACCCTTTCTGCAGCAGACAGTACAGCAGAGCCAAACCTGCATCCGTGAACTTATATGGAAACTCAAGGCCAAAAACCTGAAGGAAGCTGCCTTATGCAAGTTACGCAGGTTGGGTGTTGCAAATCAGGGGTGTCACAGCAAGACTAGTTTAACGAGAGTGACACAGACACAATTTGTCATCATTGGGTCAAGCTACATTTTTATGAGCTGCTTTGTAAAAAGAGCTTTTAAAAATCAAGACGGCTCGCCTGATGCCAACTCAATCTACCTGAGTGCCCAGGTTCATGCTCCTCGGGACCAGAGGAAAATTCAAGTTTATGTTTAATACCCCAGTCACACTGACAAACTGCTTCCCCTTACTGGGCCCAATGACTGCACAAAGTGTGATGTAGTTGAGCTCCAGACTGCAATCCTGAGCAGTCACCACAGGGCCAGAAGGGAAGGCAAGGACTGAAATTTCCTGAGCTTCAGAAAATCTGCAAATATTAATGAAGCTGATGTCTCCTCCTTCCCTCAGTCCTCCCCCCAGCCCCCCCCCCAAGAATAGATGCCTTGCAAGAGCCAAATAACCACCAGTCAGAGGGATAGCTACAGATATATTTCAAGAATGTCTGAACCAAGACTCTGAATCTGAGCACACTGTATGTTTCATGGGGGAAGCAGACAGGTAACAGCCCTACAGCTGGCAGTGGCCATCACTAGAATTGTAAAAGAGGAAAATGACGTTTAGCATAAACATAGCGGTAAAGGATAGAAATGAAAGAGTCTTGGCTCAGCACTTCCTCTTCTCTCCTAGCACCCTGTGCTGCAGAGAACGTCACTGTGGTGTATGGAATAGAGGGGGGCACCATTTCTGTCAACTGCACCTATAACCCCTGGCAGCAGCGGTGGAGACAAAAGAGCTGGTGCAAGCTGATCGACAAGACCAAGTGCCAACATGTGGTGAGCGCCCGACGCTTCTGGCTACCGTTCCTAAAGAACAGGAATGGCACCACCTCCATCAGTGACAATGTCCATGAAGGGGTCCTGACAGTGACCATGAAGCGACTCAAGAAGGAGGATGCTGGGCTGTACCAGTGTAAAAGTGACTACCTGGGGGAAACAAACAGCTTAAGGAAAGTGCAAGTGGAAGTGCTGACAGGTACGTCCTGGGGCTCTGAGTTTCAGGAGTCCCTGAGCTCCCACTTAAATTTCATGTGTGTCTGCAGCTGCCAAGGCCGCACTTTACTAAACATCTACTTTTGTCTTACTCTAAGGAGGTAGTTTCATTGCCTCTTTTTAGTTCCTCTTTTACAGCAACATGACCTCACTGTTACAGGACATCTAACACGTCATCCCATTATTGCTACCCAGATTAATCTTCTAGCACGTAACCCGGTGCCCAATCTCCCCTCGGTTATCTATGCCTAGCTGGGGCACTGGTGTTGGTGACACCAATACATATCATCCAGAAACATCTGCAGAATAAACTATTCTGTTTCTACCATCAGCTGTCCTGGAGACCCAAATGCCAGAGGAGCCGAGGGCTGTGCAGGGCATCTCGAGGTAAGCCACAGAACTCCTCATGCTGTGATCTCTAGTCCTTTTAGGACTAAACCAGATTAGCATCAGCAACCCCATTTGAAACAGACAGGAATACCACCACAGGCGCATTCTCTACCTCTTCCTAATCCATGTCAATTCTCAGAGCTGCTGTGTAGTTTCTAAACAGCAGCTTTGCCCTAATCCATAAAATTCACTGCTTCAGTTCCAAGCAAAGTAACTCCAGCAGATCATAATTTATCCATATGGGAGATCTTGCAGTTAAAACCCATTATAGCTGTTCTAACCTCCCAGGCTGTTATGCACAGGCAGGGTCTGCCTGTTGCAGGCAATGTTACCAAGTTCACACTGTATACTAGAAGAGTTTTTTTAAAGGTTGAACCATCTCCTTCATGGCTAAGTTTTATTGTTGTATTTATGATTCCCCATAGCATCCCTCCTGAAGCTGGTTTCACTGTCCTCTATATCATCGCTGGATTCCTGGTTACTAAATTTGTGGTGGCTGTGCTGATCTTTATCATTGGCATGAGCAGGAAGAACAGAGAAACAGAGCAGAACCCAAATGAGCACCAGGTCCTCCCTTTCACTGGTAACCTTGCACATGATGGCATGAGCCCCTCCTGGAACAGCACTGCTTAGAGCTAAACCAAAGGGAATCCCCAGGGAAATGAACATGAAGCATCTGCAGGCAAAGCTTCACCACCTGCCGTTAAAAAAGGATTGTCTACTAAATACAGGCGTCAATGAACCCATCACTCTATCTAGAGAGGGAATGTCACCAGCTACCACCTCTTCTCATTGATGCTGACAAACCTTTTCCAACACAACTGAACTGAAAAGATGCTGCCAGTAACACCTGAACCTAATGGAAGAGGATGGGATCAAGGGCTGGGGGGAAAGGAAGAAAACTAAGTCTTTCTGTCAAGAGATCCAGCATAGACTTATCTACGTGCAGAGATGCTTCCCCAGGCATGTAAAGGTGAGAGAGCTCTGCTCAGTTTCCCCCCGGCTCATTGCTAGGCCAGAAAAAAACATTGCTGCTCTGTACAGCTACTGGCAAATTATTTGTTATAAATAAAACTACAGATACACCAGCGAACATAAACAGAAGTTCAGATAACACATCTCAACGACCATATCTTGAGCAACTCACAAACACAGACACAAAATGGAAAGACATGGTTCTGTCTCAAATCTCCAAGAAACTTCTCCTGATTCATTGAAGATCAGTGTTAAAGAACTTTTTTCAAGGTCTCCCACATGACTCAAATGCTTCCCCCAAAAGCATGAAATATAACCAGAACTAGATGGTTTGTATTGAAAGCTAGTATTATTTGTCTAGAAATCAGCTTTTTATCTGAGACTCCACTCTCTAAAGACTGAAGTTTTGACACACTTTTGGCAATGCAATGCTCTGCTGTCATCTCCAGTCACTGCCAGCAGCTGCACCACACCACCAGGCAGAGGTATTCCAGATAGGCATTCCCAGTATCATTCCACCAGGGTCTGAACTAAGACCCATCGACTTCATATCATCTCAGAGCAGTGCCAGGTGAGACATTATGTCTTTCCATGGTGAGGAAGACCAGCTCCCCAAAATTGCCTTGGACAGTGTGGATCCTCAGTGAACAGTCACTGTGGAAAGACATGAGGGACTGCAGAACACAACAGAAAGGAATGGGAAGTCTACAGGCAGCTCTGAACTTGCTTCCTCATTTCTCAAATGATTTTGCAAACAAAGAATGAACTGCCTCTCTGTATTTCTCCCTGTGTTTTTTTCTATCCTCTCAAGGGGATGTTACCAACATGTGATCATTATTCATCACTCCCCAAAGTGAAGCTGGATTTAGCTCTCCCAGGAAGACCCCAAACCTAAGGGCATTCACACTTCTTTTCCCTTCCCTGCCTGCAAAGCTAAATAAAATCAAACTGATTGTCTGACTTCGTGTGGATTCGTGATAAAGAGCTGCCGTACACCACATCACAATATGTCACCCAATACATCACTGTCTTTATAATGTACAGAACTGTTCTGAGCCAGCTGGGCAGACTGGGACATCCAAACCAGTTCCATTTAGCACCACGCAGAAACAGCAGCTCAGATCCCAAAACCAGGTCAGGTAATGCATGGCTGTGCTCTGTCTAAACTGATTTCCTCTATTTGCAGACAGTAATTTAGCCCACACACAGTCGCAGCCCATACACCATTACAGGTACACTAACACAAACCCAGCTTCAGTATTTCCTGTGCTGCCCTGCTAGATGTGCTATAAAACAAGGGAATCACAGCTCTAGCTGGGAGATATGGCTCCTAGTTCCAGCTCCAACCTGTTGAGAGAGCCCAGGCAGAGCCATCTACTGCCTCTGTGACGGTGCAGGGATGGTTCTCCACCACTGGCTTTGGGAACGAGGGATATAAAACTTGCATATAAGTGCAAACTCAGCTCTGCTCCTTTGTTTGGTGAGATGTACACCACTGGGCAGATTGTTTTCCCCCGTCTTTTCTCCCTCTAATGAATCACCACTCGATTGTCTTTAGGACTTGTAAGGCTATTTGCAAAAAGAAGGGACTCCCTGTCCCTCCACTGCTCCTATTCTGTGACAGGCAAATCGGGAAACTTCAGCATTTAACCTGGTACAAAATGGTGTCCCAAATTAGATGTTGACCTGTTATCAGAGGGAACTCTGATCAAAGTATAGTTAAAGTAGGAAGGACTGAAATGATGAATGACTTCACACAAAGAATAATTAGAGTGTGGCTGAAAAAGCTTTGACTTAATGACTCAGGAGACTATCATCTTGAGAGCCATTTCCAGGGAAGAAACAAACTACTCAGTAGGATCATGCTGAAAGTTTTGGGTGAGTTAATCAAAGAATTAATGAAAGTCAGCAATTTCTTACCACTTGACATGAAAGATTACAGGTCAATGTTAAAGAGCTCTCTTCTGAGTCTGGAAATTTCCTGAGACACAGATAATCCCTGAGTTTCCTTTTTTAAACCGATTTTTGATACATACTAATGGTATAAACAAATTGCAGGGGGAGTCTGGATTGACTTCATTGACTAATGAGATTTTACATTTACACCAGCAGATGAAACAGACTCCAAGCAATTGGAATCTTTGCCTGAATTTTTACCTGAGTTCATCTCTTTGCTGCTGCTCATTAATAAACTTCTCTGTATGTTTTAACACTTTACTTCCTTTTCTGCTTTTAGCTGGTGTGGGAAGCAGAAGAACAGAAGATACTTAATGGAAGCTGTTCTTTGATTTTTTTGATGTCACTGAATTATCTGAGTGTGGAGGCGAATCACATGACACACCTTGTTTCTAAGATGTTTCCTTTCTAACAGCATTCAAATAAGCAACTCAGTTTTCAGACCATTCTCTAAAACGGTATACATTTTCATGGCTAGCCTATACCTTCCACAAAACTCTTCTCCTTCAGGAGCTGTCCTTTCCCTTTGATCTGTCACAGAACCCAAACTTGTAATGAAAGCAGGAACCAAATCTCGTTTGTCCCTCTGCATATGATAAAATCATCAAATAAGTAGGTTTTCCAAGGCATCATGCAATCAAATATTTTGCAAGAATGAGAAAAACACCAGAGGACCAAAACCCAAAGGGAAGAAAACTGGAATCACAGTATGTCTGTTCCCATCCTATTAGCTACTTACTACAAGCTCTCTGGCTGGGTATTTTCATTTAGATACACTGATAACAGGTACTATCCAACAACCTGAACAAAACTCCCAGCTTTTACCTGAGGAGCTGGTTGGCCCTTACGCCTTGTTGTCCCATCGCCCTGGTTGTAAGAAAGATCTGTTCACAGCAGTCCTTGCCATGGAGGACATCAGCAGACTAAAGCTGCCTGTATTTGCTGATTGCCTGACATCTTGTTGCAAAGCACACACAGCCTAACTCAATTATTTGAGTAAGTCACAGCCCTTCTGCATATTTTTGTTTATAGTACTCAGAAAAATATATATAATAATGAATATATAATGTTGATAATTAACTTGCCTTGAATCTTCAGTAACATCACCAAAGGTTCTCATCAAGGGCAAACTTTGCTAGTTGCAATCGCCCTAAATATTTAGTGTGTTAACTGTTGCTGCACCTTACTACCTACTCCCTTTAATCTAAGGAAGTAGAGGTTTGTGTAAGAGAAGTTTTCTAAACTTCTCTGAGCACACATTCCGTCTTCCCACGCATCCCCTTCCCTCTTCCCCAGTTCCATGATACGAGGAGAAAATACTTCTGATTGTAGATGAACTAAGACCAATATTCAGAAGTAAAAAAATGCTGAATTTCTTTTTAACTTCTCATTCTCTGTGGCTTCTCGGAAGGATGGAAGAAACAAAGTGAAGAGAATGTCAGATAGAGAACTGAATGACAGTGCAATACATGTGGTCATAAGGCACCAACCTCAGATGAAGCCCAAAGACGTTATAGATAGCAACGTACAGCCTTCACCAGAAGTTTTCTTCCCCACGGTCAAGAACCACTACGCAATTCAGTTTCCTCAGGTGCTGTGGAATGTGCTACTGTTATCTTCAGAGCCACAACTTGACATTCTGCAACTGAAAATGAGAAAAACAGGTCCACTTAAACAAAGTAGCACAAAGCCCTGGGCTTATTCAGAGAATTTTGCTGAACTGCGCTTAGAAACAATCTCTTTGTAACCCATTGCTGCAGTTGGATGCGTATGGGGTGAGAGGCAGAAAGCAACTGAGAGGGTGAGACACGCGATGCACAATCGTTCCCTGAAAAAAATAACTGCACTTTTTTCTAATAGTACAGCATCACAATTCAGCTATTGGTAAGCAAATCTAGTGAAGGCTACGGTATATTTGCTTTTTCCAAATTGCTTTATTTTTAAATGACTGGCAACTGTAAACCCAAATACAGGAAATTCATTCTCTCTGGTAGCAACTGATACTGTGCCACAGGCAAGGAAGGGCTGTGAGATACAGGAACACAATGCTTCCTTTTAGACTTTCTTCAACAGCTTACTTTAATACTCATATATGAAACGTTATATATTGCCCACCCTGATAAGATCTAAGTCAGCAAAGCAGTAAAGAATCTGCTTTATGTTAAACATAGCTGTTGTTTCACAGACTTCAGAGAGATAAGTCATGCGCTTGACATGTTTTAGTAAACATGGGGTTTGCTGAAAAATACTTGTCTACCTTATAGTATAAAATGTCTTCAGCTTGAACACGTGGGTGTAAAATATAAACCCACTGTTATTTATTTATTTATTTCTACAAAGAAATAACTTTGTATTTCCTTGCCTTTGGTGCTTATTTAGTAATGCCACATTCATGCTACACATTGAAGTGCTTTCCACTAGCAATTTCACAAATTGGCTAAAAATTAGCCATATGCCTAAGAAGCCAGGGAGATTTGAGCAAAAGGCAGAGATGAAAAGGATCATCCAGTTCTGCTCCATGTTTTGAAAGACTCACAGAAAGCAAAATGAGAAAGTAAACTGAATTTTGGATATACTACAAACTATAGAGATCAAGGAGTCTCCTGCTACACAAAATCAAGCTGATTCATTCATACCTTTTCCTCTTCCTCTGGAAGTCACTGAAACACGAGAAAGTTTTTGGAGTAAATGATTGTATCTAACTCCTCCAAGTACAAAGAATCGGTGAAGTGTTTCTCTACAGAACAAGAAAACCCAGCCTACCAACCCTATTCACTTTACATTAGTATTTTGAATGAATTTTATTCATTCTGTTCACTTTAGAATACCTGTTCAATTGTTCTCAACTTTCTGTCTAACTTCTCTCCAATGCCTAGCAATTGCAAAATATTGTTGCCAGAAAGGAAAACTCAGCAATAAGTTTGCTTATCCTGGCAACCGTGACTAGTCCAAGATTAGCAGGCAGAGGAACTTCTCTTCAAAGTGAGACATTGCTTTAAATTAGTCCGCTCCTGCTCTTATTAGGGAACTGAAAAGAATTTCAAATTAAGAATAAAGCAAAAAGCTGTAAAAATCAATGTTTGGGTGGCTTTGTAATCAGATAACCTATTATGTGCTGAGGACATTCCCTCCAGGCCCTACAATGCCTGCTTCCTCCCTTGGGCCACTGCCCTTCACGTTCTTCCCTGTTCACCACTCTTCAGCTGTGAGGTCCTTGAGGATTTATTCTGCTCTATTTGCCAACAATCACACTTCCAGCATTTCCACATTTCGTGGTTACAGAGCTGCCAGCAATGCAGTGACAGAAAACCACACCAGCTTTCTCCAGGACCTCCTCTGACTGGGGGGTTCTGCAGCACTTATCAACAGTGCCAGAGTTAGGAGGGCAGATCCTGTACATTCAGAAGAGGGGAAAGAGGCATCTTCAGAAGGTATTTTAAAACCAGCAGGACCTAACTGGATGCCCTGGACTGCCTGCTGCAGGAACATCTCTTCTGTCTCACCTGTGGGGACACCATACCCCTAATTTAGACACTTAATGTAAGCGGTAGGTTTATGCCCTGTCCTATCTGGCATTAGAAATACACACCAATCTACTACTGGAGCTCTGGGACCACTAGCTAAAAACATCTCACTCCGTACTTCCAAGCTGTTTTACAGATAATGTGAAGATATCACTCACAGCTGGTTCACTTGCAAAACACCATTAGTGCACCCATTGCAGAAGAATCACACACAATTGTGTTTTGGGTGAAACTTGCCTTTTTTGTTGTGTTTGTTGCCAACTGGTGATATTCAGGTGTGCTTCCAGCCTCTGCTAATAGAGAGGTGCTTTTGCACCACTGAGGGCAGAACCAGGCCCCCAGAAAGGCAGTAGTGGTTTTTGAAGAACATACTGCATAGCTACAAAAACCTGTGAAGTTCAGCATATTCCTTCTAAATGGGTGCAAATCCCCAAAACACAGGGAAGAAAAAAAAATCAGCAAAACATAGTATTTTGCTTTTTTTATACTGCTGCTTTTAATCCAAAGAGTTTTGCAAGCTATAAACGGACACAGGAACTGTTTCAACAACACTGTAACATACAACTGCTGGATACCACACAAAGATTGCCCAACAGAGCAGGATCTCAGCCTCCATAAAATAATTTACATTATCATAGCGAATCTTTAAGTTGCAATGCTGCAGAGAGATCCTGAGCATCACAGGTGGAAGAAACAGTGTGTCTGAGAGGGATTAGCAGGCAGACACTGAAACTGACTCTTAAACCTTTCAAAGCCTGCCCAGTCCTCTTAAGAGGAAAACTTCCTTTTGTGCCAAAACATGAGAAATAAGCACTGTCTAAGGGTATACATTCAGTCCTATCTCCCCAAAAAAGATAATGACATGATACTTGGGAATTTGGGGACAAAAAGAAATTGCATTCCTGGAAGGTAACCAAGATTATAAAGGTGAATGTCTTAGAAAGAGCATTTGAGTAACATGAAGTTGGATTGTCACCTCTTAACCTTATGCCACCCAGTATAGATTCCATCACTGCACCCATAGGGCACCCCCTATGCTCCAGGGCAGCTTCTATATAATCACAGGATTCTTCTGCATGGCCTTCCAGGGATAATTATTCAATGCAATAAATCCTGCACCAAGCATGACTGAAATGTCACAGAGGCATGTTGTGGATTATGCCAACAGATACCCAGGAGCTGGCTAAGATATGGAAGGGTCATAGTGTGACTACTAGGCATATTTCCCATAATGATGTAAACTGTAATTTTTTTTTTTCACACAATAATTGCCGTAGATCCTCTTTGCTCCCAGCTGAGACTCACCGAGTATTTTCCCCCAACTCGAAGGATGCACAAAAGCAACACTGGCTGGCTCAAAGCAACCTTCCCTCCCTCATCTCAGTGAAGACATTTCCCAACTCCAAGAGGGTCACAGCAGCTTCCCTGGGCTCAGAGCAGAGAGACAAAGCCTCCTTCCATCCTTCCTCAAACAATCCACCCCCCCCCGGCCGCCATCTTGAGGCACTATCTCAGCCTTTGAGGGAGAGCAGCAGGTCAAGATGGAGGCCCTCTTTACCAGCCAATCAGACAAGCCCCAGAGCAACACTCATCCAATGAGCACCCGAAGTGGGACACTCCAGCTTCCCTCAGCCAATCAGCTTCCAGCAGCCCAGCAAAGCAATCCCCTCAGGCAACAAAATGGCAGGTTGGGGTGAAGGGAAAAACAGACTCCAAGATGTCTGGGCCTTTCTGCACGGGGTAGACATGCAGCAGGCACACCCACCTATCTCCCCTTCTCTCTGCTTTCATGGAGGGCAGGAAGGCTCACCAACAGCCTAAGTGTTTCTCAGCAGTGCTAAAGCCACCACCTGCCCTCACCACTCTGTGTCACAGCTCCCAGTTGACTGAAGAGAGGAGACGGCCTGAAAAACAAAGCCAAAGCTTGTTCTCCCTTTATAATTTTTTATTAGCTGGATAGTGTACACAGTACTTACAATTGCATCTATTAAAGACCAAAATACACTTGAAAAAATGCATCATATAAAAAAAATTATAAACTTTTAACTATATACAAACTTTGCCTTACATTAATCTCAGTTCCCTCCCACACCCATTCACAAAGAAAAGATTTTCCTTTCCCCTCCCCCCCCTCTTTTTCACATGCAAAGCTTTAAAGCCATTTAGCATCACTTGAAGACCATTTTCTACATCCCATTCTTTACACTCAGATAAAACTGGGTTTTGATCGGTTCGTGGCTCCAGAGCTCTCTTGGTCAACCCACCATGTTTCTCCTTCTCCCCGAGCCCCTTCTTTTATCCTCATCCACTCTTTTATGTGCTCCCAAAGTGGAGTTTTTGCTCAAGCGTAGCCAATCCACATAGAATTCTCATATAATTACTAGAGGGCTTTGAACTCAGTGACATCTCCAATTTAATACATTTGCCCAGGAAAATAAAGCAGACTTTTTTTGGTAACATGGTGTTGACCGATAACTCCAATCTCACCAAGCAAACATCACTTTTAGAAGTGAATACACATAACCCAAAGCAAATGAAAAAATATGACAATAGCGCTCAGGCTTCCACATCACTACTTAAAGTATTAACGATAAGACTTTCTACATAACACAAATCTATAGGTCTTAATACACATTCTACAACAACGGATCAGAAAACCTAGATATGAAGGGCTTATTGGGGAAAAAAAGTTCTAGTTGTTTGGAATAAGTTTACAAGTTCTTTAAAAAAAAGAAGTAATTACTCTTTAAAAATAATACCTATCAGAGCAATAATCTTGCTTCCCTAACCTCCAACTTCCAGAGGGGTTTCTCCAGAGCTGAGCTATCAGCTGAAGAGCAGAGATGTTACAGAGAAGCTGAATTACTCCAGCACAGAAATACTCCTCCACCACTGACAAAATGTACAGATGATCTACAAAAAAATATATCTATTTACAATAATGCTGCAAAGTCAACTAAAGCAAGTGTTTCATTACTCCTTCACTAAAAGAGAGCTACGTATTTCCTGAAATGGGTAACCTCACAAGAAATGCTCGGTGAGGATTTCGTAGTTGCCAACTGAAGAAAATAAGCACCATGCTCTGATCAGCCAAGTATTTTAAGGCAGAAGCAACCAAAGGCACCAAAGATGCCATCAACACAACAGAGGTAAGCAAATGCCTTTTGGATCATTAGAAAAAAAAATAATGTAAGATTTGTGAGCAGAGAGTTGGATTACTCCTGTAATTTAAGACAAAGTCAAAAGAAAGGTTTATTTGCATGTCAAGAACATGGCCATCTCCTCCCAGAGCTGCAGGTCCCACCGAGTGTTGAACTGTTTCTTTCTCACCATTGTCAGCCGCGGTAAGAACATGGAACTAAAAATTCAGAAAGAAAGTGAACCAAACTCAATTTAGAAAATCAAGCTGCCTAACTACAAACACCAAACCTGCATTTCTTCTTTGCTGTGTGACTCCACAGACGCCTGACCTAAACCTTGTCATCCTTAGTCTCCAGACAGGGGTGCTCTTCCTCCAAGATTGCCTGGTGGCAACGTAGAATCTAACAATTCTCCACGTTTCTGCTCCCTCCTCTTGCATTCCTTCCCATCTTCTCATACTCTTCGGTCTAGTATTTTTTTCCTTTATCCAACTAAATAGAATTTTCATGCTGTGTAGTTTTGTATCCTCCCAATTGTCTACAACTTGCTAATTTGTCGTCCATTTTGCATTTAGTCATAGGCTTTCAGTAAATGGGGAAAAACATATAAGGGAGATAATATGGGTTGTATTTTTCAAGTCTCATTTCCTTTGTTTTCAAGTGAATATAAAAAAAGAGTCCACTGAATTTAAAGCAGTCTCTCCCATCCTTGGATGCTTTCCTCAGAAACACCTCACCTGCTACTTTACCTATTTACGCTCGTTATCTCCTCCCTCAGCAACAACGCCTGGCTGGATTTCCAATCCCACCTTTAACTGCCATGGTGCAGTTTATGTTTTACAGAACACAAAAATTGGAAGAGATGGCACTATAGCGCACAGGTGATACACAGAAAGACGCAAGTACCAACTATTAAAATGCTTAAGAACTACAGCTTTCATCACCAAACTTCAAATTAGTAATAATGGAACAAGCTTAAATCTGTAATGAGCTATGGAATTAAAGATCAAGATATGTTTTGTCGAGATACTCAGCCAGAAGCCAGCTATAGGTCATGAAATAATAATTTTTTTAAAATGTAAGTACTTCTCCTTCATTAAGTGCCACTTTTTTATTTAAAGAGGACAGTCTATAAAAAGCCTGAAAGGTTCATCAATATCTGCCTTCATTTGTCTAACAGTGCCGCTGTTATCCTTCAGTTAGATGGGGATGAGCTGAGTTGAGCTGCCCTACGCTTCTGCTGTCGTGAAACAATCTCTTACTGTGTAGAACAAGAGAACTGTGGAACCGATTTAGAACGGACATCAAGAAATGCCATCGCAAAGACGGTCAAGTGCTATCACTCTGAGATCACAGATTTTATGTCTTTTGGAGGAACCGTGCACTGGACTGGCAGGTTAGAAGGAAGATTAAAAAAAACCCCAGCAAAATCCTTTGGAAGAGACTCAATTAGAAGTTTTAATCCTTTTCATACTAGCATCCACTTTTCTTCTAAAGCAACTACTGGCAATAAACATACCAAAAAACACCCAGAGATTACTTTTCCTAATTAAATCCTTATCCTCACATCACCCTCTCCCCTCTTCCTTCTTGGAACGGATATACAATATATCAATTCCTGCAATCATCTTGCAATATTTCTATCATCATGACTGGATGGCTGAAGTTTTCCCAGGGAAGAGCTTGGTGTTTACGTATTTTACAAGGCAGACCTGAAAAAGAACCCCCTTCAGTTTCTGCCAGTTTCAGAAGCACAGATGTAACAACAGGGACCAGTTCAGTTGGCAATAAAGCCCAAAGGTGTAAGGAGTGGATGTAAGTAACAAGTCTCTGCTGGGAAAACAAAGTACCATGGTGTAGCCAGGCCAGAGCTGGTGGCTCAAAACTGGATTATGTCTCTGTGCAGAAGAGCTGAAGTCCAAGAGGTCTTTGCTGGCCCCGCTTCAGCATGGCAGTTATTGCTGATCACTGAGTCAGGGGCATGCTCTCACTCACAGCCAATCTTAACGTGACAGATGTTTAAAAACGAAAGGCATGAGCAGGCAGACTCTGAAATCCCTGTGCTGGATCAGAAGAATACGCCACGAAAGTTGGTAAGTTCCCATTTGTCGAGTCAACTGGAGTTAAAATCTCAACCACATACTGAAACCGTGGTGCTTGTTCTGTAGAAAAGGGGAGGCTGTGATACAGCGATTGTCCCATGGAAAGACTTGCTTGATACACTGGAAGGGAAGGACTTGCAGGAGGGATGGGAATTCCATTCAGTTGCTTTTTTTCTTGAAGCAGTGGTTAGGAGACTCTGATCATCTGTGTCATTGCTTCTTCGTTGGTCTGAGTTGGATCCTACAGATACAAAACACGGTGTTGTAACTTCAACATTTTTCCCTAACAGCAGAGGAATCACAAACAACTATCAAGAGGAGACACTCCTGCCTCCTCCCTTGACCATGTCCTGTTTTCCCTGGGTTTTACAGGCCACTGTAAGAGAATGGGATATATAAATCTAAATCGTTCCTAGTAATGTGTTGTTTCTGGCAACAGGGAAGACCTAGCACTGGTCGAGTATTTGGGAAGGATTCCACTCCACTAAAGCCACAGGACTGCTTTAAAGCACTCATCAACAACAGAATTTGCCAGTTCTACTCTATTGTGTCCCTTCCTTTGAAAACCTGTCTTGTACTTCTTATGTAAGTCAACATGCAGCCAAGAATCAGATATTCACATTTTTTAATTTTCCATCACATGAAAGATAAGGTTTCTGTACCTTTAATTCATGTCCTAAAGAAAAATAAAAGTAAGTACTTGGTATGTAACCAGAAAGGCTAAAAAGACTACATTTCTTAGGACAAACAAATAGAAGCATTCTCTGTTTGCAAAACAAAGTGAATACATTTCTATCAATATTATTATAATTTAATTACTCAAGGCAAACAGACACTTGCTGTCTACAAGAAGGGAGACAGAAGGTTTCTTTACAACCTAAATAAACATAAATGCAAAGGCAGAAAAGGAAGAAGGTCAGAGGCCAGCCAAAAAGAACAAACAAAACAATACAAAGACACCTCTAAAGTGAATTCTGAAGAACTGAAAATGGCAGTTATGCCACAATTTTACTCGCCTGCATATGAGGGCTGTCTTTTTCCTTTGGTGAGAAGAAACGTCCACCTTCTCCCCGCTTCCTGGCCATGGCATGACGATGCCGAGATTCATGCAGGTATTTCTGTAACAATATGAAGTGGGTAATGAGAGACCAGCCCACTATTTCCAGTTCAGTACTGCAGTACTGAATTTCCAGTTCAGTGGGGGAAACTCCTGAGTGCTAGAAAAGCCCGCCGAGTCCACATCCTTCCCCAAAGAGAAGGTGTTTACAGTTAAATGCCCATTTGCAATACAGCTTCATACATCTTCCACAATTAAAAGCATGCAAAGGAAGCAAGACTGGCACCAAGGGACTTCAAAACTTACTCTGATGTAGCTTATGAACAAAAAAAATAAAAATAAAAAAACTGAACTGTAAGACTCCAAACCTCATTTTCCAGCGCAGGTGGTTTTCTGTGCCTTTCTCATAGAGCAACCCTGTATTAGGGATGGAATGTACCCTCAGCACGTTTGCTGATGGTACAGAACTGGGAGGGGTGGCTGACACACCAGAAGGTTGTGCTACCATGCAGCGAGACCTGGACAGGTTGGAGAGTTGGGCAGAGAGGAACCTGCTGAAATTCATCAAGGGCAAGTGTAGGGTGCTGCACTTGGGCAGAAATAACCCCAGCACCAGGACAGGTTGGAGGCTGACCTGCTGGAGAGCAGCTCTGAGGAAAAAGACCTGGAAGTCCTGGTGGATGACAGGACAACCGTGAGCCAGAAATGCGTCCTTGGGGCCAAGAAGGCCAATGGCATCCTGCGGTGCATCTTCTGAGGTAGAGTGTGACCAGCAGGTTGAGGGAGGTTATGAGGTTATCTGCCCCTTTACTCTGCCCTGGTGAGGTCCCATCTGGAGCACTGGGACCAGTTCTGGGCTCCCCAGTTCCAGAAGGACAGGGAACGGCTGGAGAGGGGACAGCAGAGGGCCACAAAGATGATGAGGGGCCTGGAGCATCTCTCTTATGAGGAAAGGCTGAGGGAATTGGGTCCTTTTAGTCTGGAGAAGAGAAGGATGAGGGGGGATCTGATCAACACATACAAATACTTAAAGGGTAGGTGTCAGGAGGATGGGGCCAGTCCTTTTTCAGCGGTGCCCAGTGACAGGACAAGAGGAAACAGGCACAAACTTGAACATAGGAAGTTCCATCTAAATATGAGGAGGAACTTCTTCCCTTTGAGGGTGGCAGAGCCCTGGAAGAGGCTGCCCAGAGAGATTTCCTTCTCTGGAGATATTCAAACCCCACGTTCCTGTGCAACCTGCTCTGGGTGGACCTGCTCTGGCAAGGGGTTGGATGAGATGATCTCCAGAGGTCCCTTCCAACCCCATATCATTCTGTGATTAGATCTAAGTTTTATTCTCACCCTTCTTTCTTTGGGGATTTTTCCCTCCGCTTCAAGCTTTGCACGTGCCTGTCTCCTCTTGAGAATGCGGTGATACTGCTTGGCATTTACATAGAGGGGCTCTTCTTCCAGCATTTCTGCTCCAGGCAGAGGTATCCTCTGGATAGCTGGTACCGATCCTGCTCCAGGGACCATCTGTACAGAGGAGAGTATGTTCTTAGTACTTGTCGCTCAGAACACAAAGCGAATGCAAAAAAAGTAATTAAAAAGATGTTATAATGGGAAGTGTTTGGGTTTTGTTCAGATAATGCACCTACTTAAATTGAAAGTTGTTCTCAAACTGCAGAACAAATTTAAACAAATCAATTACATATCAGTCGTGCTTCTTTTTTTTTTTTCTGATTATAGTAAAATTTCAATACCATATGTAATTCTATGACCATGATACTGCTTCTTGTACAATTAAGCATACAGGACATGCCCATTGCTTCCCTTTCTTTTTGGTTATCACTTATTTAATTTATATGATAATTTCAGAGCATTTCTTAAGCAAATATTACTTGCAGAGCTGCTGCCACTTAGCGGGGACAAAATGAAATCCAAGTCAAAAGGCATCACACTATAAAGAATTGGCAGAAAAGCCCTCTTACAGAATCATAGAATTGTCCAGGTTGGAAGGGACCTTTAAAATCACCTAGTCCAACCATCAATTTAACTCTGATAAAAAACCATCACTAAACCATGTCACCAAGCACTATGTCAACCTGTCTTTTAAATATCTCCAGGGGTGGTGCCTCCACCACTCCCCTGGGCAGCCCATTCCCAGGCTTAATAACCCTTTCAGTGAAAGAATTTTTCTTAATATCCATCCCAAACCTCCCCTGGTGCAACTTGAGGCCATACAATAATGGCCTCATACATCATGATACCATTATGAACCAGAAAAACAAATACTTGGGGATCCTCAAGAAACACGACAGTCGATTCAATCTTTTTAAAGCTCTGTTAAGAGTTAACAGCTCATTTTGAATTTCAGTTTCTAGATCCTGAACTCAATAATCTGCTGGGGGAAAAAACAAAGTACAGAATACACAGGTCGCAATAGGACACAGGCCATTACAACGGATATCTTGTAGAGTTTAAACTTGAAACTAATGGTAGCTCCTGAGAAGAGTGACCATATTTAGGTGACATCAATCTCAGAAAACACTTTGTGTACAGACATCCTAAACCTCAACCTTTAAAAATATCAATGGGAAGTTAAATACGTACCATGACCATTCCACCTGAATTGACAACATTTCCAGCAACTGGCAGCGTCACCGTGACAGTCCCTTGTCCACTACTGGTTGTATTGGTGTTGGCTCCTGTTTGGACAATTTGCGCTCCAGCCAGACTGGCTGCTGGAATGGTGATCATGCCTGTAACAGGGACTGTAACTTTAAGAAAATAAAACACAAAAGAAGAAAAAAAAAAAACCAAACCAAAAACACGCACACAAAAAGAAGGGAACACCATTAGTCCCGCTTCTGTTCTTTACTCATTCATCCTTCCATAACGTGCAAAAAAGATTTCAAAAAGCATTGCGAGTTAGTAACTAAATTCAATCGCCTCATCCTCATATTTCCTGTCTTTTGCATTTCTATCTGCAGAGTAATCCCAGGGTCAGGTAAGACATCACATACTCTAATGTGTAAGAGCAAACTTAATTGTTTCTATTAATAGTCCTTGCCAAAGAAAGTGCCATTTTTTATTTTCTGAGGGAAGAACCACAGCCTGAATTCCTGTATAATAATATAAACATCTCTTCTTCCATTCACTCTGCCAACAACTTGTATCACAGCACTACCAGCATCGCAACTCTCTGTTTCCTTGGACAATAATTACATGGCAATAAACCCCAAAGAGATATTGTGAAATTCTGATTCTTTTCACACCAAAGCTCATACCTTGTTGGAGAATGGTTCCATCAGCATTAACTGGCTGATAGACTATGGTCTGCCCTTCAGCTGCTTGTGCTACCTGCTGTCCTTGAACTGCTATTTGCTGCTGGGTCTAAAGAAAACAAAGAACACAGTAAACTTTACAAACTGCTTATTTTTTGAATTTTACAATTCATGAATTAACACATGGTACTTTAGGTGTTTCAGGCATCTATTTCTTTTGCTTTATTACCAGCGTCAAGAAATAGGATGGAGCACAAACCAACTGAACAGTGGATAAAATACCTAAAGCACACATTTCTAACAGTCTAGTATTTAATATTGAAAGGAACAAGTTCTAGGTTTCCCGTCTCACTATGAACGTGTTACAAGAAAGAACTATTCTGCTCAGAAATTTAATTTTGGTCCTAAGCAAAAGAGTCAGCAGAAAGCCCAGGTATGACAAGACTGCTTCACAAAATGGCGCAAGTATGAAATTAGCAATACTTCATGTTTTCAAATTTCAACAAATAGACAAAAACCACCACGAACCAATAAAATACAGAAACACAATGGATAAAAACATGCAATCTATGTATTCTGCCCCAGAGTTATGCATGAAAACACTACAAAAAGATGGAAATTTATTCTCACGTTCTCCTCAATATGAATAATCCCTTTTTATTTTTTCCCCCTTTTTTTTGTTACTTAACCACACCTTAAGTCATTTGCCAAGTTTCTCTTCCTGTTTCTCTCAAGAAAACCCTTTCATGCTGGTGCAGTTACCTGTGTCTGGCCAGCAGTAACTGCAGTCTGTGGCTGCTGTATAATGATCTGCTGGGTCTGGCCCTGCTGCCCCTGTACCTGCACAGCCTGCCCACCTTGAATCTGAATCTGACCTGGCTGGACCAACTGAATCTGTGGAAGAAAGAGTCAGAAAGGAACATTAACTACGCCTCTTATTTCTCCCTCCTTGGTCTCAGCATCACCAAACCATCTCTGAGGATGATTTACTGTTGCAAAGAAGAAAAAAAAAAAAAAAGAAAGCACTGATTCTTCTCTCATTCCATTTTAAAATGAAGATTTTTAATTCATTCCTCCTGTGACACAGCAGTCACAACCGCACAGAACAGAGGAGACATAATGTGCTAGTGTCATTATGCCCTAGCAGTTCTCCACTGCTTACACAATAAAATGGTCAAAAGAAATAAATTATTCACATGAAACTAGGAGTAATAATACTCTGCTGAAAGTAAAAAAGAGAACTAAGAGTTATGTTAATTACCCAACATAGGAAAGTACTTCTGGATACGTATAAATGTTGCTTTCAGTTTTGCAGAGGAGTCCTTCCACCAACGTGGAACATTTCTTAGATTAAAAAAGAGGAACTGGAATACGGTTCGAAGCTTGTGCTTAAAAACCCAGTTATGGATTTTCCTCCAACCACCAAACTTTAAAGAACCTAACACAAAATACATTGTTTTTCAACAAAAGAAATTTTAAATAAACACTAAATAAGCCTCTCAAAACAGTGAGACAACATATGCCTTCCTGTACTCTGTGCTGAACTTGATTCCTAAATCCCATTCTCACATCACTAGACCACTTACATTATGCCACTGCTTTTGAGGAACAAACTTCGAGCTCCTCTTTAAATTTAGAAACTGTCTTTTAGACAAGTATTTCAAAATAATTGCTTCTAATAAAATCCACCTTGTATACCTTCTACAGTTGTACCTTCTGTGCAATAGAACCATTTAAATTCACCTTCAGCCATCACTTATTAGATGAACTCAAGCATAAGAGTTATTTTCAAGAGGCTTTCTTAAATAAATTTAAAAAAACATCTCTTTTGGAGCCATAAATTGAGTAGGCACCAAATCCCCACTATCCTGCAAGGGCCAGTTCAAATAAAAATATATAAAAAAAAATCCAAACAAAAAAACCCAAACCAACTCCAGCTGTATTTTAATAGACTTCATTTTAAAGGTTTGCACCATCCCATAAAATAGAAAAATCAAATATACAAAGAATTTTCATTGCATTCTTAACACGCAGCTCACTGCCAGATCCATAGCTGGAGAACACCCGTCTTTTCCCAGTTCATTTTAAGCGCGCTGAGGCAAAAGTTCTATCTGACAAGGTGAGAACATCACGGTTCATTCTCTGCAATTTCTCATAAATAAAACGCGGGTTTCTCTCACCTGCTGCAGCCCTTGCGTTCCAGAAACCGGGACCTGCATGATTGTCTGGCCCTGACCCCCCGGCACAGCCTGCACCATGATGGGCTGCCCGGTGGAGGTGATCAATTGGCCTCCGCTTACTTGGACCATGAGGGGTTGACCCTGGACCTGGGAAATGGGAGAAAAAAAAACAAACAGGACAATGAAAAAGTCTGCTGAGGTGAAGCCAGAACCCAAAGTGGCTGCCACATGAGGTTGAATTCTTACCTAGTTTAATTCTCTGGTCACCACCAGAGAACCTGAGCAACAGTCACTAACCTGGGGTAATAGTCAACATCAAATATCTTTCGTTTCTAAAACTTTTTGCACAATGTGCTGCTGGATTTAGTAAATTATCTTTTTCTGTTGCAGTCTATCCAAAACTTCCAAGTCAAATTGCAATAAAGCACGAAAAGCACAGCTAAATTTTCCAGAGACAATAACTATCTTCATGCACAGCCCGAGAGCAAAGTGTAATAAAAGAAACTTCATTATCCACATCACTATTACTAATCTTTAATTGGGGTTTCTAATGAGAAAGAGCTCTATATAAGCTAGTCTCACAGAGATTCTGAGGTAGCTTAAACTCTCTCCAATTACATGCCTACAACATTTCCATTTCCTAACCGATATAAAGCATGCGATGTTCTTAAAGAATCTTTTCATGGTTATTAAGTGAAATTATAAATGTAACAACACAAAATGTAGTTCAGTAAGGAAGAGTGAAGGAAAAGGAGCAGCAGCCACTTCATGGCCCAAAAAGCTTACAGTGGACTTCTAAATTCAGCCTAAGAGTCTGGACTCTTGGTTCAGGTGTGGCTCTGGTCACGAGGGAAAAGGCCAATGAAAAGAAAAGCGAGGAGAAAACCTGTCTGTTCAAACACCCTCACCCACTAAGCCCCCAAACTCCTCAAAATACCTCTTTGAAAACACCGTACCTCCATGGCTTAAATGTGAAACGAGTCTTATGAACTCAATCACACTTTACCACGCTTGGAGTTGTTTAGAAACAAGCGCAATACAACATGATAAAAAGTCACCAAGTTCTTGGGTTTCCTACCTGTAAATTTCCAGAATGTGCAATAGCAAACACTCACTCTTCAACCGCTGTAGAATTCCAGGCTAAACAGCAGCACGGATTTTCAGCACATACTGAACTACCTTAAAAACCCTCTATTTTGCATAGTTCAAATATCTTAGTGAATTATACGCTGACACATCTACAGAACCTCAGTGATCAATGCCCTACGCAGGATATTGTGATTTTACAGGTCACTAATCCCCTTGCGACACCGTTCTGTTCCTCAGCCTTGTAACTATTGCGTACAAGGCCCCAACAAAAATCGGTAGCGCTTGTTTTGAATTACAACAGAGAGAGAGAGATAAGCATGCTCGTGTCAGCCCCAGAGAAGCAGAGTCAGCAGCACAATGGCCAATAAGCAGAAAGAAAAACGATACATTCCAGGATTCTTGTTAATGTATTAGAGCAGGCAAAAAAAAAAAAAAGGGGAGGGAAGACACATGATGATGACCAGGAGGCCACAGTGACCCAAGCAATTCAAGTCAGCCAGCTTTTCAGATTTTAAATCTGAACATAAAAAATGCTGTGTTCAACTTTACACCATTCCAGCCTCTTGGAACTACCCTCCTCTGAAGAATTAGAAAACAAACAAACAAACAAAACCCAAGCCAAAACACTGAGTGAGCTACTAAACTGCTTCAGCCATCCAGGGCTTGTCAAGTCTTTTAAAAGCCTCCTACTTGAGCTAATGCGACAAAGTTTGCAAGACAGAAAATACTTCACATTGAAACAAATCAGGGTTTGAAATAACCTTGCATTTCTTTCCAATTTGGGCTGCATTTACTGTTAGGATACCTACTTCTCCTGAATTTCCTTGTGCTGTTCACACATAAATAAGAAATCGGATCTCTCAGTCCCACAGAGGCCAGTATTGTCCCCAGGTACTTTCTTTAATCACAGATGAACAAGTTTCACTCTTCAAGCTGATACGTCACCCACCACCTCTACGTCTGTCTTTCACGTAGAGAAGACAGAACTACTCACAGTGGAGATCAGCAATCTAATCTCCCTGAAACTACAGGAAATCTTGACTGTTAATTCCTCATCTTGATGTTGTTTTTTTTTCCTTTTAAGTCTCATTTCAACCACTATTCACTTTCAGAATTGCAGCAGCAGGAATTCATGAATGCATCGGGGTTTCTGGCACGCACCCGAGATCCAGGGAAAAGCTGTAACCCCATGTTCTTCATGGCAAACCCTACAACCAGCAGAAAGCAAGGATTCTACTGCTAACAAATTTTCCTGTTCCTATTTCAAACCCTGGAAAAAACACAGCATTAGATATGTGGCGACGGTGAGAGTCATGCAGTGCTCACAAACACAATTAGAGAGATCACCACTACCTGGAGGGTCTGGACTTGCTGGCCTGAGGCGGATGCCACCTGGGCCTCAGTCTGCAGCTGGACAGCAGTGACACCACCCTGCTGCTGGGAATAGGAACAGGAATAGCTTGAAACATGGAAATGCACAGCTCTGACAAGAGACAACGACACTTTGCTGGAAGAGGCTGAATTTAAACTTCTTGGAACATAAGGAAGGTGAATAATTTTAGCAAACCTCAGAATGGAAACTAACAAAACTGCGTATGATACTGACAGGCTTCAATATCCCAAATAAAAATCATTTACAAAGAACAGGAGAGATTATTTTTCAGAATTTAAAAAACCTCAGCTTCAGTGTTTTAAATTGCTACCTTTCTGCTTAATGTTTCCCTTCACTGCCCAGGTTTCTTACTGTGAAGGGGTTCCAGATTTTGGTCAGACTTGTTAGACACAATAAAGGCCATAAATTCCTTTCTGCATAGAACAGCAGCTCAGGTGACTACAGTCTAAGCTTGACCTGTGTCACCCCTGCATCAGGGTCTTCCCACCACTGACCTTGAAGGACAATCTCGATAGGTTGCAAGAGCAGTTAAATCTAAAAGCCTTTTCTATCTTTAGCCTCTTTAGTAAGAGTCCCAAAATAACCTGTGTTAACTGTGTTCGTGTTTGGGAGATGAAGGACATCTCTCTACTAAAAGCCGAACTACAACAGGCCTGTTAGAATGATTATTAAAAAAAAAAAACATTTCACATCAAATACAACACAGGCTTTAAGGGCACATAATAAAAATGAAACAAGCCAAGGTACATTTTTACCTCCTTTTTACTTATAAAGTGTCAATAAAAACAAATGTATCTTTGGTTATCTGCTGGAAACAGATATTTTTGATAATTCCTAATATATATTTTTTATCCTCGAGTACAATCCTGTTCTTACTGAAAAAGTCAACTTCAACTAAATATGATGGAAGAAGCCAGTCCCTGCTGTCAAACACTCAAACAGGCCGATGATAAGGCAAAGTGTTATCTCAGTGAGAATATAATCTAGTGGCTCAATTATTTGCATGAAAAAATCACAAAACTCCTTTTGCCTTGAACTAGAACAAACATAAGATGCAAAAAAAATCCAGCAGCAGCATAGGTCATCTGAAAATGCATCACTGTATATGCATGGGTGAAGCTTAACAGCAGCAAAAATCTGTAAGCCCTTAAAAATCCCCCAGGCGTACTCATCTGCACATTATAACATCAACTAGAAACTTCTTTCTAAAATCAGTTAATTCACCCAAAGCTACACATTTTGTTGCAGTTCCTGTACTGGGTGTTCGTTTTGATCCACCTGTAGTTCTAAACCAAAACAGCTCAATAAAAACTTCTTTTGAGAAAGGTGGAGAAAGCCTCTATGGGCTTGAACAAAACCTATTTCAATTTGGGAGGATAAATCTACACTGTTCCTTGTGTGACTGTTTGGATTAATATTCTGTTTCCTCCGTTTTCAGAGAGGATTTGTTACTTCCCTCACGTCATTAGGAGTTTGCAAACTCCCCGCTACACTGAGATTTGGGAACTCGTACACCTGCAATTTAATTTTTTGATAAGTTTGGGGTTTTTCTTTCAAACATATTTACTCTGACTTCAAGTCAAGTCAGACTATTGACCACCGATCAGGTGACAGAAGTCAGGTAAACACTGACTATCCAGGCAGTATCGTGAAGCATCTTGCTGGTTCTGTGAAACTCTGAGAAATACAAACAGATTTGTAACTGGGCCCTGGCAACGCCAGTTCACCCGCTGTCACCTCCCATACCTGCTGCTGGATCTGCCCAGCCTGCACAACGATCTGCTCTGTGGAACTGTTGCTGTTGGCTGTGTACTGCTCCATAGCGCTTCAGCTCCACGACGGTAAAAGGCACACCTCAGTCTTGTGTATCTGGTGAGAAAAGTTAAAAAAAACATCCCTGTGTGATTATTATCCCAAGGTTTGAAAATTGGAATTATCGTACAGTAGCTGGAAAGCAAACCAACTGCTGACACAGAGGTCAAATCACGCACAGTACGAGCCGCTGTTTAATCAAGGACCTTCCTCTTTCATAACATCACCTTACTTTCAGTGAGTTAACAAAACTAGAACTGCAATTTGAAGAACACATAACTTGACTGAGAAGCAGAAAATATCTCAATTCTGTCATTGCCTTCAGTGAATCAGTAGCTACAAACCTGTTTTTCTTCCTCTTTTACCCCTTGCACCTGTATCTGGGCTACAGACAGTTGCCTGCACTGCATATTGGTGGAGGAGAAGGGTGCTATCACTAAAAAACCTCACAAAATACAAAATTTAGATATAAAAACCAAACTACATCTCAAGAATTCATCAACGCTCAGTGAAACTGTCTCTCCTTCCCCGACTACGCAGCACTCCCCCCTCATATCTCGTTTCTCTTCCTACTTCCATAGAATTTGAAAATAGCCAGCAGACATCTCACTGCTCCCATCCTTTTATTGCCTCCCATTTCTTGGACCCTTGCCTACACATATGAAGAACACACTGTGGAAAGAGAATACTCAGTTCCATTACCTCCTTCTCCCTCACATTTCATCTCTTCTCAGTTGATCAACAAGGGAAGAATTCTTATTACTACTTTTAATGAGGTATTTGATTTATGCTCTGACTGAATAAGAACCTGCTACATTAGTGAAAAAGCAGCCTGTAACTTTAATCTTTGAAGCAATGAAAAAAACAGATCCCTCCGTATTTAAACCAATGCACACAATATTTATTCACAACTTTACTGTAACTTTTGCTGTGGTTACTACTGTAATGACACCTCTCACACTGCCTGCTCTTTAAAACATTATTTGTACTTCAGTGTCTTGCATTTATCTTAAGAACACCTCATTTTTACATCAACTTACTCCTCACAGTGACCTAGGAAAACACGCAATCATGTTACGTTGTTTTCTGGCACGTTAACACCAAATGTAACTTACCTACAAAAATAAACTATTAACCAAAGATTCATAGAATTGTCTAGGTTGGAAGGGATCTTTAAGATCATCTAGTCCAACCATCAACCTAACTGACAAAACCAAAAAAACCATCACTAAACCATGTCACTAAGCACTATGTCAACCTGTCTTTTAAATACCTCCAGGGATGGTGCCTCAACCACTTCCCTAGGCAGCCCATTCCAATACTTAATAACCCTTTCAGTGTAGAAATTTTTTCTAATATCCAATCTGAACATCCCTGGCACAATTTGAGGCCATTTCTTCTTGTCGAATTGCCTGTGACTTGGGAGAAGAGACTGACACCCGCCTCTCTACAGCCTCCTTTCAGTCACACCAGACCAGAAGGATCCTCTTTACAGGGGGCATAATAGCCATAGTAAGGCACCTTCTCTGTCCCTTTCAGCTCTTTTGTTTTGCAGTGCCATTAACTCTGGAGATCACACAGATCACCTGAGTCACTGGAAGGCACTAGTTTTACTGCAATTTTAACTCTATCCTTGGCCCATTTAGTAACAGCTTTTTCCAGCCTGACAGAATAAAAGATAAACTTTCTTTCTGAAGATGATGCTGTCAACCAGGGTTCTTGTTTCAATTTTGCACTGTATCCTTAATTTCTGCCCTAAACGCCTGTGGGCCTGCCAGAAAACAGCTCCTGCGTTTCATTCTTCAGGGAATTATTTCAATAGCAAGCCCAGGATACCAGTAAACAGCATTTGCCAAAAGTTCTCTGGCTTCCTTAAGGCCACAACCAATAATCAAACACAGGCGTAGCTCTAACTCAGGAATGCTTCTTCACAAGCCCCCATACCAAGCCCCTGCCTTGTTTACTTAAAATATTAGCAATGTTTGTAATCCTCTCTTCACTAGCTGTGGCCGAAGTTAAAAGCAGAAGATTTTACATGTGCCGGATCACAGTCCTCCGAGGGATTACTTCGCTCCCTTCATGAAAACACAGAGCACCAGCATTACTAAATCAAACTTAAATTTTGAAGATCAGTCATCTGCTTCAGTAGCAGCTCCTCCCCCTGCTGATCTCACCACTCGGCCCCTCCTCACCAGGCCCCTGTCTGCATGAAAATGACTTTGTGTTCTAGTTCTAAAAGCATATATTCATATACATATACACACAGGAGGCTATAACAGCTACACCAACAACAGTTCTCTTGGCAAAGAAGCTATGCTAAGAACAAACTAAACTGCGCTATGACTCCAGCAACCTTGAAAGCATCGTTTTAAAACGTGCTGCATCCTAAAACGTTACTAAATTGGCAGGTTTCCTTCCAGTCCACCCACATGATCCTTGTCCTCAAGGACACCAGGGGAGGGCAGACACCCACACCAAGCCAAGGACGGGATTTAA
>JAHREE010000420.1:0-40807 GCA_033628505.1 Tringa tobata | reverse complement strand
CCCAGCCCACCCGCGTCTACTGCGCCTGCGCTCCGGGCGGTGCGCGCGCCGCTGAGCGTCGCCGCAGCCAGTAACGCGCAAGCGCCGGCTGCGGCTCCGCCCCCTCCCTCGGATCCGCCTCTGAGGGTCATGCGCATGCGCCGAGAGGTCCGCCTGCGGAAAGTTCTGGGCGAGTATCATAGAGAGGGCGGTCCTCCAGGTTGCCTAGAGAGGCGCAGGGCGCCGCCATTTTGGCGTGGCACTGAGGCCGCCGTGCCGGAGCGGAAGGAGGGCCTGGTTGGCGGATGTGGGGAGCGCTGGGGAGGTTCTTTGGGGCTCAAGCCTCGGCTCGGCGGGTCCTTCTTCACGCCGTACCCGCGGGTGTGGCCTGCTGAAGGGTTTCCTCAAGGGGCAGGGGTGGCTCGGAGGAGGTTGGAAGGCCTCTGGGTGCCAGTTGTGTGGTGACCCAGTTGCTGAGGTCTCCTTGATCTTCATGGGCCGGAGTTGTGGGGCTGTAGCGGGAGAGCTTGCACTCCACTATTCGGGGCTACTGGCCTTCTTCTTTTCTATTTTAAGGGGTGTCCTGATGTTTAAGGGGTGTCTTCATCCCATAGATGAAGTAGGCTCAGCTTTGTACTCTAGCATACCAGCTTATCGCCTGGTTTGGGGTTCCTAATAACTGTGTTTTTCTCTGTCATATTTCCAGCTGGAGGAGTCTTCACTGTAGCCCATGTTACCATGGCCACCCACTTCTCCAAGGATCAGGAGGAGAGAGTGCGTAGAAACTGGGTTACTTGGGCTACTGCTGTGATGTGTGTCTCTGTAAAAAGACTTCCCTGTCCCCCTAATAATGTGGCAGCTAGCTGTGCCATGTAGCTTTTTGGAGTAAAGTGGCTGAAACTGCTAAATTTCTTGTGCTTTTATGCTTACGTCAGTGATGCAGGTACTGTACAATAGCACAGAGCTTAACTGAATGTTGTCTTACCCAGCATTGACACACTGATAGTGTGCTGAAGATGTGCACCAACCCAGTTGTGTTCTCTATTACATAATTTTTGGTTTTAAGCATTTTGTTTGTAAAATTAATTGCTGAGCTGGCATGTGATGCTCATAATTGATGTTGTAGAAAAGGTAGTTGTCTGTATATTGGGCCCATAATTCACAGCAACTCATTTGCTTGTGAACTGCATCTTAAATTCGATGCCCTACCCTTTACTGTCCAGACCTGACGGATTCCTTGTTACCTGAGGAGTCCCTGATATGAGTCGGCACTCAGCTTCCTTTCATTTACCCTTCTTTTTGTGGTGTTTTCTAGATCAAATGTGTTAAGGGGGACCTTTTCTCATGCCCCGCGACGGACGCGTTGGCTCATTGCATCAGTGAGGACTGTCGCATGGGTGCAGGCATAGCTGTTCTTTTTAAGAAAAAGTTTGGAGGCGTTCAAGAGCTGTTGGATCAACGTGAGTGATACACGTGGGGTGGACATGCAGGAGCTGCAGGGAAAAACTTGATTTGTAGCAGTAAGGGTATTCCAAGCTACTTGGGGTGTAGGGGGAATCACGTAGTGGAATGTAACTGCTTTAAAAATACCTTCTTAATTTCTTCACTTTAGAAAAGAAGACTGGAGAGGTGGCAGTTCTCCAGAGAGATGACCGATACATTTACTACCTGGTAAGAGGGGGATGTTACTCAGGCATTTTCTTCTACCTAAACTCTGTTAGATTTGATGACGAAGACTTTAATAGTTGTGGGGGTTTTGAGTTTCTTCTAAATAAGAAGTGTACTGGTATTACTTAAATCTTGCTAGTCAAGGAGGAGCCACGCTCTCGTGTATGTATATATAATTTAAATTGATAGAACTAGCTGCCAAATTGCATTATTTTAAGCTGTGAAATACAGTTCTTTTCCCAAGTCTCTTTCCCTTCACAGTAGCAAGTCTGAGAGTGGAGTTTGAGTGCAGTGTAATGGGGTTTTTAAAATGAAAATTTCGTGGTCATCATGCTAAAGGCACAACTGACCTTTTACATTTGCACTTAGATTACGAAGAAGAAGGTTTCTCACAAGCCGACATATGACAGTATGCGACAGAGCTTAGAAGCCATGAGAGCTCACTGTCTGAACAATGGAGTTACTGACATTTCCATGCCTAGGTAAGAAAATTAATTACTGCGGTGTAAATGCTTCAGCGTTCCTTGCATAGAAGGATGTTTGAGAGATGATCCCCTGCCGTGAAATAAGAGTTCAAGTATCCACTTCTCTTCTGTTTTCTGCTGTGCAAATGCAATTCGCATTTCCCAGTGCGTTTAAATGATAACAAAACATACGGGCTTGGTTGTTTTCCTTATTTTAACTGCATTACGTTGATTTATGGTGAGCTGAGTTAGTGCCGTGTAAAATTGTAGCTGTGTGAAGAGCTAATTGTTCCTAGCGTGTTCCAGAAGAGGCAATTACAGCTTTTTTGGTGTACTTTTTGGTGTGGTCTTATTTTCCAGGATTGGATGTGGACTTGACGGCCTGGATTGGAATAAAGTTTCAGCAATACTTGACCAAGTGTTTGAAGACACAGATATAAAGATCACAGTTTACAGTCTGTGAGCAAAAGAGTTTAAAGAGAGCCCCTTTTTCCCCGCTTTCAGGAGTGGAGACCTGTTAACTGATAAGGGAGGAACTGCATGCTCAGCACATTCTGCACCTGAGCGTAGCTCACTCTTTTGTTGGCAGCAGCTTTTACCAACAACAACAACAAAAAAAAAAGCTCCGGAGCAGCTAATTTGGGATGTTGTGTTCAGGAAGCCTGTGGAGAAGGTGGTGTGGTGACCCTCGCGGGGTTCCCAGTCTGTCCCAGCAAGCCACCAGATGTCACTGGTCCTCCACAGAACACTTGCCTTTGCTAGAGCTTCTGCTTGGAGCTGACAGTTCTGTGCAGAGTGAAACCGGAGCTGTCTCTGCCTAGGTATTCGTTGATTTGTAGTTACGGTTGATGATGATGAGATGTGGAGCCCTGTCACTTTTTTTTTTTTTAAAGTTTTGCAACGTTCTATCTGGCATACAGTTTCCTTTGTTCATTACAGGATTAAAAATGTAATTTCTACGTTCTGGCTACAAACGCAGTGTTTTGTTATGAGATTGTTCTCACTAAGAATCATGCTGTCAACACTAAATAAATAGCTCTTCAGTGCTCTGCTGTCAGATCACAGCACCTTCCTTTTGAAAAACCCTCCTGTGTCTGTCATGGCTTTATTCTAGAGGAACTCTGGGGTTTGAAGGGGGGCGCTGGAGATGTGTGAAGACACCTTGTGGGTGTATTTCATACTGTGCAATTGGTATAGTCAGCAGAACTTGGGTTTCTGAGAATCCACGCGTGAATGACTGATGTGCTATAAAATGTTACAGTATGGAGTTTAAGGTTTGTTTTTCCTAGTTCTTTTTTTACTGCATTTGTAGTTGAGCTGTTTGTATGTAGGTTGGTGTTTGATGTGATCAATAGCAAAAGCAAATCACTAACACACTTGTTTCATCAGATCATTGGTAAACACTTGATTTTTGAAAGCTTTGTTCCGGTACTGAAGAACTCTCATATACTCTGTCCTTCCTTTATGTTTGCTTTTCCCTACCCTGCCATAATAACAAATCTTTTTGACTTCTCTCATGCTGAATGCCCAGAAAAATGCGAGATGGATTGAGTAAACTTAAAAGATGGGATATGACAGTTGAGAAAATTGTCATATAACATATGGTTCCTAATTGCTTTTCACAGTGGATTGAATGGGTGAAGTGTTTTCTGTTCTTAGCGTTGTGGGTTAATCTTTATTGTGTGGTTTCTTTGCCCATGCAGATCTGCAAATCCTGTTTGTGTCTTTAAGAGCTTCATATTATTACTCTCCCTGTTTGTTGACCATACTTTGTAAACTTGGTTTTGGTGGATAATTGCTGTAGCTAAATACACAACTGGAAAAAAAAAATAAACTCAGTAAGACAAATTGGAATTTGGAGTATCGAACTGATGGAGAGTGGGCATCAAGACTCCTTGTTGATTTAGTCTCTATGCTTATTTATGTTTGTTTTTTAAATCTAGTGGCAAAGAGATGAAATCTACAGTGGCTCCACAAAGGTGTTCTTGTTGTCACTTGGTTTTTCTGCCTCAAAAATTTATGCCAGAATTGAGTGCAGGTGACGGAGGTAAGAGGCAGGTGCAGTCAGGGGTTTGATGTGTGTGTGTCTAACACTGTTCTAGGTTGTGGTGGTGCAGGAGAAACCAAGATGAAGACCTGATGGGAAGAATGAACCTTATCTGACTCAGTTTTTTTAGCTGATGAGGGTCCCCTGTGAGCCTTGTTTGGTCTGTGCTTTGTTTTATATGGAAAGTGATGTGCCCATTCTCTCTGTCTCTAACACTTGTATGTACTCTTGAAATTTTTTGGCATAGAGTAATTCTCCTTTCTCATCACGCTGCTCTTCGGCTACAAAATATTTCATATGTGGCTGTCCCAGGATGTCTTACTTGTCAGATTAAATTTAGGACCTCTTGCAAATAGAGAAGAAGGAATAAACAGTGCTATTGGTTTTTGCAGTGACTTCCAATTTTATTTCGCTTTGCTTTTCTCAGTTTTATATCACAAATATCATTGAATGAGGGGAGAAGGTATTTGAAATCAAGTACTTGAGGTTCCATCAATAATTTAGAATAGAATAGCCCTAATTTAAATCACACCTCTGGTTATTGAGGACAGAGGAAGAAAACCTTTTTTTTATTTTAAATCCCTTTCTTTTTAACTTTTATGAAGTATGTACTTTCTAAGTTTATTTATCTAATTGCCAGCTTTGTTCTAAGGTCTTTTCTCATGAAACTGTCCCAGTATTTGAGACCTTTCCTGTAGGTCCTCTGCAATCCATCTCACTCAAGGCTTTAACCATGCTCTACCTTGCCTTGTCTCTTCCTATCAGGAGAGGCAACATGGGTTTGTTTGGGGCAGGGAGGAAGGAACAAAATAAACCAAAACAATCCCAAACACCACAGATCTGTGTTGTATATATGTATTTGTAGTCCATCAGGGCTGAGTCTTCCAGAAATTGATGCTCCATCCTGCTGGAATCAAAGTTTCGGAAAGCAGGAGTGTCCCAGATGTCCCGAGTGTCACAGCTCTCTCCATTGATATTTTCTGAATTGGTCCTGGGGTAGCAAAAAGAGATATGTTAGAAGCTTCAAATGCTTTTGTGTTTTATGGCTTAAATAGTCACTCTTTGAGTACCGCTTAAAAAAACCAAGGGAATTCTGCAATGATATAACTCATTTCCTTTACTGGTTGGTTGTGGTTTTTGTTTGTTTGTTTTTTTCCCTAGGGCTAGACTTTGGGGTGGTGGAGGAAATCCCCTTTTCTCTACATTCCTCTCGCTGTTTCCACGTGTATCCTGAATATTATGCACATAGGGAACAATGAGGTATTCTTCTTGTACCTAGTGAGCCCAGTACCTTTTTGTTGTTTAGTCCTGGAGGTGTTTGCTCTGAGGACAAAGGAAAAAAGGCTCTAAATCTGTTAGGTGTTTGCGGTGGAGGAGTCCACTGCAGTACTACTATCCTTGGAGTGGTAAGGTACTGCCTCGGATTATTTTCAATATTCAGGTACAGGCAAACCCAGCCAGGTACATGGGAGAGTAACAGGAACTGACACTGGCTCTGGGTTACACCTTTAACAACCTGAATTAAAAAGAGGAGTCTAATATTAATAGAAGGAAATGGGTGATCAACTGGAAATCCTGACTCACGTGAGCTTCAGTGCAAAATCTCAGCCAGCTTTTCCTCATAATACTGGAAATTCTCTTGAATGTCCTCCCATGGCACAAAAGCCTTTGCTTCCTCCCCTTCCTCCTGCTCCACAAAGTTCTGCCAGACATACTCAAAGTCTTGAGGCTTCATAATCCTCAGCTTGCAGCCAGCTGACTTCATATTTTTCAGGGCAGCCTGCATTTCTGGCTCTTCCCACATGAAGAGCCGCCCTACCATGATTGTCAGCCGCAGGTTCTTGTTCTTCTTTAGGGTCTCGGTTATCCGATCCGCGCAGGTCACGCAGGGACTGGAGGAGACGTACCAGGTGACGTTGTAGCGGAGGCTCGATTCACACTTTGGTAAAATTGTATTGAAAAAAGCCATTTCTGCATGGGCGGCCGCGTGCTCGTCTTCCAGGTAACCCCGAGAAGTCACTGACTCTTTGCCTTGGGTCTCGAGAACGTAACACAGGAAGGTTTTGTTCCTGCCTGAGCTGTATTCCACGTTCCTGAACTGGAATTTGAAAAATATGGCTGGGAGGCGCTCCCTATAGAGAGTGGAGAGGAGAGAAGAATCTCAGAGACAGATAATAAAGGTCTTTTTACATATATATATAGGGTTTCGTTCCTGTGTGTGGTCTTGGACAAGTCACTGGACCTATGATGGCTATATTTCTCCTAATATTAAAAGAAGATGCCTTTCAACAGGAGGATAAAAATAGATTTAAAAATTATAAGAAATTCCACTTGTTCTGCTGTGTGGTGAGGCCCATTCTCACTACGTGGTCTTTTTCACTTAATTTTAACAAACTTGTTCTGGGAATTTCTGGTATCTGCACTGAGATATTTGAAGAGCAACTTGTTTCTGTAATGTATTTCTTGAGACTGACGTTTATTGTAGGTAAGGAGGGGCAGCAATGGGCATTTTCCCAGTCTTAATGCACCTAGAGACTTGAACTGTTGTACTCTTTTCTAGGCCATTAACATAGTTTTTTTTTCAGGTGATGTTGCAAAGTTATCTGTGGGATCTATTGTCCTAAATTGTGAGGGTGATAACTCTGGCATTGCTAATTAATGTTTTACCCCCAGTGCTTTTGCAGTCTGGATTTCCTGAGTTGAGGCAGGCAGGAGTGACGAGTCACAGTTTTGATGTGTTTTAGTCTCCCAGTATCAGCTGAATACTAATATTCGATAAAATTATGTTGTGACTTTGGTTTAATAAAATATCTGGGATCAAATCTAGCTTTGCTATTATAAAGCATATTTCCTGCTGAGGTTTGATAGCTGTCTCATGGATGCTACTGATAAACTTCAGGTCCTTTTTCTAATTTGCTCTGTACCTTTTCCATTCTGGGCTTCTAAATGAGCATAACCCAAAGTGAGTCATGGTGCTGAGTAACGTGTTTGCAGCCCTCTCTCGTCCGAACAAGGTAGTCAGCTGGTATTTAGGGAAGTTAAAATGAGTCCTTTCAAATACTGTGTGTAGCTTTTATGTGCTGCTGACTGAAGAGGTGAAAAAGGAAAACTGTGTCGTCTCATAGTGCCTGGTCCTTTCTGATGGAGTAACGAGGTTTCCCAATGGCTCCCTGTAGCATCTACTGCGGAGTACGTACATCAAGGCAAGAACTAGTTGAAGGATCTTTGGTGGAATGATGGAAAAGATATTGCTGTCAACATGCCTTGTGACCTGCTAAATGCTACAAAGGATGGGAGTGAAGGCTGCACAGAGGAGCCAAAGTGAAATAATGAAAAGTAGTAACACAACATTTCATTTATTACACACCAGTAATCTTCTGGCGTGTTGTACTCCTCTCCTCTGAGCTTTAGGTGGACCTATAACCTTGATATTCCCAGCGAGGCAATAATGAATCTTTGTAAAACAGTAAGTGTCTTATTCATCCCTGTCTCATCTATAGTCAGATTATAATGTCAGGCCCCTCCAGGGGGTTCACTGAGCAAAGGTCAGGAGAGATGCTCAGACTCTTGGAAATTTTAATTGGGGAGAGCAACGAGGCTGCAGGAGAAGGCGGTGAAGCGTCAGCAAGATGCTGCTGAGAGAACAATTTGTGATGCAGCATCTTGCAGGATGTCTCCAGAGACAGTGGAAGTGAGTGGTATGGAAAAGAGTGGAGAGAATCAAAATTGGGATGTTACGCTGGCTTAGTGATGTGGGAAGGATTCCTGGGTGTGCTGGGAGTTTGCTGGTGGGAAATGCTGGTGTGGGGTGGTGGCGGCAGGTTCATGGAGAGCTGGGTCCGATGCCTTTTAAAATTAGTGGATGTCTTCCTATAGAGCGTGATGGATGAAGCTAGGATCACATAAAAAGCCCCAAATAGCATCATATTCTGTGCAAGTGAGAGGGGCTGAAATGGGAACGGCTGAGCAGAAAGATGAGTGAACAGGCACTTAGTTCTGCATGTCATACCTGGCTGCAAATGTTACATTACGTACTGCAAGCAAATGGGTTTTTGCTTATAAAAGAATTGTAAATAGTGTGCTGTCTAAATACATAGCTCAGAGTAAATTATAGCTGTCGTCAAGCGTCTTTGGCGGTGTTATTTTAAAAGTTTGAATACAATTTTCCATTGATATTTAATTCCACTTACAAAGTTTCGGAAGTTTCTCTTCAGTGTGTGTATATTCTATTCTTCTCTTACTGCAGCCAGGAATTTTCTTGCTGCCAAAGGCCTGTGGCATTTCTGACTTTTGAGAAAATTAAAACACAGAAGAACACCCTCTCTATTTAATTTTTTTATGATACTACAGTAGTATTTCAGATCTGTTTGGTCCTGTTACACAGATTTGCAGTAAAAAGCCTGGAGTTATAGTTCCCGCTTCTGTTTTGGATTTCCCACCAGAGTGATTTTAGCGATGAAGAGCTTTGCTTGGAATATCAGGGTCCTGTTCCAGCCAAATGGTGTGAGAGTCGATGCGGTTGGGCTGGCACAGCTGTACTTCGTGCTGTGAGAGGAAGATCATTACTCTTCCAAATGCAACGAGATGTACGAGTCGAAGCAGTTTTGTTCATAAAATTGCATCTACACTGGGAATATCTACTGTTGCTGTCAGGCAAGGACCACCGTAATTCTCTTCACGTATCATTGATTCGTGAGAGTGGAAGTTTAAGTACAGGTTTGGCTTTAGAAATTTTATAGAAGGAGGCTTTCAGCTGCTTCTTAAATGACATAATTAAAGCCTTACATTGTTCAATTCTGCTCAGATGAGATCTGCGCAAGATGGGACTTAAACAATAGAAAAGCCTGTTTGGGAGCTATTCTGCGCTATTACTGTTTAGCCAGCAGTGTATTAATGGGGGATGAGAAGCGGTAGTGTGGATACAGACTTTCATTTTGATTAACGAGCCAATAAATCATGCTGCTTTGGTATGATTTGGTTTGTGCTTCTCTGGTTTGCACTGAGAGTTTGCACAAGCCTAGATAAGGGAAGCTTGCGCTGGCTTGCACAATTTCTAAGCGACCTGGAAAGACTACTTTAACATCCTTTTCTTGGCGTTTTGACCTCCCTTACGTTAGATGACTGAAAGTTGCCTGTTAGAGGGAGTCTCAGTTTCTTTAAGATGAATTGCAAGACTTCTATTGATTTTATTAAAGAGCATTATCAGTTTCACAGTGCCTCTTATTCCACAAACTCCTTTCTCTTGTTCTTTGAGGCAAAAAACCCCCATGTCCTTCTGAGAATAGCATTTCTCCTGCTTTATATCCAATGTAATGAAAGGTTCTTTGGTTAATATCTTAATGATTCTTTAATAAAATATTTCTTTAAAGTCCAGCTATGTTTGGTCTGACATAAGCCGCCCATTGCCGTGTTTAGGAGCTAAGTTTGTAAGGCTACAATAAGTTGTTTTAAAAACAGCATCATTGTGTATTTAAACATGGCACATCAGAGTCACATGGAAGCTCGTTCCTGATTTAAGACTCTTGACCGCAAAGCAGCTACATGGGTGCTGAGATGGGCTCTGTGTGTTTGGATGAGCTGCTGTGATCTGTTCCAGGATGTGTCCCCTCAGAGGTGTATTTATTCAGGCTTCTAGATGGATTTTATTGCTCATCATCTCGGCATCTCTCTAAGATTATCTGGGATGTTCACCTAAATCTGCCCTTCTAGCAACATGGAATGTGCATCAACTTAATTAATAAGTTTCCGATAAAGAACATAAACAAAGCTAAGGGCATTTTCCAAGTCTGTAAGTAGCTGGCTGAGAGCTTGGAAAAAAGTTGCTGGTCATGGATACGTAGGCAACCGCTGAGCTGTGTGTGCCAGTTAGTGAGAATCTGCTTAATCCCGTGCAAACCAGGGCAGGGAGGACATTTCAGCACAAGTGTGGACTGTAAACTTCTGTCCTGAGAGGGCTTCACCGAGTCCTTGCTGCATGACTCTTCCCAGCAGTGGGGATTTGGGCAAGGAGTCTCCAGTCCTGGGAGGAACTGGAAAACCCCATAGCGAGTGATTCAGCAGTGAAAGAATGGGCAAGAATGACCCACGTGTGCTGTAAGACTGTACCTACTGAAATGCCTAATGCTGCAAAATCTCACCTGTGAGTTACAGCATCCTTGGCAGATGACCCTCATAACTATTGCAAAGTGAAGTATCACGATTGTATTGTTTATTTGGGCAGATTAAAAATCTCTGCAAACAATTGAGCTTCAAAATACACCCCTGAAATACAACAACAAAGCAAACTTCTTTGGAATTCAAGTCTGGCTTTGAGTAGACTGTTTCTGATTAAGTGACCAGTTCTTGGCAATCCTATTTTCCTGTGTTGCAATGACAGGCAGTGTACAAATGGTAATATTATCTCTATTTTACCCATATTTTTTTGTTGTTCCAACATTAATGATAACAAAATGTGCCTAAGAGATATGAGTTCCAATCTCATATTTTTTTTTATGCTGGAAGCTGTACTACTTTAAGTGCTAAACATAAAAATTGTGTTGTCTTGCACATGACTTTGCAATCTATAAAATTGCAATCTATAAAATATCAGATATTTCAGTGACTAGGCTAATTACTTTTCTGCTTTTTGTTGTTTTTTTCTCGCAATTAGTGAAGTTTTCCTGCCATTTCCCTTTCCGGTAAAGCCATCCTATTCAGTGTAAGACTTGCATGTAAGTTTTATGTATTTAGAAAGCTCTTTTAAAAATCATTCTCAGGCACTGAACTGTCACAAATGCTCTTAATAATCCCTTTCTCCGAGAATAGGATGCAGGTGGTCACACAGCTTGGTTGTGGTGTATGGGAAGGTAAAAGTTAAAATCTTCAAATTTTCCCACTTCTCTGAAGATGAGCATTAAATATTGGCCTGTAGGGATTTTCTAAATACCTTGAATCTGATTTATTTAGGTGTTTGCCCTGGGCAGCAGAGTGTTCTGTCATCTCTTGGATCATATTGAGATGAAAAAGACTGAAATTTTGAGGCAGAAACCTTGGTCTGTAAGAACTGTCCTGGGCTGAACAGCAAATATGCTCTTAAGTTTGCTGAGATAAGGGGGCTGGGGACTAGAACAACTACTGGGGCATACCCTTTAGATTTAAATATTTGTTCAATGACTATTTATACTATCGTCTTAGGTTAACTGAGCCAATAAAACAGTGCCCTTTTGCTTGTTCTTGGAAAACATTTGACAAATAAACACGTTCGTGCTGGGCTCATTGATTATAGAAAGCCTGTAACAATAACAGTAACAGGAACCACGGATTTATCACTGCTCCAAGGAGCCTCATTTACACCCCGCGGAAAGTGTAAATAAATGCGTCTACTTAAATGTCAGGAGACGTACACAGATGGGGCTTACATTTATCTAAGACTCTGTTGAGCCAAATGTTGACAAAAAAGGGGTTAATATTCTTAAACAGTGTGATTATGTTCTCAGTGTTTTTCTTGTAAGCCAGGCTCCTTAGAGCTATAAGCAACAGCTTGGAAACTTGGCTGTGTGTCATAAGATGCCCCTAATCCAAGGGCTAAAACTGAAATGCAGTGTAATTGAATTTAAGTGCTTCCACAGTTGCAGTTATGTGTTTTCTCATAATTCACATAACTGGCTTTATTGGCTGAAAATTTGTAAATAATTAGAGAAATCCAGTGGTCGTACCAGGTGGAGGCACAGTCTAAACTCACAGCGTATTTCTTAAAATGAAAGTAAAAATTGCTGGATTTTTCTGTACCTCAGTCTCACCTTTAAGGGCCAGTGTATTAATAATAAACTAATAATCAGAGGAGACGTGATTCATATGGGAATTCACCAGATATTTATAAGCACTTTCCAAATGGTATTGTGATGAGGAGGGTATAAATACATACTGACAGCTCTGGGGGCCCTCACTCTCTGAGTAATGTCATTTCAGAAACTTAAACCTCTTGGTGTCAGGGGATAGAATGTGAAATTCAGCTGGTACCAGCTTAATGTACCTAGAAGCCATACTGCAGATTTTAACTCATCCCTAGAAAAGCGTTACCTGAAGCTTCCTTCCATGACTCTCTGCTCTGGCCCCTCTGCCCGCTGCAGTCCCAGCCTTCTCCTCCGTGGGTTTAGTGTTCCTGTTCTTACCCCTTTTCCTGCTCATGTCTTAGAATCATTGAATGGTTAGAGCTGGAAGGGACCTTAAAGATCATCCAGTGAAAAGGCCACACAGCTCGCTTGCAGTGTATGGGAAGGTAAAAGCTGAAATCTCCATTCTCCTCCTCCTCTGATCACCATTAAACGGTGATCTCTTGGGGTTTTCTAAATGCGTCTATGCTAACGACACATCATCCCTCGCATTCTTGCTGCCACCTTTCCAGAATGAAAAATCCTGTCAAATTCTGCAACACCCTTGTCATTTCAACAAATAATTTCATTGCAGGATGACACCAAGAAAGTATTTTGCATCCATGAACCCTGTTGGGGTTAGCAAGGGAATTTGAAGACACTACCCAATTCCTCAGCATTTCTAATTGCGAGGTGAGTGTTCTAAGGCTGAAAAATCTGATTTCTTCATTGAGGTTCATTTTGGTATGTGTTAAGTGTCTAGAAGTCGTTATCACACGTGTCATTGGTCCAGTGGCTGAGATAAACAATTTTCGGTGTCTTAGCTCCCTTCCTAGCAGAGGGATGTGTTTTTTTCAAGTCCCAGCTCTAGCAGCCGTGTGTTACTGCTATGATTGTGTTTGACAGAGACCAAAGGCTGTGAACAGCCCCACCCCACAAGGGATTTGTCAGAGCAGACACATATTAAGAAGAAAATGTGGGTTTTTTCAGCCCTGTGGAGGAATGTAACCCAATTGCATGAGATCAGACACAGGTGCTGTCCTGCCTCATGCGTTGTTTTCAGAAATGCCAGCCAATCGGTTTTCAAATTTTAAAAATCTTTCTTACCAGTGACCACGACAAGATTTTAGAGTCTGGGTTGAGCTTTACGTTCAAGCAGCTGGAAGGAATCGTGGGTTTGGTTTACGCGCTGGGAACGCTGCCTTGGTGAAGAATGACATGGGGCATCTTGCTGCTACTACAATGAGCATTTTGAAATGCTTAGAGATAGCAGATTACAGAGGTGTGGTTTTTTTTTTTTTCTAGTTGCAGCTGTCAATTATGTCTGACAGAGCTCAGCTTCCTTGTAGATCTCTGTTATATCTGCCTTTTTCAAAGGCCAGGCTCACTGGAGCAAAAGGAGCTGCTGCTGCTTTGCTGTCTTAAAAACTGCCTATTGTTTTGGTGCCTTTCTGCGAGTTGGGCTTTTTGAAAGTCGGTTTCCAGCTGTGGGTGTGGAGCCCTTGAAAATGTGGACTTTTAGCTCTCTTGAAAAACCTATTCCTTGAGCTCCATAAAGCAAATCAGCCATAGCAGGGGTATTTTTCCTAATCCACAGATAGAGAAAACTTTCAGACAAGAGCCATTGATCACACCAAGAAATCAATATTCAGTGCTCATCAAGGGCCAATACCTTCCATCCCAGTATCATCAGGCAAGTGATCCATTGCAGTTGCTGGGACTACTTGCACTGTGAGGAATCGGTCAGCACTGTAGAAACAGACCTTCTTGTATAAAACAAACAGATTTGTCTGCCTGCCTGCCTGCTGTGAACCTGTCCTCTGTAAAACTCGGCGAAACTTAACAAAAACCCACAATAATGAAAGCCACACTTACATTATTTAGGAATACTCGCAAGTGCCCTGGCTGAAGGTGCTCTATTTAATTGTCCAGCATAAGAGCTGAGAGAGAGACCTCTAAACATCCCCACTTCACATATTTATATCTAAACCACTTACCCGGTCACAATTTCAAATGGTGGCAGGTCTTCCCGCTTCAACTTCTTCTTCTTTTTTTCCTCACCCTCTTCTGTGTTGTCAGGTTCACCGTTCTGGGCATTGCTGGGCTCCTCCTGCTTTTCTGCCATCTTCTCGAGTATGGGACTGTTAAGTTATGGCCACTGGGAAAAAGAAAGAGCAGTTTCTGAGAGCTCTAAGGGAGAGGAGGCAGCAGAGGGAGGGAAAACCAGAGCTGGGGGTTCCTGCAGTAGGCACAGTTGTCAGGAGCTAAATATGGAACAAAGCAGCGACGACAGAGGCTGGATGGGGTAGGATGACCCAGGGCTCTCAGATGTCGCCTCCTTCCCTTGCTTTCTCCAGGTCTTTTTAACAATCCCCCTTGCTCCCCTTTTAATTTAAAATTAAGTGACGACTTCGCAGTGGGCGGGCTAAGCAATGGATGGAAAATCCTGGAAGCAGAAGTATCTATTTATCCATTAGGGTGACAGATAGCTGGCAAGATGGAGCTGGCAGCTCCTCCATCCACCTTCTTTTGCCAGGTTATTACATTGCTGACCTTGAAGGACCACTGTTTTGGCTCAGGCAAGAGGGGAAAGGGGGAGCCCCCATTTGGTTTGCTGAGAAATCCCTATTGTTGGTGGATTTGGTCTCATGGGCCACCAGGAACATCACAGCAGGAGTGCTCAGGGCAGCAGGTGACCTGCCTTTCCTTCCAGCCTGCTCGTCCCTGTGGGGACAATGAAACCAGGAGCTGAACAGGGTGAAATCTTCCTTGTTGAAGGTGGTGTCAGATTGTTCTGGTGTAAATGCAAGCCCGAACCTTCTCCCAGATATTTTAAAGTCAGCCTTATAATTCCCAGTGGGGCAGGGTTTCTGGTGTGGGGCAATTCCAGGTGGGTGTGCTGAGCATCTGCCCATTGCTCTGTATTTTTTCCCTCTTTATTTTCTGAATCTTTGAAAAGCACCCAGCATACTGGGAGCAATAACGGAGCTGGGTGAGAGTAAGCAGCTGAAAAGTGCTGGGCTTAGTGGTTCTTGCAGTATTTCTTTGTGTCTTTCACCTCTGCTGCTGCAGAGAATGCAGATGTTGAAGGGGCGATGGCGCCGGAGCCGAGGAACCGCGGGGGTGTGATGAGAGGCGAGGGGTGTGCGGTTCTCTGGTAATAACTGGGACTGGTGTGTCAGCAGCGTGCCGAGGACAGGGTACTGGAGATTTTCTGGTGAGGTACTTAACTGGGATTTGCCTGAGCGAGCCTGGGTGTGGAACCCGCCTTTCGTGCAAAGAGAAATGAGAAGGACTATAAAGATTTTATTGAGGCGAGGTTGGGATGATTGGTTTGCTGGGCACTGTATCAAGCAGATTTCCTGGAGGGGCTGCGGTAACTTAGAGGGATGCTCGGGGGTAACGTGGCTTTCATATGAGCTCTAAAAAGAGTTTTATATGTTTGAGTTGGGTGTGTGTGTCTCTCTCTCTTTTTTTTTTTTCTTTTTTTTTCCCCTTCAGGATCATGTTAAATTCTTCCAATTTCTCACTCTAAATTTAAATCATTTAGAGTTTGTATAAATCCCATGTGAGACAAGCCTAATGAAAACCTGAGTAAGATTTTTCTCAGAGACTAGTCTTGCTGTGCCACGAGGGTGGAAGTAAATGGAAAATGTGTAGCTGTGCAGAACTCATGTTTTAGCCAAGGCATATTGGAAATCCAGCCTCCAGTATCTTGGGTTCTGCACTTAGTTCAGAACCCCCCGTCGTCAAGATTTGGATAAATATGAAATATTAAGCTTTATTTGATTGAGCGTTCAGTCTGTACTTCGTGGAAAAGCTGCTCTTAGTTTGAGGAGGAGGAACTGTATTCTGTAGAAACCAAATAGGTGTGAATACCTGCTTTTGGGCCAAACTCAGTCTTTGTGATACTGTTGGAGTCAGCTCTTTAGAGACTTTAAGAGGTCTGCAGTATCGTGAAGTGAAATAAATTTATGCCATTGCGCAGATAATTTATTATCATAGACAATAAATAATTTATTCTCATAGATAATGAATTATCTATAGTAATATATTATTTATTCTGGCTACTGTTTCAAGCCCCCTTGCTAACAACAGCCTGACTTTCTGTGCTACAATATCCTTTGTAGCGTTTCATTAGGAACATCACTGAAACACAGTCATTCTGGGGATGGAGCACCCCCCCTTACTCCTGCACTGTTTGCTAGTGATGAGAAGTTGTTTATTTGATGACTGACACAGCTGGCATGGAGAGTATTGTGACAACAGCGCAATCAAGGATTTGACAAGTTCCAAGACATCCTATTTGTGGAACATATATCTTTCATTTTCATGGTGCAGAATTTTATTTATTTTTGAGCTTAAAATACTTTCCTGGCGGGCAGGTGTAGTGTTTTTCCTCTCGCATGGTAACTATGCTCAAATTCCAACCCCCCTGTCCAATTACTCTCACCTTTGACATTTCAGGCAGTGGTTTTGGGGATGGGAATCCTCTCTTAATGAGTGACAGCTTGTTTCCTACTTACCCTTATACTTCAAAGCAGCATTCCAGCCCCTCTTCAGTCCCTCTGACCCACTTTTCTTTATTTTTGGAAGCCCTTGGCGGCTTGGGTCCCATCTTTCCTGCAGCCTTCAGCTTTCACTGGCCTGGCCCCTCTGCAGGGTTCAGGGCTGAGCTCTAATCTAATCTGGGGAATGTGGGACTGAGACTCTGCCTCTGTTCCCCAGCTGCTTCGCAGCTCCATCTAGGGCAGTGCACTAAATAGTCACCATCCACCCCCCTGCAGCGTCTGCCCGCGCCAAAAATATAAAGGGACGCCACGGAGCTGCTGTCAATCTGACATTTGGCGTTAGAGCCATAGGAATGAAAGCTTTGATGGGTTTTGTTTGCTTGGTTTTGAGTGACCCCAGTTCCCCCGCAGTGGCTGCCCGGGTGCGTGTTTGGGCCCAGTGACTGAAGCCCGTGATGGAAATATTTTTTTCCATCAGCTCGTTCAGAGTGGGAGCCGGGGTGCGGGTACCGAGAGGTGCCAGGGATGTGGCTCAGCCTCCTGACGGCACTTGGGTTAACGAAAATCATTGCGCTTGCCAACCAGCGTTTTTATTGAGGCTTCCCTCCACCCTGCCCCTCTCCATGCTGATTTAAATGGTTTGTTTATTTATTTGTGTATGAATTTCCTTCTGCTCGGAGAGCCCTGCACAGCCAGGGCAGAGGCACAAGGGATCTGCGTGCACGGCATCTCTCGTGCAGGGAGGATGAGAATCAGCCCGTGGCCTCTCCCAGATCCCCATGGCAAGGGCCAAACCGTGCTGGTTTCCAGCAGAGTCCAGTGGCCACTCCCCATACCCAGTGCTCTTGGTGCTGCCGGTGGGCTCAGACTCTTCCCCCACAGATAATCCTCTCCAGCAGCAGCACCTCCTATGGGGGGAAACCCCAGCCCTGCACCCCGGGATCAGCTGCTGAGCCGACTCCGTGTCAGTGGCACAAACCCAAGCTGTGCTTTCCTGCCCGAGCCTCCTCTCCATCATCCCCTGACAGATGTGTCCCGCAGCATCTGGCGGCCTGTCTCCCTCTGTTTCAAAAAGGTCTGGCTTCACTGTGTCGGGCATCAAGGCCAGAATGCCCGAACAGAAGCAGATGAAGTGATGGGGAGGAGTAGACCTCAAAGACACCAAACCCACAGTAAGATTTGAGGACCTGTCTGCACGGGAACGCCATCAGCAAAGGCAACTGCTGGCAAGGCAAGGCTAAGATAACCTGTTCTGGGAGAAACTTCCTGGCTTTACTGGAGTATTGAATCCATCCAAGTCCAGAAGAGTTTCCCCACTGATTTAGAGGCATCTCTGACCAATTTGATGGCATTTTCCCTATCTTAAATAAGTATCTTGCGTAGAGAGTACTGCATTCCCATGACCTGTCTCCCAGGCAGGTTGTCTGCTCTTCATCTAATTGCAGCAGGAGTTATTTCCCTGAAGTTAAAATGCTATTACGGTTTCCTAATCACAAAGGGGCAGGAGAAGAGGCCTGGCTGCAAAAGTCCTTGCCAGGAAAAGAAGGCTTTTATTGCATTCTTGGGATGGAGGAACATTTTTGGATAGATGTGAGAGTGAAATAAGAGACTGGCTGCGTGAGTCATGGCTCAGACGTGCTCTCTATTCCAAGGGGACAGCTGGTGGCACTAACAAAACATCTCCCTAGATACATTGTCTGGCAGCAATCCCCCTCCTGCTTTTTTTTTTTTTTTCCCAGCTGTAACTACCGTAAGGTGATAAATAAATAAACACTCTGACAGTGATGTGCGGAGGCAGCTTTCCTTCCCTCGGCCCCTGTGGGCTCTCACCTGCCCCTTTCCTCCTGCTGCAGGGCCACAATGCCAAGATCTAAAAGAAAGGGCAGGGAACACCGGTATCGGACACTGCAGGGTTCGTCCTGGAGGGTGCCCAGGTCCCTCGGTGCGGGGTGGAGACTCCCTGTGAAACCCCACCAGAGCTAATGTGAGCTGTGGTCATGGTAAGAGCGATGCTAAGAGCTAAAGAGTCCCAGCTCTCTCAGCCTTTCCTCATCAGGGAGATGCTCCAGTCCCTCCATCATCATTGTTGCCCTACACTGGACTCTCTCCAGTAGTTCCCTGTCTCTCTTGAACTGGGGAGCCCGGAATGGGATGCAGTATTCCTTGTCTGCCTTTGTCTTCTCCCTGCCTGGTGGTCCCCAACTCTCGCACACCCATAGCCACGTAGAGCCGGGAAGGTGTCTGGCAGGGTGTCCCAGGAGTTCAAAGCCCATCTGGAAGTTCACGATGGCTCCAAGCAGCGTGACCCCCTTCCTGCCAGCTTCCTGCTGGGGTTTTCCTGGGAGCAGTTCAAGGGGAAGGTCAGCCCCAGCTGTGCTGCAGGGTGCTCAAAGCCACAGGAATTTATATTCTGGGAACGAAGGGGCGGTGGGGAGAGCTGCTGGCCTGTAGTCTGCTCTCTGAAGTTTACGTGCACACCCAGCAGCAAATCCCCTCTAGCATTTGACTCCGTATTTTAACATAGCTCCCAACATCAGCAAATCAATTAAAGTTCCTTACTACTGAAGCCAGAGTGTTTTCTGGAACAGCTAGTAAATTATTGAATGAGACAAGGCTTAGGCAAAGAGGCTGCAATGAAAGGCAGAAAGATTTTGTTTATGCACAAATACTGTGTATCCAGCGGCCAGGAGATGTGCCCTTTGGGCCAAGATCAAGTGTAACGATGAGTTTGATATCAAATCTGGCTTTCTGGAAAGACTGGCTGGAGTTTGAGGAGAGGGATCATCGTTAGACATGGTGATCTGAGAGATGGGTCTTCTCTATAAATGCCACGACCCCACGAGAGCTGTCACGAATGCATGGCCTTTGTCTGAGTCACTGCTGGAGTCATGTAGAGCGTGACATGTCCCGTCGTGGGTTATGAATGTTCCTGACGCTGGGTGGGACCTGGGATCCATTCCATAAGCTAATTTTGGGGGGATGGACAAACACCTTTGGTGCCCATGAGGGCGGTCCAGCCTGGCTCATGCTGGCAAAACTTCCCAAAAAAGGGTCCCTTGGGAAGATGGAGAGCAGGAAGGAGAGCTCACGCACCTCAAATCCCCTTTCCTATTCAGAGGGAAAATTTCACTGATTTTACCAATCCATGTTCGTGCTTTGGATTCCTAGCACATCTCTGTTTTGCTTTTATTTCCTTTTCCCTTTGCTCCATAACACAGGGCAGGCTCTGGGCAAGGGCTGCACATCCATGTGCTGCCTCCAGCCGTTGTGTGACCCAGGGCAGGAGCCCCCTCCCGCAGCACCAACGGGAACCAGCCCCCCCCAAAAAAAATTCACAGGGGCTGATTTGGGTCTGTACTGCAGGATATAACTAAGCCATTTTCTAGATGGCTGACTTTGAAATGTCATTAAAGTTATTTTTATGCAAGGGGGTTTCGTGTATCTGTTTAAATAGAAAATATGCCAAATGATGCTTTAAATATTAATACAAGAGGGTGCTTTGCTGAATTTAACTTTGAAAATTGATTTCAAGCTACTATGTGTAATACATGTAAGAACATTTGCTGATTTTGCTGCCTGCAAGAAAATGCAAGGAGCAAGGAAAAGCTATTGGTGCACTTATAGGAGGATTGGAAGGAAGAGGAACTGAAATGAAGTCAGGAATGAGTCAGCTTGGGGAAATGGGGAGGGAAAACATGAAAAGATCAAAAAAATCTGTTCATTCCAGATTTTCGGTTGCCTGCAGAAAAAAAATGGTAGGAAGGGGAAAGAGGAATAATTTATAAAAGCTGATCAAATATGTGTCCATATATCTATATCTGGAAAATTTATTAAAATGTTGCAGGTTTGAAGGAGATCTAGAGTCGCTTGCCAACTGAAATGTTGTTTAAGTAATATTTCCCCCTTCGCAGAAGCCCGTAAAGACTCGCTTTATCCCTCCTGGCCTCACTAGGTGGCTCTGCTCATCGCTTTCCTGGTGACTTTGCCATGCTAACTAGAAAAGGACAGGCGTAATGATGTTCAGGCGCTCTAAATCATCCTTAACTCCACTGAATTGAATCGCCAGCCCAGATATTAGCTTCTTTTTAGGAAGAAATAATTTATGTCTTCCTGTCCTTTGGCATGTGGCTTTCTGGAAGACACAGACGAGGCGTCACTGTAAATAAGCTCAGTGGTAACACAGAGTTATACAAAGCCCTGAAATATATAGGATTTATTTTTTTTTTAAGTAGCTTATGATCTTTCTAGTGCTGCTGGCAGCGCTGATGCTTTATAGTCCTACTCCTGGTTACAGCCACATCTATTCAAAAACCTGTTCTTATGCAGCCCTTCCTCAGGAGATGACAGCAATGTGCTTGCAGCAGCAGCCCTGTATAAAGGCGTCCTGTAGCTAGAAGGGAGGAATAATGGATGGGATCAAAATGACAGAACAAGATATATGACCAAATTTTTAAAAGGCACTTCAAATTTCAACTGCTCTCAGGTACTGGTGTTTGTTTCCCTTGGCTTTCAGTCACGCCGAGCACCCAGCTCTGCCATTTGCCTGGGCTGGACCCAGGAACATTCAGCATCTCTGAAAATCAGGCTTGATGTGACTCGGGAAGGAGCCCAAACCCAAGGATTCGCTTCTTATCTTGAAGCTGTGGGTGAAGCACAATGGAGGGCCCCGTGATGGGAATCCATCTCCAAATGAGCAGGTCCCCACTGCTCAGGGGCAACAGCTGAAGGAACCTTTGGGTCCTTTAGGCTTGGGGTCCCCCCAGCCCATTTACTCCTAACATGTTCCCGGGAACAGATCTGGCCACCAGAGTCCCCCACAGTCCTGCTGCCGATCCCCTTCCCTTTGGAGCCAGAGCACAAGCCACCAACTCCAGACAGAATCCCCTGAGCTTCTGCAAACCTAGTGCCAAACCAGTAAAACAAGAATAACTTGGATTTATTAATTCTCCAAACAAAAGTGACTTGTTTTTATTGAAAGCAAACACAATTTATTTTACATCCCCAGCTAAGCCCTCCTACCCCCCCCCTTTGCAAGTCTACCCAGGCACCTTAATCTACAGCCAGCTGCCAGGAAGAAGATCCACTTACCACTTCTCTCCACATACACTGCTTCTATCAATTAAAAAAATAATAGTAAATATTCCCTGTAGACACCAGCTTCTAAGGTTCAGATTTATCAAAGACAATGCCCAGAATAAAGGATGGACAAGGTGCATAGTCCATGCACATTTGGTGTCTGTTTCTGTCATGGCTTGGTCCCATTTCTCTAGAACTACTTTTAACATTTCCTGATTAATGGTAGTCAGGAATGGAAAGACTCAGGGCTGAGATACTGCACCTGACAGACTTGGCATGGGGCTTTTTGCCAATCATGGAATTACAACATTCAAGGCTGTGTGAGCAATTCTTAAATTTTACAAAGGCTTTTGTGCTTCTTTACTTAAAAAAAACCAGCACATTTTAAGTATTTTTTTTTCCAAAGGCACTGATGTTAGCTTTCTTTTCCAATGAGGAATAGGAGACAGAGGTGGAAGAGAGAAATTTCCTCCTGGGAGAAGCATTTGCATTCTAATCATTGCTGCTTTATCTTGGAGCATGAAACTCAAGAAGTGTGATGCTCCACAAATAGAAGTCAAAGTGCCCGGTCTCCTTTCACTAGCAGAACAAGACAGATTACCGCTTGCTTAGGAGCTGACAGATAAAAAGTTAATGGTATAAAGCACAAACCAGGTGAAACGTAAAAATGAAGCAACGGCACAAATAGCAAAAAATCAAGTAAGTTCTTAAAAATCAGTGTGCACAAGTGAAGGGCATTTTTGTTTGGTCCCAGAGGAGGAGATGGGATTTACCACGTGTGTGAACAAGTTCTGCTCTCTGTGGGGAACGGTGGCAGTTCTAGAGGTGTCCAGGGTTGCTACTCTGAATTACCCTGGTATCGTGAGATCCTAATTTGGCTTTTGGAATTTGACCTGATAGCGTTAAGGTCACCGTACAGCTGTAGCCCCCAAACCTCCACAGAGCTGGAGAAAATAATTCCCAGGTTAAGGATGCTCGGTTTCTTTAAAGGAGGGTGGGGCAAACCTTTCTTTTACACAACCATGATGAAGGTGGGAGGAGGAGGAGGATGTGACATGTTCTCATGCCTTCCCCAAAAACGAATCCCCCAAAATTATGAGATCTTGATTCACATCAGCATAGTTTAGGTTCACAAAATGCCTTCCTTTCCGTCCTGCGCTTATTCACTCTTTCCTGTTTTTTCTTCAGGGTTGTCCTTCCAGATGCGGATCGTGAGACAAGTCGCCATGGCCAACCAGCCCAGGTAGGGCACCATCAGCAGCGCTGCCACCTTGTTAATGCGGTACCAGGAGCACATCGTGCCTATGGCCAGGCCGTCCAAGCACAGGATGTCAATCAGCGCCTGGAGCAGAGAGGAAGCAATGACTGTGGTGCTCAGGTTTGGGAACACACAGGGGTCTTCACCAGTATGACTATAAATCATCCTTCCAAAGGCAGAACTGGGGAGATTTAGCCCTGGGAAGTCACCTGGAGTGATGCTGAACCTCAGGACCTTGACTCCAAACTCACATCAGTCAGATCTGAATGTAGTGCACCAGGAGCCAAGGCTGATATTGATTTTTTTGGTTCATTATCAAGTTCCACAGATTAATACAGTGTTTATGGTGATCAGTGCCCCCTTCTGCTGATAACGCCTATGGAGGCAGATCAGGAACACGCTTACGTTACTACAGATGGCTATTATCACTTAACAAACTTTCTAAATATACCTTTCATCCACAGAATGACGAAATTCAGATGGAAATCAGAATCCCGCTCTGTGTCTCCATCCCCCCTGGCCCTCGGCACCTGAGGTAAGTGCTTTTTGAATATATCACAAGCTCAGCTGTGCCTTACCTTCACGCACACCCTCCTCGCAGCCTCTGCCTTGCACAGTGCATTGTGTTTGTGTGATAAGCCTCGCACAGCTCCTGTGCCCCCCAAGGGATGCCAATTGTACTGGGTGGGACTCCTAGAAGGGCTTATCTTTAACCCCAGATCCTTAACTGGGAGATGCAGCAGCTGGACCATCGACTCCCCCATCTCCCGCCCTGTGCTGGTGGGGCTGCTATCGGCAGGGCAGGAGCAGGAGGAGGGGTGGAAGGGGCTGATACCATTGTCTGGAACCAGGTGCAGCAGGAACCATATCTGAGCTAAAGCTCTTCTTGCAGCTCCCCTTACGATTGCGTGAGGCTAGCTAGAAAACCTCCAAACAACCCCAAAACCTGCGGCGGGGAGACCAGCGAACGAGCCTCCAGCAGAGGAATGGATGGTGGGATACGTTACCATCTTCATGTTGTGGGCTCCGAAGAAGAAGGGAGGCCAAGCCCAGTTCAAGGCCAGCTGAGCCCCGTAGAGACCCAGGGGGATGAGGGCTTTGCTGCTGCAGCCACCCAGGTCGTTCCACACCAGGTAGGAGGCGTAGCTGTCAAGAGGGAAACACACCTTAGTGCTCTGCATCCCATACAAACGCTTTTCACCTAAGATGGTTTCACAACCATTTGTGGGACAGTGGTATTTGCAGGACCCTGTCCCTCGGGGTCCCAAACCCTGTGTCACACCGACGTGGGTCACACAGTTTCCCCAGGGCAGCAGCTGGTTTTAGTGTCTCTTTCCAGAGCTGAGTGTGGGCTGGTGTCCCTGGCCAAAAGCATTGCCCGGGGTGTGAATCTGAGGGACGCAGCCCAGAATTTGGCTCAGGTTGTACTTCATCTGTTGGGGACGAGCGTACCTGGCTGGTGTGGGTACAAAGGATACCCCAAAAGCAAATGGGAGTGTTTGAAACGTCTTTTCTTCCCTGTATCAGGAATGGCAAGAGGAGAGAGGGAGCGGGATGCATAACTTACCCCATGCCAGTGTACAGGACAGTCCAAGCAACAGGGAATATTTTGCGGGAAGGACACCATGAAGGTTTTTTCAGCTTCTCGTACCAAACAGGAATTTCTTTTCGATTAATGAACCAGCCAAGGAAACCTCCAACATGAGGCAGGACAGTAAAACCAACAGTGTAAGCCCACATCCTTCCTTGGTGGCTTCAAGTAGCCTTTTGCCTGCTGTAAGTTAAAAACAATAATTGATTATCACTTTAAAAGGACATTTTTTCCTACTTTGATCTTCCAAGCTTTTTCTCTAATTGCCCATATTCTGCTTTAGTCTCTAAGGCAGAAGGCAAGTATTTAATATTGCATTCTGTTCTGCTGCTGACTGCCCTCTGCCCATCGCCCCGTCTCTGAAGGAGGGGTAATTATTTCTGTCATGGTTACATTTTTCCCCTTGATCTCTCCAGCAAAGTGGCTCCCCGCTGCTATTTCATGGCTTCTTACAACATTCCTGTGGCAGGGTTCAGCCGAGGTGGTTATGCTCTTAGAAGACAAGACTGCAGTAACTTTTATCACTCCTCCTCTGGATGCCCCAGTCAGACAGATACAAACTTTAACGGGGGTTCACGGAGGCTGTGCGTCTCCCCGGAGCCGTTATCTCCCCTCTGCATGCCATTCTCAATGTGAAAACCCAGGCAGATCACGTCCAGAAACCCCCGTCCATTCTGACTTCCTCTAATTTTTCACCGTGGGTTTGTATTTTCAATGAGGTCTGTAATGAGACAGCACCCTCACTGCACATTTTAAGCCTTGTTTAATCGTCCCAGCAGCCCTCGCAGGCAGAGGGGGATTCTCATCCCTGGAAGCAGGTAAAGCCAAGGCACAGGAGCAGTTTCTTAATTTCCTCCTGCTCTGCCTCTTGCATAAAAGACAAGACCATTTAATTTAATAACTACATTATGCTCCCACACCAGTCAGCTGTGATAAGGACAACATCCAGCATTTCATTCCCTCTCCTGTATCTTCACCTGCCGTTATTCTCCGTCGGGCTCTGACCCTGTCACTGCTGCTCTCCTTCCTGCCTTCCATCTCTGTGTTCCCCTGCCCTTTTGGTCCATTAAGGAATGAAACCCGAATTATCATTCGTCGGGGATAATGCACAGGACTCGCCAGGAGCCGAGTGGGTTTTGTGCTATCAGCCTCGACACAAAACACACCTGAGCAAACGCACTCAGGAGAAATTGCTCTCAGGGATGCCAGAAGAGAGAAGAGGGCACAGAAATTCCCTCGCCCGGGGAAATGTCCCCGACACTCTGAGCTCTGACCAACAGGGAGCACGAGGCGAGGGCTGATCTTCACAGCCATCGCTGCTTGGGATTTTAATTCACAATTAATGCTTTGCTATATCCTATGTTAATTGTTATTATTATCATCATGCTACAAAGCATTCATCTTTAGAAACGCACGCCAGCACTACAAGCCAATTTACACATCAATAAGGAACAAATACCCCAGACACCATCTCTAACTAACAATTCCTTTACCAGACAATTTATAGCGCTATTAAAGTGTCTATGGAACCAGAAAATCTACCCAACACCAAGAAAAAAAAATAATAGCTATTAGTCCTGCTTTTAAAGTGTAAAATGGCACCAGCTGAGTTCTGGTTCCTCCATAGCACTTCAGAAAAGTAAAATGGGAAAAGGAGATTTTTCCCTCCTCCCAACTCCTTTGTAGCTGCCAGGAGGACCTGATAGACTGCAGGAGTAACTGAGGGGTGAAAATAACACAATGCTGTTATAAAACCTTATTTTGTCCACAGCTGCTGTAACTTAATGGGGTAGGAGCTGTAAAAACCTTACCGTCTCTTACTGCCTTTCTCTCCCTCGCAAAGAAAAAGGGTTGGACATCCAAGGCCAGGCTTCTGTCTCTACCGCTGGTGCTGCTCTACAAGGAAGAAATTGTCAGCTGAGTTTTACCTAAATAGCAGAAAAAAGGGTGTGTGCGTGCGGCAGTGGCTGGATCAGATAACAGAAGAGAGAATTACGGGGGACTCGGCGGTGGTTGAGCAGCTGTGGTGGGGGCAGGACTGGCTTCGGGCTCCAGGCACCAACGAGAGTGACAAAGAATCAGACAATCAGAGAATGGTTTGGGTTGGAAGGAACCTTAAAGCCCCCCCAGTGCCACCCCCTGCCCTGGGCAGGGACACCTCCCACCAGACCAGGTTGCTCCAAGCCCCCTCCAACCTGGCCTTGAACCCCTCCAGGGATGGGGCAGCCACAGCTTCTCTGGGCATCTCGGCTTGGTCTGAGGACAAGCATCTCACCTGGAGGTCAGTGGGTCGAGGAAGCACCTTTTGATGGGGCTGGGAGTGCATTGGGCATGTGAAAGTATAAATTAAAGTGCACCACGTGTAAACGAACATGGTAATTGTACAAGAGCTTGTACATAAGGGATCAGCTCCGTAACAACAGAACTTCTGAGCGTGGTACATGGATGGGAACTCTTTTTTTTTTTACTCCACCTGGGGTTCCATCCCAGAGCGTGTCCATGGGTGTTAGTCCAGGACAGAAGGATCTCCTGGTGCCCAGGAGGATGTCCCTGCCCTGCTGGTACCTGGGCACCGTTTAACAGCATTGTTTCACCAGGGGATTTCGGCAGTCGCCTGTACACCAGCCTTTGGGCTAAAATTCACTGGAAACCACTCGAATCTAAAATAAAGACATTACACAAGCATGTTAAATGAAAAAGAAAAAAGCTAGAAATCAATTTCCATTAGTAAGCTGTCTGCAAGGGATGGGAAATTAAACACTAATTTACTTCAGTTATGGGTCATTACCTGAATTTCATGGCCAGAGGCAGAATTGCTGGTTCCTAGCAGAATGCTCTACTACTGTTATTACATAGAACCAATGAAATCTTCTGTTTTATTGGGCTCAGAAGGAAATTATATTTTGGGGGGAGGAGAAAGGAAGGGAAAAAAAATGGTATAAAGGGGCAGATTTCCAGCGAGCATCAATCAACACACTGCTATTGCAGTGGTGTGTTTATACAGTGTAATTGCCACTCCGCAATAACAGATGCAGCTCATATTAATCACGGAATCACAGAATGATATGGGGTTGGAAGGGACCTCTGGAGATCATCTCATCCAACCCCCTGCCAGAGCAGCTCCACCCAGAGCAGGTCCCACAGGAACGTGTCCAGGTGGGGTTTGAATGTCTCCAGAGAAGGAGACTCCACCACCTCTCTGGGAAGCCTCTTCCAGGGCTCTGCCACCCTCAAAGGGAAGAAGTTCCTCCTCATGTTTAGGTGGAACTTCTTATATTCAAGTTTGTGCCCGTTCCCTCTTTTCCTGTCACTGGGCACCACTGAAAAAAGACTGGCCCCATCCTCCTGACACCCACCCTTTAAGTATTTATAAGCATTGATCAGATCCCCCCTCAGCCTTCTCTTCTCCAGACTAAAAAGACCCAAGTCCCTCAGTCTCTCCTCATCAGGGAGATGCTCCAGGCCCCTCATCATCTTTGTAGCCCTCTGCTGTAGAGGGACCCAGAGGGACTTTAAATCCAGGATGAGCACATCGATGGAGACGCAGGGACAAGCGTGTGTGATGCTCCAGGGCCCCCATTCGGTACCTGAGCCCACCCCATGGGGGGACCAGCCTTGCAATGAACTGGGAAGACTTCCTCCAGCACAATATTGGTTTTCCTCCGTTACCACAGCTTTCTGTCCCACTATTTCTGGTTTCAATCATTTTACAGTAACACGAGATGAGGTAACACTACCTCTTAGTAAAATCATTTCTATGCTATGTCTCGGTATGCTCCTGATTATCCAAGTAATGTTACTGCTGGGTTTCAGACCACTGCAATGTGTTTTCATGAAAGAAAAGACACGGGAGAACTGAGTTACACAACTGTGTTTGTTTTCCTCTTCTTAGCAACCTTTGCACGTTGTCCCAAGAGGTTCTCAGTCCATGCAAGATTAATTGCCCAAATATAAAAGCCCTGTTAACCTGAATATATTATCGAAAAACAGCATATTTCAATCTGCCCTAGTTTTGAAAATAGAGATGCCGGGTCAGCTCCTGGCATAAATCTGCAAGGTTCCTCAGAAGCCAGCGGAGCTTCTCTGATTTACATCGGCAATAAAGCCGTCCTGGTTTGTCTGCCACTGATGAGAGCGCGACGGTGCTCACCCGGCTGCCACCAAGGACGCGCCGGTGGCCGGGAAGGAACCTTCATGGCAATCACCATCCTCTGAGCCTCTCAAACCTGCCCGCCTTGCCATTGCAGAATGAAACGTTTCATTTTCCAGTATTAAAAACCACTTAAAAAAAAAAAAAAGTAAATAAACCCCTATTTTTATTTCTAATGAAGCTTGTTTTTAAGTCTTCAGTTATGCTGAAATAAAAATTCCAGATAATAGGAAACGATGTAGGAATTTCCAGCTGGTCTCTTCTTTGTTTCCTGTGTGGGCTGGGGTGGGTTTTTCCCACGTGGGCCAGTGCAGGAGCTCACAGCCCCTCAAAACTCTGTGGGTTGCTGGGTGAGCTGAACCTCGCAGCTTGAATTTCCACCCTCTCTCCACTAGAGGGATTATTTTTTTTTAAAAAAAAAGATCTTTCTTGGGATTAAAACCCAGTTTTCAGGGTGTTAAAAAATAGTGCCTTCAGGACGGTGCTGTAGCTGGATGCAGAGGGGCACTGGCCCTTCTGTGGGGCACAAGCCCCTTTGCCACTCCCAACTGATTGTAGCTGATGGCAGGAATGAACTCTCGTGAGATGAACAGCAGAAAAGGCTCTTTAATTTTTCAGGGCTCAGCCTTTGATTTCTCTTTCTTTTTGTTGTCAGGGGAGGGGAACCAGGTGCACCCCAGCTCCCTGCTGCTGCCCTGGGGCTCTTCCTGCCCTCCCTGCTGGGATCTCCACATCCCACAGGGCTCTTTTGGTGGCCTGCTGAATTTTCAGGTAAATTTTGAGTTTTGGAGCCTCTCATAGCCCCGTTTGTTTGTCAGCAGCAGAGCTGGGGAGGGCTGGTGTGGAGCTGCCTGCCCGTGATAACCGTGAGGGCAATGGCTGGGTCTTATCTGCCCGCAGAAGGTGCACCTCGGTAGCCAAAAGAGTAAATTTTTAACGGACGCAGTTCAGCGCCTTCTCTTTCATGTTAGGAGCAGCTTAGTGTGGGGATAGGCAGATGATTGCAAGCAATTAAGTTATGCAGCTTAGCAAATTACCACTCTCTAGCTGAGCCTCTTTAATTAACCGCGTCCACGGAGCCAGCCACCCACTAATGTGACATAAAATATTTTGCCTTCAACTACCGTGACCAGTAATACCTGCTTTACTGGAGGACTGGGTACTGCTCTCTTTTTGACCCGTAGCAGCTCAATTCACAAGGGCACGTAACTCCGGTGTCCCCAACCGCCCCGTGGCACGTTGTCCCCTCCTATTGCAGGGTGCACAGCAGGGTGCTGGGCTCCTGGCACTGGGTGGGTGTGCAGGGGACTGGCTTTTTTGTGTCATAGGACTCAGCCCTTGCCACAGAAAAGAAAAAATCAAAATAAAAAATAGTCCCAGAAATGGTACAAAGTCGCTGGCAGAGTGTTGTGTTGCAGCGGGTTAAGTGTTATCACAACTCAGCTGCTGATGCCTCGCTCAGTCACGGTCGCAGCCCTCGTATTAATGTCAGATTGGGGGATCGGATTTACAGTGAGCCAGAATAATAGGGTTCACAGAGGATTTTATAATGCCTTAATATAGCAGTGTAAAATGCGTTTCAAGGTCTTTCCTACACGCAGAGTTAATTGAGAAAAGCTATTGCAGTTTCAAGTGATGCTCTCGCTTAAATCAAGTTCACTTTCATGTGCTGGTGTGCCCTAAATTACACAGGTGAAGATTTCCAGCCAGGAAAGGCTTTGTAGCCAGGGCCTGATGCTCACCAGTTAGGAAGAAACTGGGGAGAGGGTTTTCTTGCTGGTTCTTTCAGAGGAAAGGCAGAAATTGAGGGGCATCACCTCCCTGAGGTCCTAAAAAAGCAGCAGGAAACCTCTGGACCTTTAGTTGTGGTTTTTCTTTTTCGACTGTAAGAAAAATTCTGGTATATTTCCCTACCCAGGTGTTTCAGGTAGTGAACTGGGAAAGGAAGACAAGCAGCAGCAGGAGGCATCAAACAGTGAACTGCAGTAGACTGGATGCCTCTTGTTTCTGGAGCAGGATGCTGTAACCCGTTTCTGCACCCACCCTGATGATTTCAGCCTCCTGCTAATTTGGGACCTGCCCTCCCCTCCTGCTAACAAAGCCAGAGGAGGGCAGGCTCCTTCCCAAGGGATCTTCCAGGTTTGGAGTATCCAACGAGCCCTTGGCTCACCCAGGTCTCAGGAGGCACAAAACCTGGGAACAAGACTCATCTTGGTATTAGGGAAGGCATTAATCAACCTGCAACGTTGTTATTGTGGTGATTATGAAGAAGAAAGGGACCAACTGTCTTGGATTTTCATTGGGAGGGGTCTTTCACCCTAATTCATTAACTCAAGGCTTCCACATGACCTGGGAAGCAACATTACCTCTACATCTCCATTTATTGACTCCTTTTTTTCAGTTCAGACCAAGATTAGATTGGCCGAGAAACTTATATTGAAGGGGTTTTGTGTTTCTTTTAATGGAAATGCCCTTTTTACTGGCAGGGAAAACTTCAGTGACTGCTTCTTTTTGGTCTAAATATTTTTGCTGAGAACCTGTCAAAGTGCATCAAAACAATGCTTTGAGAAGGTTTTGTTAGGAGAAAAACTATGCTTTTCTTCTGTGTTTCTTCAGTTGTAGCAGAAATAGAAAATGAAAAGGTGAAAGGACACAGGGACCGGAGGGAATTCTTAGCAAAGGGAAAATAAAGGTAAAGAGTCTGCAGAAACCCATGGTTTTATTAAAAGAAGAGAAACTACAACATTTGGAAGATGTGGCAAATGTGGGGGGTTTTAATTTATTTGTTCTGAAGTGCGCATCCTTTTCTGGAGTTAACAGCTCTAACCTTGGTGTTATTCTTATTTAGGATCTCTTGGGTTGACTTTTTTTTCTTTATTTTTTTTTTCCCCAGATGCAGAGATGTGTGAGTGAAACGACTGTTGCCTCTTACAGCACCCTCTCCAGAAGGCTGCAGCCAGGTGTGGAGGAGAGAGGATGCTCCACATCTGAGCACCTTCCAGGTAGGGCCACCAAGTGGGTCACAGGAGAAACACAGTGTCCATTCCTGATGCCCTTCTCTGGTGGCATTTCAGGTCAGTACCTCAACAAGTTGAGTTTTTATTATTGCCTTTACCCTTGATGGTCCATGCATACTTGCCACAGCAGAATCCCCCGCAGGAGCATGTTTTTTTTTCCCACTCAGCAGCAGAGGAGTTGCCAGCTGAAAAGTCTAGAAGGGATGGAGCTCAATGCTTCTGCTGGGAATGATGCTCCGTTTTCCCCTGAGAACATCTGCGTCGAGCAGTAAGGAGGATGGGGATGCAGCAGGAGCAACGCCGTCTGCCAATTACAAAATGAGCAGCTCTGAATGGCTTTAAAGGCAAGGCTCAAAGCCTGAACAACCTCCAGAGTGCCAGAATTTTGCTGTCTTTATGGGTCTGCCTTTCCCTCACTCGCATGTGCCAGCTGTTAAAAATGACTCATTTCTTCTTAGAAAGCTGCCTTGGCAAAGCCTTGCTGCTTGATGCTTTGATGGTTGGATTGCTTTATTTTTAAGGAAATGCAGCCGAGCCATGGTCGTTACGTGTCTTGTCATTGTTTAGCTGCAGGTTTTTGTGAGGAGATTGCAGGGAAAAAGGATCGTGAAACATCTTGTGCTGCTTGTGTGCTGCCCGGGAGTTCAAAGAGGGTGTCATCCGAGCCAGGGAGACCTCATCCAGTTTCAGCATTCCGACCTTTGGTCCAGGTTCTGCAGAGTAAGTGTAGAACAACCCCAACCTAAACCATGGGTGTAAATCCCCCCAGATGAGCACCATCAGCACATGGTAAAGGCCAGGGTACTCCCCTTGACTATTCTGGTGGACAAGTTGATGGGCAGAGCCATAGTTCAAGCAAATGTGAGAGCGTTTTTGGAGAGAGGGAGTTCTGAATTGGAAATGTGACTTGTATAAAAAGACAGCATTATGGTTTGGTCTCCTTCAATGCCTGGTGTAAGTAGAAAACCAAATTTATTGCTTGCTTTGTGCTGAATCAGGTCTTCCAACTATAATAGAAGAGGTTCCTGCTTTACAACAGAAATCCATCCAAGGGCATTGAATTACTGCAGTGTTCCTCACGGCTGTCTGATGATAGGGGTATGTCCAAAGGGTGTATTGAGTGCAGACATGAAATTGCTCTGCCAGAGCTCTTGATATCTGGATGGGCTCCAGCTTTGACCCAGAAAGCTGTGTGGCTGCCAGGAAAGCAGAGTGGAGCTCAACTTCATCCATGTCAGAAGAGTCACATCTGCTGGGACAGGCTCACCTCACCCCATGCTCCAACTTCAGGTCTCTCTTCTCTCAAATTTGCCCAGACCACCACGATTCAGGCAGATTGGTCAGGAAAAGTGAGGGAGATCCGGGAATAAGGAATAAATTGGAGAAGAATCCACATCTCTGGCTGCCAATTCACAGGATAGAAAAAAAAACCCCACCCACCAACCCATTGGTTTAGCGAACTGTTTGCTGCAAAGCTATTGTCACAAAGGCACTCCTGCTGCTGGAGGTGCTAGTGCCAGTTCATGTCAATCACGGGGTTTTATTGCTGCACGTGTTCCCCTTTCAGCTGGGAGATCAAAGGCTCTTTCCTTCAATCCGTTTGTGTCAATGCAGCCAGGTCCCATGCGGAATCCCAGATCTCAGTGACAGAAATGATGTGTGAGATGAGTGGATGTGAACGAGCCCTCGGGAGGGAAGTGTGTCCCTGACATCGCAGTGACAGCGTGCTGAATCTTACCCGGGGGCTGAGAATCTTCAAACACAGGCCAAATGAAGGAGAACCTGCCTGCGAGCAGAGGAATTCTATTGAAAAAATTAAGATGATAAAATACAAATGTGATTTCCCTGCCCCTGCCCACTCTCATTTCATATCCTGGAAATTAACGAGAAAAAGCTTTATTTCCGCAAAACTCGGGGTGGTTCAGAGTTTGACCCAGTTTTAGAGATAAGGTACTTGTCTCAAATACCAGATCAAGATCTAGATTGCTACCAGATCTTGATTCTGGTTTAGGGTCAATTCTATTTGAATGGCCAAAGGCAAATACTTCAATAATATTGTGGCCTTAATACTATTTTTTTTTTTTTTGGTAATTTAATTAGGAACTTGATCTGGTTTTGGGGTAGGACACAAAGGGGATTACAGGAGCAGCTGGCTCTTTAATTAGGGCCATTTATCTTCTGTTAAAGTTTAACCTCTACTTGCCCAGAGAGGCAGTGACAAGGAGGGACAGGACTTCAGCAGTGAGGTTTTGGGTGCGGTGCCGGGTATGTGTGAGGCTGGGAATACTGGGAATACTCTCATCTTACTCAAACCTCACTGCAGCAGTCCCAAAGTACCAACTGGCAGCTGTGTCATGCGGCTATTTATAGAGACCAGGAACTGGAGGGTAAATATTTATTTAGATTCCGATGCTTAATCTGCTGCTGGCTGATTGTGTGGAAAGCCTGAGGCCCCACTCCTTCTACAACAATTTATAACCAGAGCCTTCATCTCCTCTCCTCCTCCCAACACTGCCATATGCATTCCCAAGAATTAATTCTGCAGAAAATGGGCATGGCCTGGGTTCAGACCCTCCGGCACCTCCTGGTCCCAGACCATTTCCCTCCGTCTCTCCCCCCTCATTTTAACTGACTGGCGTTCAGAGGTGGGAATTGCAGATCCTGGGGTGCGTGGAGGAGGATGGCACGAAGCTGTCACTGCTCTGCTGGAACCACAGGCTCGTTTGCATGGGATGGGACAGAGCCATGGATGGGAGCTGCGGAGTCACTTGGATTCCTCTCGGCGCTGGCGGAGCGATGACAGCCCTGCTGCTCTGCAGGCTGGCGAGGCAGAGCCACCCCCATTTTAAAGCTAACCCTGTTCCACCACAGAGTCCTACAGCGACCATAAACCCTGCCACTGCCCGCCCCCACCTTTTCCCAGCCAGAACAGCAGCAATATATCCAGGGTTGGGACAGGCAGGCTGGAAGGATGCTCTATGTTAATCAGTGAGGACCGATGGAGACAACGTTTCCCCTCCCCACCACAACCAGCAACCAAGAGACTGGGGCTCCAAGGGGACATTCCCCCACCCCCAAAAGCCCAAGGGCTGTAGTAGTGGCCAGTGCTGGAGATGGAATGGCACCAGCAGAAGCAGCTGCAGGTGGGAATGACTTAGTGGCCATTAATGCAGGTGGGGTTCATCCCTGCCTATTAGTGAAACGAGCTCATTAACAAGGAACCCAATCCCAGCTGTCACACCCCAGGCAGTGCTGTTAAAGCAGCCTGTTCCCTCCCCCATCATCACCTGCTCCTTTCCCTGTTACAGACACAGCTGGAGTGCTGCAGTGCCAGGGGGAATGGTTGGGAAGTTCATCTGGACTGGTCCTGCGAGGGATGAGAAGTCAGGTAAGCAGCAGGGTTTATCTCTGAGCAAGGGAGGGCAGCTTGGTACGGGGTCCTGTCCTGTCTTGGTGTATGAGGAGAGCACAACTGAGAGTGCTGTAGCCTGAGGACCAGGGCTGGTGTTTGGGAGGGATGGCCCAGGACAGTGGCTGGTGCAGGAGCCCCAGTTCCCCATCTTTGTGCCAACCCTGGCTCTGTTGAGCAGCACGAGTTCTCTGCACTGTCAGCAGGAGGTGTTGTTCCCATCCCAATGCAGGGAAGTGGGAGCATCTCCCTGTCTTGTCCCTGCAGGGCTTTTCTGATAAGAACACATGTTTCGCTTTCATTTGCTGGAGTGTTTCATGGCAGTTGAGAACCCTGTAATGGATTTTCCCTTTGCAATTTCCTACCCTTATTGTTTCCTGCCACCGAGGTGTGGACACATCAGAGATAAGATCCTTAACTCTGGGCAGGTCGAGCAGCTGATCAGAGCAGGTTCCTGCAGCTGACTCTTCTCTAGCCCTGGAACATTTGCTGTGCCATCTCAGGGATGGCAAAGCAAGTTTCAGCAGCAGATTTCTCCCCCTGTCTAGCTCTTCATGCTAGAAAAAGCGCAAGAAGGCCTGGTATCCCTAAACTAATGGGGCAGCTGAGACTAAAAGGCTTGTGCAAATTTGTGCAGGGGAACCTACCACGTACCCAAGAGCTACCCAGAGCATCCTGCAAAGGGGCACAGCTTCTGGAAAAGAATCTCAACACAGCCAGGAAAAGAGTTTGCATTGCATGTACCATTTTTATTTTCACATATATATATTACATCATTTTAAAACAGAATATTTGTGAAAGAGATGGGGGTTTTCTTCAGGTAAAAGCAACACACCATGTTCCACACAGCCCCTTTGCCTGCCCTTTAGAGATGCCCTGCCCTGGGGAAAGGCTGCCCCGAAGACGGAGCCTGTTCCCCATCTCCCCACTGCTGCTGGGACAACCCGTGGTCTTCCTCTCCTCCTCCCCCTGGCAAGAAAAGGTGTTTGCCAGCCCCTCCCCTCCAGAGTCAGTGCAAAACATGTTTTGTTGCTCCATCATGTACCCCGTCCCCTTCCTGCAGTGCTGGGAGAGACTGGGGCTTCCTGGAGGGATGACGGGAAGGAGCTGTGTGAAACACCATGTGCCTTGATGCTGTAGAAAAAGGCAAAAAAAAAAAAAAAAAAAAAAAAAAGAGCCAGGATTAAGAGTATCAGTGTGGTTTCAAGTACACAAGATGTAAAACCCATCACACAGAGCTTCACAGAAGGCTGCCACCAGTCCTGGCCATGAAGGGACTGGTCTCTCTGGGCAGCGCTGGCCCCTGCCATCCCGGACCCTGCGGTACCTGGTGTTTGTTGGGGATGGCTCGGGGTCAGTGTGAGGGATGGTGAGAAGGGAGAGGTGGCTCTGACAAGCAAACCAAGAGCTCAGGTAGATTCCTCCATCCAGAAGGAAAGAGCTGGGAGAGGGTGGCACTAAAAAATGCTCTCAAATAGGCTGAGTAATTGAGACTCTGCCTTCAGAGTCCCACCCCTCTTTCAAGCACCTGTTATAACCTTCTGAATGAAATTCCTCTGCTCACCCTCCCAAACACATGCTTCTGTTCAATCCAAGTTTCCCACCTAGACAACTCCTTGTGCTATGTTCCCTTAACAGTCCCTCGTGGGACAGCCTCTTGCAAAAAGAAATCCTCACCAGAAGGAACCCTTCTTTCCTCCCTTCACCCCTAGATGTGTTGGGAGCCAACAGAGAGGCAGAAGGAACCACAGTGCAGAGCTCATGGCATCAAGTGGGGATGTCATCAGCCCTGACTTGCATCCACGTAGGGTTACCCCAGTCCTGAGACTGGCACCACTACCTGTACCCCTCCTTGCTGTTTCTGGGGTGCATCTCAGCCTTTGCTGAGCACTGGGATGCTGAAACCACACCATCTGTTGATCTTGGGGTTGGGTGGAGAAGGGAAAGAGCACAAGCCTTTCTTTGGTTCCTCTCCCAACCCAGTCCAGGAGAGAAGGCCAGGCAGGCACTGGTACCAGTGGGTGCAGCATCAGAGGGAGCTGGTCCTTCCTCTGGTGCAGCCCCACTTGGGGTCTCTGATGCTTAAAAAATGGCCTTCTTTCCCAGCAGCTCTCCACCAAACCCCGCAGTGATTTAGGTGACCCTGCTTTGAGTGGGGACAAGCCCTTCCTTCCGACCCAAACAACTCTGAACAATCCCCTCCTTGTGACCAGCCATGGCAGAGCCTTCTCTTCATCTTCTGCCTTCGTTTTCCAACTGAGGGCTTCCCACCTCTGTCTCCCTTACTCATCAGGGGAAGAAGCCCAAGCCCTGGGGGCCGTCATCCCCAGCAGCACCATGGTGGCTACGAAGGTAGCAGCAGGGAGAGCCTGCTGGTCAGTGTGCCAGAAGGGCTTGCTTTTGTACGAGCTACAACGTGTGACTGGGTTGGTGGTTAAACAAAGTCCACACTGATTAAAAAAAACTGTTGTAGTTGCTCAGGGCTTTATCCCTGCAGAACGAAGGGGCTGATTCAGGTCTGTAAGGGAGGTTTGGGGTTATTCTAAGAATGTAGTTTTATCTAAACTCTTATTTTTATAGCAGAGATGTGCTTTTTTTTTTTTTTTTTGTAAAAATGGCTCCTGGCACTGCCAGTCCCAGGACAAAAGCCTTCTGCATATAGTAAAGGTAGCCTGACTGTGTCCAGGCCCCTGCCCAAACTCTGCTGAGTGGGGCTTCGAGGTAGATACCGCTGCGGATGTCTGAGAGGGGCCACCAGCCCTACAAAGAGCATCAGCTTCTGGGGAGGACCAACCCACCTCACCTCGGGCTGCTCTGAGCCCAGCAAAGCCAACCCTGCTGTAGCCTCTTCCTGCCCCATTAAAGCACTTGTGCTTCCCCCAGCAGCCCAGTACAAACCAGTGATGCCTGCCTTTGCCGTGGGGCAGAGCACGGTGGGCATCCACGGCTCTGGGCGTGCAAACCACGGCTGATGGATCCCGAGGTGACCTGGATAAAGAGGGGAACCTGGAAGGGACTTTTCCCCTTCCGTGGGAGCTCAGCACCCGGGTGGCTGTGCCTGCAATGCTGTTGCCATCCAGTGACAGGACACAGAACTACAGACCAGTTACCCATTCACCCTCCCAGTTCAAGTTATATTTTTTTTTCCCCACGTAATAACCAGTATCAGGAAGGCGAGGAGAGGCAAAAGCAGAGGGAGACTGTACGCTGATATCCTGAGACAATCCTTCCCGCAAATCCCCTGAGAAAACAGACAAAATGGAAACTTCACTTTGCTACAGCACCTATTTTCAAGAGTTCCCTTCTCTGTCCTGGTATCACAGGCTTTACTAAGGCTTGATTAACTACCACGAAGCTGAAAAATGGTCTTTAGGTAAAGTCTGCTGGCCTGACAGCTGATTTTTGGTTTGCGAGGTGAAACACCTTGTCCGGAAGATGAGAATAAATTACAAGCAGCACGGCTTTTTCTATGAGCAAAAGCTATCTCCAACCTGTTAGAGTTCTTGGAGCGTGCGGGTGAAGTAGTGAATAAAAGCTGGTTTGTACTGTTTTCTTTCCAAGGACCTCTGAAAAAGTCCTGCTGGAGACACGACCGAACCAGACAACTGCCCTAGAGGACAGTGCCTTGTCACTCATGGGGCTGCTGAAGAGAAGATAACAATTAGTAGTTCATTTTCATGGTGGCAAAAAGGCTCCATCTGGTGGTGTTTTCACCCAGAAAAGAGAAGGTAAGGTGTGGGGCTGGGACACTGCGGGTGACACTAAGCTGGTTGGACTGGTTTACATCAGAGATGAGTCTTGAGGTCGCAAGATCTGCTCGAGACGGGTGGGATGATGGTAAACAGAGCTGTGTGGGGATAAATGCAGAGAAATACACCTGCAAAGGGGATAAAGGAGCTCAGGTGGGCGTTCAGCTGCTCAAAGGGCCAGCACGGCCCCAAAACCTGAGCGTGGACAATCCACTGGAGATTCGTGCCCCTCAGCACAGATAAAACAAATAAAGCAACCAAAGCGGAGATATATAGAGGAGCAATATCATAGCAAATATTTTAATGGCTTTCTATTAAGCACAGGCCAGGGCACTCCGCCAGGGAAAGGGACACCAGGGTCAAAATGATAAGCAACAGGAAGACCCTGCTATGGGAAATAGGCTGAAAAGTTTGCTATTATGTTAAAAGAGGCAGGAACGTGAGGGACCCAAGTGTTATAAAATTACAGCTGGTCCCGCTGAGCCTCTGTGCCGGGTCGGGACGTGCAGTACCAAGCTTAAACTGCAGCGAGGGATGGGCACTGAGGAGAATGTCTCTCTGAAGGTAAAGACGAAGGTAGGAGTCGGTGAAACGGGGAGGCAATACTGGAGGATTTTGAAAGCAGGTTAGACAGAGGTCTGGCAGGAACACCTTTGTTATAGCGGGGCAGATGGGCCGCTCTCAGGATCTCTGTGACCCTCCTGGGGCCGTCCCGGTGGTCACTGCAGGAGGTGACACCGGGCAGGGCTGTGGGTGAGCTGGGCTCTGCCCCACTTTGGTGGTCCCTGTCCCACAGAGACGAGCCAGAGCACTGTCAGTTGTCACCCAGCCCTATAACAGGCAAGTTCCCTGCCCCAGCCATGGTGGGAAGACCCCAGAAGGCAGGAGGGCTCAGATTCTTCAGGGCTACTGTTTTGCTACTCCCGTTGGCTCGGGAAGGGCTCTGTCTGCACTAGGAGAGGAGCCCAGACATAGGACCACCACTCATTTCCAGCCTCTGAGGTCCCTCTGACTCTCCCCCCGAGCTGGCTGACCTGAGTGATGCTGGAATAAGGCGAGTTTGGCTCAGACAGAGCCAGTCACAGTTTCAAGCCTTTACAGAGTCACCTGGAGTAAGAAGCTAAACCACGCTGGGACTCTCCTCCTATTTTGAAAAAGGCAGAAAGGTTTGTGATGGGAGAGTGCAGGCTGCTTCCCTCCCCCCCTCCCTCCCCCAGAATCTTGCTCAAGCATTCGTCATGAACGGAACGAGGTGAAAACACTTCCCAAAGCCCAAAGACACCGTGCCCAGCAGAGGTTGTTCCCGGCTGTCCAGGCAGCCATCAACCACTGCAGCCCTGGGCTTCACCAGGGCACATCTGCACCAGCTGAGGTCAGGAGGCAAAGAGCTGATGCAGGGATGGGATGCAACTCCAGTGCCTCCCAGTGAGAGCAAGGGAGACCAACTGGTCTCACCCGGGCTGCTCCTTTGCCAGCATCCCAGTCTCCTGAATGGGAGCCCCAGCAGAGCTGGAGGGAGGGCAGGCGGGGAGGCTGCCTGCACCCACTGCTACTCACCCCGCAGCTTTTTAGTGTTTGGAAACCTGCTGGTGTTCCCCAGACCTGTCGGCACCCAGCCTTGGAGCTGATGGAGGGCTGGGAGGCTGCACCCCAGCGCCCGCATCAGCCCCGGGAGAACTGCAGGTCCCCAGCTTCAGGCTGTGGAGGGGAAAAGCCAGGTGCCACCATCCACTGCCAGGTGCCACCATCCACTGCCGGGTGACAGGTACTCAGCGTGTTTCTTTCAAAAGGGGTAGGGGTGCTTGCTAAAAGGGAAGAGAAGGCTCAAATACTCGGGCTCAGGAGCAGAGGGGAGGTGAAAGCAAGCCCCACGCAGGCTTTCTAACGCTGGCTTGTCCCTCCAGTGACTCCCAATCGCAGCAACCAAGGCTGCAATCCCTCCTCAAACACAGGCACGGTCTGGGCTAGAGCCATTAGCTAATGGGGAGCTCTGCACCTACCCCCAGGAGCGGACAAGACCCACACGCTCGCACACACG
>JAHREE010000419.1:253971-275890 GCA_033628505.1 Tringa tobata | reverse complement strand
CTCCATGCCTGATTGGCTGCTGCAGACTTCCTGGTTCCCGCTGGGACGGGGGGGGGGGGGGTGGTCCCTGAGCTGGGACCCCCTCTGTGGAGCACCATGGAACCCTCACTTTGGGCCTTGCCACCGCTGCTGCTGCCACCTCGTTGACCACTGAGGAAGAAGGCTGCTCAGTCCTCAGCACGAGAAGCTACATGGGATTTCCAAAATGCTTCATTGATCAGTGTTAAAAGTAGCCAACAGCTCATCTGCGGGACAAAGATATTGGGCAGCACTGTGTCTTCATGGACTGAGGTGTCCTGGATAGACACGACCATGTGAAACCCTTGGAAATGAAACTCTTCATTACACGTTTGTTACATAGTCTCCCAAATGGCAGGATGTACAAGGACACCAGGGAGACACAGCTGCTCTCAGAGAGACAGACTGATCAATACTGACATGCAGCACTTTACATCATGGCCCCCAACAAACTCTACACTGACCAACCGCCATGGCAGGAATAGCAGCAGCTCCCGCTCCTGCTGGAACACACATTAACAGGGATCGAGCACAGCCAAGGCCCAGCTCACTGCAGCCAGGACAGGCCGAGGGGTGGCCTGGGGCTGTGGGACAGGCCTCAGGGGAGGTGCTGAGGCCGGGGCGGCTGAGGGAGGCCCTGGGAGCCGGGGTGCCTGCCGCCTCTTCCCGGGGCAGGGGGTCTGTCTCCGTCTCCTTCCCTCCCCAGCTCCCACATCCCTCCCACGGCTGCCCTGGCCAGGCCTGCCTCCAGCTGATTGGGACCCCATCACACCAAGCGGTTTGGAGCGCCCCCGCCACCCCCAGGCAGCCCCAGCCCTCAGCTCAGCCAGGTGGCAGCTGGAGCAGAGACTGCGCCTCCCAAGACTGACCGCTGCATGTGAGGCCATCACGGCTGCCAGCATGGCCCAGGAATGAACATGGCCGCCGGGAGCCCCGAGCCTATATAGCTCCCAGCATGCACTGGGGAGCTCCCAGCATGCACCCTTCCTGCCCTCTGACCCCACGGGAACCATGGCTGCCTCCCGGGCCAGGGCCAGGGCCAGGGCCAGGCCCGGGAGCCCTGGTGGGGCCGGGAGGAGGAGGGGATAGAGGGAGAGAGCGGCAGAGAAGGATGGGACAGGGCAGTGGAGGAGATGGAGAGTGGCAGGAAGGGACAGAAGGACAGGAGAGGGACAGAAGCACCTCCCCAAAATGGCCGAGGCCAGTTCCAACCCCTGGAGCTGGGTACGCCTGCCCTCAGGAATCTCACTGGAGGACAGGGTCATCTGACACAGAAATGATGAGCTGAAGCCCCGTGGCCATGGCTGGCCAGTGCAAAGTCTTCAAGTGTCTCAGCCTTTCTCCCCAGGAGCATTATTAGACTCAGGTTCTTTTTCAGGGTGTGAAGATGGATGCCGCTGATGTCCTGGTGGCTCTGTCTCACTCCCAGTTCAAAGTTGTGATCTCCAAGATCTGGGTTCTGGCAGAGATCTCCAGGGAGTTTATGTTCTATTTTTTCATATCCTAGGGCTGCGGTTATGGGGCAAAAGGGTTATGGTATGCCTGAGGTTAAGCGAGTTAGGGTTAAAGTGCGTTATTGTTAAGTTTAGTGACATTTTGTAACTAGCAACTGAGTATTGTGTGACTTGAAGCATTGCTGAAGAGTCATAGAGTCATAGAGTGGTTGGAGTTGGATGTGATTGGCAGTTGATGGGCCCAGGGCTGTTGGGAGGTGCCCAGTTGGGAGGGCCACCACTGGCCCAGGGCTGACAGGAGGTGACGCTGGGTGGTGAAGGCCCATGGGGTGACAGGAGGGGCACCAGAGACCTGGGGGGTGACAGGCCAGCAGGCAGTGACAAGCTGGGGGACAGCAGGGACACCAGTGGCCAGGGGCAGTGACAGGCCTTGTGTCACAATGGGCTGGTGCGTAACCCCAGGCGTCACCCCTGGCAACACTGTCACGGAGGTGTGGCACCCCAGACACCCCAGCCACACGCGGAGGTGGCACCGCGGAGAAAGCTGAACGTGATAGAAGAGATGGCTAATCTGAAGAAACAAAGTGGTTTAGGTGACTTAATTTTGTTTTCAACTTGTTTTACTCCACTGCATTGGAAAACTGGTTATGGGGCTGTTGCAGAAACTGCTCAATAGCGATGTTTTGGATCGAGAGTGTATCTGTGCATTATAATCTGTGCAGACCCTTGAAAGCCATCTTGGCCATGAGTGTTTCTCCGAATCTAAATTAGACTTTGGAATTTCTTGTTAATATAACTTCTTCTCTACACCAAAGTCATGCAGATGCTATTGAACATCATTTCATCATTCATTTCTAACCTTTTTTTTACCCTGGTACTACATGTTAACCATATCAGGGCGGTTACTTAAGTTTTATGGCAAGACATTTATGATGAACATACTTAAGAAATATTCTTAGAGAAATCATAAATTCTTTTAAATCTGGGAAGTGGTGCTTGATTCTCAGAGATAATAATGGTTTCGTATTAGTATGGTATTTCAGTTTGGTAATCTGCCATCTTGATAAGTTTGACTGTGATTAAAGACTTTGGGATGGGACTTTCAGAAAGAGAAAGACTTGTGTTTTCATTCCTTAAACATTCTCCTCACCCCTTGCTGTGATTCTGTGACATTCTTACAACAGTCTTTTCTTTAAAGTATGTACTCGTGGGGTTTCCTCTTCCTCTTTCATGTATCAAAACTTAAACAGAATAATATGTACGCTGGGGTAACTGTAACTTCAGCCCTAGCCCTTAAAGTGGTTGAAACTAAAGCTCGCTGTTTATCTACAGATATTTAAACTGTTTTTACGAGAATGTCTGAAGAGACTTAACAGCAAAAAGTTCAGGGTCTTAGGGATGCTATGGGATTGCGTGGCATGTAGGTAGAGATACATTTCAGAAGTATTGAATTTTTCTAGCAGTATTGAATAAAATTGTCAAGAGCTTTTGAAAAAGGTGTAATTTTCATTAAGGGCTTTGCTGCAGAAGGATCTCTGAATTTTTTCTTCAGTTGCTAATGACCTTTCAGTGCCCACAGGCTGAATGGCACCGGCTGATGTCACTCCTGTAACAGCTGGGGCTGTGTAAAACAGTGCCTTAAACCCAGAATGTTGGATGGCAATAAGCTGTGATGGGCCCAGTTATTATCACCAGAAGAAAAAAACGTTTGAAATAGGCCAAACACGGGGATTCTGTTATAGCAGGCAAGAAACCAAAAGCAAAGTTTTAGAAGAAAAATTGATGCTTATAAACACATGACTCCATAAATTGTTACTGTAATATACATAATATCATTTTCACAAAGTGTGTTGCTTTGTTTTTATATGGAATCACAATTCAGTGAAGAGGTGTCTGCTTCACTGGGTTCTGTTAAATGTGGTGTTTCCTAAAGGTGATGTTAAAGAAGGAATATCTTTCATATGTTAAAGAGCATCACTCATGTTGTACAGCGACAAGATGCTCCTCTAGGTAGGTTGTGTTGCACTTTGACCTTCATAAAATGGGTATAAAATTTTAAACCTGGTGTATTAGTGACACAGATGCTTTTTGAAGCTTTCCTAAGGGTGTTTTCCACATAAAAATGCAAAAATCCCCCCACTAGTTTTAGAGCAAAGCATCTCAAAGCATTTAGAGTTACGGCATGGGGTGGTCTGTATAATCAGATTAATGACTGAAAGAATGATATATTTTATTGACTCATCCTCTCAAAGCAGTACAGTTGCACAGCACTGTATGAGAATAATGTAAAGTGTGTGGCCTACGGAACTCCTCATTCAAGAAATGAGGATACACCCGCTGTAGATGAAATCATTTACCCTTGTTTTTGTGGAAGCTGAAAATCCAGAATTTGTAGTCCAGTCTGTCCATCAGGATGTTTCCAGGCAGCGCTTTCAGTGCCAGCTACAGGGGTGGTTTGTGTCTTACAATGTGCAAGAGGTGTTGGCTAGAACAGAGTTAAAACATCACATAATAAGAAAGCATATTTTTAAGTGTTCTTGGGAGTTCCCCTGTTTTCTGGCACAGACAGTCTGGCATGTTCATCCTCATTTTCACCTCTTACTCTGCAAATCTTCCACCAGCAGCACAATGGCTGGATATGGAGGCATCTACCCCAATACAGCCTGTTCTTTGTCATTTCACATATCGACTTGCCTTCTGATGGCTTCTGTTCTGAGGAGCTTCTCTTCTGGGTGAAGACACTTCTCTAGATAGTGCTTAGATGCTTTGGAACACTGTCAGATTCAAAAGGGTGGAGGCCATGAAAAAACAGTAGGAACTGACACAAATTATAACAACTAGCAGATTTTGAAAATTATGGATGAACTTAAAAATGGGATTTATAAACTGTGCATTAAATGCACAAAGAATTTCATCACCAAAATGAATTCAATTAATTGAGGCAAAGGAAAAATAAATGTATTAAAGCAAACTGGTCCCTTCCCAGAACTAACTCAGTGATGTGCTCTGCTGTATGTGAATGCTCTTCAACGAGCAACAAGCAAACGCTCTGACCAAGCTCATGGGATGCTTCAGGAACGAAATACAAATATGAGCCATGATAAGTGTCCTGTACTGAAAAAGGCTTTACATCACCAAGCTATTTCCAATCTTCAGTTGATCCATTTAAATGTGCACTGATTGACTTTTAAGGTGAATTCATTTTTATATCAGTCTGTTATTTGGTGGCAGGAGTTGTCTGTTATTTGGTAGCAGGAGCTGTCTGCAAGGTGCCTTTAATGAGGGGATTGAAAAATAAACATCTGTCTCTCGATATATACACACAAGGGGAGTCTGTTCAGAAGGAGATGTTGATGCTTCTCTTCTAATGGTCAATGAATTGTCACAAAATACTAAAAGAGGACTTATTCCTCCTTTTGCACCGTATAGCTATTGTGCATGTTCAGATTGAGCTCTGCAGGCTGGCAGAACTTGTGAATAAATGCATTGGTCGCTGTCCTCATATACACAGTCTCTTTCTAGCAGAGGTGCTGCCACTTGTCATCTCCTGCAGAACCACCACAATCCTCAGCTGGGCACAGGTACAGCAAACTCTGCCTTTTTGTGGAGCCACTGGTGCTGACCCCTTACCTCTGAAATCTCAATCTCATTGTTTCTGACCTGGAGCATAAAGAACACTCTGTGTGACTCCATTCAGAGGCAGAAACCACTGAGTTGAGCTGGCCTGGGGTTTGCCTGAGCCTCAGTGCTGTTTGAGCGCCTTCTCTGTCAAAAAGTGTAAGTAGAAGTAGAATTATCCTTTCATTATTGAAATAGTGCCTTCTGGTAGATATGGTTTGGTCTAAGAGGTGCCTGCCTGTAGGAATAATACACTGAAAAATGGAGCATAAATGGTGAAATATTCCTACTTTGTGTGTGATCACTGAGCAAAATTGCCCTGACCGAGCTTGACTAGAGATACAGCATTGTGCTGATTCGTTCTGCAAAGGTACGGGTTTTTAATATTTACAACTGTAGGCAGGGAATGGCTGCTGACAGTGCTTTAAAATATTTAGTCATATCCAGTTCATGTAAGTACAATATAAAGCCCATTCTCATGGTGAGATCTTTGCATTTTAAGCTGACTCAGCCCAAATGTCTCAGGTCGTTGATTTTTCATCTGTGCCTTATGTCAAAGGCCAGGAGGGTTTCAGCCTCTTCAAAAGTCCAACATGGTGTGAGCCAAGGCCAACCCTGGAGACCTTCAGGCACACAGTGTTGGAAAGCCTTTTATCAAGGCATTTCATGGGTAATTTTGTTTTGAGTCTCTCTGTTCTGCAGAAAGGGAGTCAAAAGAACCCATGTCCCTTTGGTTAATTCAAACTCGATAGGTGATCAGCTTAAGAGGGGAGATACCCCTTTAGCTGGAGCCAGTTCTGCCCTACCTGTGAGACTCAGCTCAAAACCCCCAAATTTCTGTCATCTAAATTCCAGCCCTGCCAGCTCCATTCCCGCTTAACCAGAAAGTGCAGAGCAGCTGAGAAGTGGTTGTTGGTGCTCCAAGGAGCAGACGGCAATGGCAGCTCTTGCCTGTGTTCAGTCAGTCCTGAGCACTGCTGGCATTGGGTCAGTCATTTCTAGGTAACAGCCTAAAACTCAGTGGCCCAGAGTTTTCATGCTGTAGCCAAGGGGCCTGTTTTGTGTCAGGACAAGCCAGTCCAGCTTCAAAATCTGGTTTATGCAGGTGAGATTTTGCTGAGGTTTGTTTTTCTCCAAAGATTCCCAGAAGAGAAGCAAAAGCAGCTGAAGCTGATCAGGAAAGAAACTCATGCATGAGCAGTCTCTCCTTTTGTGACTTTTGAGACCAATTTGCTGCTGGCATTCAAACTATTTTACAGAAATGAAAAAGATTTTGCTGCTTGTGTTTGATTATCAAACCTGGAGATTTCTTGAAATGTGTTATTAGTGTGTCGAGATGGTAAATGTGCTGTTGAATTTTGCATTTGGATCTGTAAAAGGAGTCTCTGAATTTCCATGTAACTACATATTAATGTACATTCCTACAAATTGATGTTTTTTTTCTGTTTTTCTGTTGTTACAGAATGCAGAGATGACAATGTCCTGACTCCTAAGAACTCATCGGGAATTGTTGGAAGGATCCCTGTTGGAGGAGTCGAAACTACCGGCAAAACTTCTACTTTGTGAGTGTCCCTAAGGCGTTGAATCCTTTGTGAGGGGTTTCAGTGTGTGCACTACTTTTATGGATATTAGTTTACAGAGGCTTTCCAATTGTATCTCTCTCGTTAAAGCTACTGTTAATTTTTGTCATCATGGGATAGATTTTAATGTATCTGTCCTAAAGCAGGCTGACATTTTTAGGCCTGATGGGACATGGGGTTCAAACTCCAACAATGGTGACTTTTAACATGATTCAGTTGGGTTTGTTCTTGGAGTTGATTGTTCTCCAACCCAAGTTGTACATCCTGTTTCCTCTGTGTGGAGAGATTCCTTATTATATGTGTTTGCTTTTATTGCTTTTATAGTAAAGGCAGATATGCATTATAGTGTAAACTTATAAGCTGTTCTCATCTCAGAAGAGTCTGATTTTCAGTGTTTGACTGTTTCTTGCATTTGGGGGAGCAGGGACAGGATATGGCAGGTATTCTCACACCCCAAAACTAGGGGTTTTGCATACCAGCTCTAGAGGAAAGAACCAGGGCTGCCAGCTGGGGAACCATCAAACAAGAAGTTTAATTCACAAGGGATTCCCATTAGTTTCCTAAAGACAATGTCTGTTTTGTGCAAGAGAAAAAGAAAAATATCTGAAAATATATTGCCTTTTGTGCAAGTACGATGAAGGAATAGTTTATCCTTTCCAAATCTGAAACTCACCATCAGTTTAGCCTGTTACCAAATGTCTTACCATTATCTTATTATGTCATGCCATTATCTTTCTAAGTCTGTTTTTACCCTAAGCTGGTATCTGTGCTCCATGTTTTAATTCTGTATTCCTAAGGTTTACAGAGGACAGAGAATTCAGTGTATTGATTCAAATTACAGGTATTCGAATGCAATCCTGACCACAAGGTTATTGCTGTCACTTATGTATTTGTACAGCCCAGATCTGTAGCGGCTACATTAGCGTTGTTTGAATGGTCACATTTTTCCAGCCTTCCTAGAGAAATGCCTCTCCCCGACAATTAGTAGATGTAATTAGCTTGTGGTTTCGCCGTGTGTTTCTAGTGTCAGTTCTCAATAAATAAAGTGCAGTTACGAGTCACAGTGTGTCTCAAACAAACAGTGCAGCAGCATCCTGGTACCTGTGAAGTGTTAGCAAGGAAAAAACCTGAATTTACATGGCTCTGCATGTAAACTTCGGGCCCGGAAACAGTGCAGAAACCCCTGGTGGAGTGGCCAATGTTTGGGAATGGTGAATGTGTGCTGTGATGGTGGAGAGGCTTTGAAATGCGTTACTCGCCCTGTAGGTTGTTTTTGGAGGTAAATGGCTGAAGAAACCATTGTGTGGGAACCTAAAGTATTTCCCTGCCCTCCCTCCCACCTCAAGGTGCATGGCTGTGAGTGCCCCCCCGGAGCTGGTCTGGCCGGGGCAGGAACCACCAGCCTTTCTCTGCGAACATCAGTTCCACAGCAGCTCTCTCAGGGGACTGATTTTTCATCGAAGAAAACTTGCACTTTGCAGTGTTTGGACTATCCCTGTTCTTTCTTAGAAACTGAAGTGCTCTCCAGTACCTCTGTGTAACACCAGGGGTTTGCAGAGTGGCTAAAGTTACCTTCACCTTTTGATGGCTGATTATTCAAGAACACAAAACTGCAGTAGAGACTTCATATTTTTGATCCTTATGTAGCAGAGACAAAATACCTGAGGACTTTCTCTTGCTCTGCTGCGCTCTGTAGCTGTACGGCTTACAGTCATTTGTGACCAAGTACAAATGTGATTTTGGGGCGTATGTACCAAGATAGAACAATTTATGTCTACAAATGAATTTCCAATTGACTAGTTTATTTAGAACATAATGGTTTGATATGCAGGTTTTATAATCTGTTTTCACTGGTCTATGCTGGGTACAAGTACTTTATTGTATGTTCTGAACACCTTTGTTTATCTTTCTAGAATCCGAACTGAGCCAGTGAGTGGAACATCAAAAGCAGTATGTAAAAACACAATCTCACACTATTTTCTGCACACTGCACTTAATTCTGAACAAGGAATTCTAAGCAAGATCTAAACAAATAGCCTTGTATTAATTTTCCAAACATTAACAATATATTTTCCAGGAAAATGCAATATATGTTGCAAATGCAATGTATTTAATTCAGCAGAGTAAAAACTGAGCAATGCCATCATTTGCACAGTTCTAATGTGACTATTGGTATTTGTGTAACACATTGTATTTCATACAGAATATGCTGGAATATTTCCTGTATGACTTTGTGCTGTACAATGTCTGATGGTTTTTAGATCGTGCCGGCTTACATTGTGTCCTCAGGGGCTTCTGGTGTTGGAAACACAATGAGCTTTATTCTTAAAGATAACTCAGGTCTTGGTCTAAAGTTTGGAGGCTTTATTTTTTTCTGCTCTGTTTTGTTTTTAAATACACATTTCTGTATGTATTTCAAAGCAGAACCTGAATCTTAGTGTGGCAGGAATAGATCACTGGAAGCTTGCCAGTTGTTACTGAACAGTAAAGCAGAAAAATTGAAATTAGTTCAGATTTTTTTAGAAAGTATGGACAAAAGCCTATTTTTTGACTATTTCTTCATTGCCTTGCTCTTAGTTCACTGTCATTCCACGCTGTCAATGTGTGCTGCTGTCCTGCAGCCACAGCAAGAACGTGGAACCTTTTGGTTTAGTGTTACTGTGTCAGTAACTGCAGGGATCTGTGTCACAAGAAAAGCCTTTGAGCTCATAATTTGAGCAGCTTAAAATCCTTTTCAGCTGGCAACTGACAGCCTTCTTACCCCTTTGAAGCAGTTGTGAGCAGTTGACAAGGGTTCCTCTCTGAGATATTCTGGAGCAAGAAGTTGATCTCCAGTGGGTTTGATTATTTTAGTTTCTTCTCGTTACCCACACAGGTGCTCCTCAGCTCTCAGAGTTTATGTTTTGAACAAATACAAATTACACTGCGCTTGAAAAGCCTCTTTCCGTGACACTCAGAGGATGTAGTGCTACTTTCAGACTAGAGTAGAGGTGAACTATTACTATGTTTTGATTGTAGATCTTGAATATGTGTTTCATTTTTTGTGAACAGATTGATGACTCTTCTCCACCTCTTTCCCTGGCCCAGCTTATTGAGGTATAAATATATATATATTCTTGTCAAATACTTACCAAAACAAAAAGCGTATTACTTTGTATTTTTAAATCTCATACTGTGATCTATAGCTGGATAGCTGTTGTAATGGGAGCAAAACTTAAATTTAATTTTTATATTTTAACTTAAAAATGCATGTGTGTTTTGATACTCTGCTGTAAAGAGCAGTTCCCGGTTTGGGAAGAGAGGAGAGGACCTTATCAGCCTTAATTTAATGTTGCAGGATTACTCATCTTCAAGGCACAACGAAGAAGCCTTTCAAAGACTGTTTATTGTTTTTCATACATTTTGTTAATTTTGCACTTTTACAGAAGAATTTAATTGGCTGCAAGTTGCGGACTTTTCTGGGGGGGTTGCCCCAGCCAAAATAGAAGCATTTCTGTAATATGGACACTTGCAGGGCTATTTCTGAATTTCCAGTCATTACAGTTACATTACAGACCCATTCTTTGAATGCTGTACAACTTCATAAATTCTCGTATATTGACAGTGGACAACACAATGAACTTGACTGCATGCAGCCTGTGTAAATTCTGTAAATGTTCCTAATGGCTTATTGGAATATATCAATGTGTCTGTGTGGCGTATTAGCAGATGTGACCTTCTGAAACTGCTGTAATACTGTGTTTTGCTGTGGAACTGCTTGCATTTTTTGCTTAATAATGCATAACTTTGTCTGGGAAAGCACTAGTGATTGCACCTAGTGAAAAGGAGCATTTAAAGGCAGCCAACTAAAATACCAGTCTTTAAAGTTACAGGGATTAGAGGAGGCCAGGCCTAATGCAGAGGACTGAGTTATTTCTTCTGAAAATAAAGGCGGGAGTTCATTTCCAGGAAAGAGAAATCTCTTCCCAGTGGTAACTTCTCTTGCTTACTGCAGTGAGAGACACATTTCCTAATGTGTACATTTGGAAGAAAAAAAAAAAAGAGGGAAAAAAAAAATGTTTGGACGGTAGCCACAAAAAGATATTGGTCTCCATTAGTGCTGTCCCTACACGTGTCCTTGGTTCTGTAACCTCATAGGAAGTTTTACTCTAAAATGTCCAAGTGGGGTACAAATTTAAGCTTTTGAAAAAATTTAAGTATTTCAGAAAAATACAGGAACATAAAGCAGCTCCAAACTGTGACTTTTTCCAACCTCTTTAGCGCAGACGGGATTAACAGGGAGGCAAGGTGTTAACAGTTTTCTGGTTTGTTATTAAATGTAGTAAATGCCATATTTAAATTTTGGTCTATTCCCAGTAATGTTTTGAGACTTTTGGATGTATTTTGTAAACCATTTGGGTTCCAACAAACTAGTCAAGTATCTGTAAAGTTTTCTGTAAATGTTAATGATTTCAAGATGTCGATTGGGTTTATGTTACGGTTGAGAAAAATAAATATGTCTATGAAACAACTATTTAATAAAAGGTAGAAACTAGTTTGTTGCTTTTGTGAATGAATGGATATAAAACCAAAACCATGAGTGGCTGATCTGAAGGTGGGTGCATGAAGGTCCAAACCATTGACAGTCACTCCCTGAGACTCTGCTTGTAACTGGACTAGTGTGTAATGAAAACATTTTAAAAAATACTGCTTAAATAAATAAGTTGGCTTCAATAATTGGAAGATTTAGTGCTGCACAAGGTTTATATTACAATTTGTACATTAAAAGGACACAAACAACTGGAAAAAAACCTGCAGGTTTTGCTTACTGTAGTTAAATCACTGAACCTGAAGAGGTTCATAGGGGGAGAACACGTGGTTTGGGTGGCCCAGAGCACACAGTGGTCGAATTTCTACTGCAGAGAATCTTTTGTCTTGCTGAGAGGTTATAAAACGTTTGATTCCTTGTAATGCTTCTATGCCTGAAGCTGAATTTCAGCAGCAGAAACAACTTCCCCAGCTCTTGAGTTGAGTGTCCTTTTAATGCTCAAAGTGTAAATAATGACAGTTGCATACATCTTTCTCCATTAAATGCACAATGGGCATCTTCTTAAACAGTCTGGAGCTTAAAATTCAGTTTAAAAATACTGGGTAGAATAATTTTTTCTAGACATAGCTTCAGTGCATGTGGAGGAAAACTGGATTGGTCACACAAGTCTTTATGTGCAGTACAAACCTAGCCTGAGGGTTTGGGTGTCCAAGAATGCTTTTCTAGTAGGTAACGGGCACAAAAACTTCCTGTAACGGCATCAGGAGTCCCCAGAACCCCTTCAGCAGAACTGTCTTCTCTATAACAGCCATTTTCAGGCAGCCCCAGCAAGCGGGACGAGGTGAGGGCTGTCATCTGGGGCTGGGGGCGTAAATGTGTTTCTAATGCCTGTGTCAAACACTTCCCTGTCCAACAGACTGACAATTTGGCTGCAGCCAATGCTTCTGAGGAAGATAAAATAAAAGCCATGATGATACAGTCCTGCTATCAATACAATACCGTCAGGTAAGTGTTGATAATGTCAAATCTGTTATTTGAAAATTATGGAGAACTTGTAGGGATGTTTAACAAGACACATGCTTACCTTTTCCTTCTTTTCCCAAAATCCTTCTAGTTACATGAAGAACTTGGGTCTACCCCCACCTACATATATTTGCTTTCGTTGTGGAATACCCGGCCACTATATAAAGAACTGCCCTACAAACGGGGTAAGATTGTGGGGGATTCTGCTGTTACAGAGCTTTTAATTTTTTCCTTGGTAGTTTTGTAACAAATACATGATAAATGCTCATATTAGAATAGTTTCTCCTGGGGTGAAATACAGAGGTTACAGGGCAATGTTGCAAAACACTTCAAAATTCAAGGGAAACCTGGAATTAAAAATGTAAAATTTTCATTTTTCTAGGTTATAGACATTAAATGCGTCCATTGAACTTTCTCTGTGAACTTTCACGCATATTTGCATATTTTTCAATACTCCTGAATTTTTTTTCTGGTTTTAATGCTTTTTAATGACAGTTAACAGTTTTTAATATTTTGTATGAAGCAAAGATGTTTCTGTTGACCCCACCTATTGAATATTTGCGTATTTTAATTACACAAGTCTCTGGTTGAGTGTTCATGCCACGTAACGTAAGTCACTGAATGTACGTACAGCCTCCATCTGTATTGATGGTGAACATGAGTTTGTCAGTGACAGTTCTGGGCCCTGGATTAAGCTCTGGCTCTGAATCATGCTTTGGAGGAGGAGAGGGTTTGTGTCTAAGTAAAAGGAGAGGATTAAGGGCTTTTGCTGCTTAAAATAATCATTGAAATGCTATTTATAGTGTGGGTCTTAAAATGACTTATGTCTGTGTTTCTTGTCTTAACAGGACAAAAATTTTAAGCCTATTCACAGAATTAAAAAGAGCACCGGAATTCCAAGGAGTTTCCTGATGGAGGTGGAAGATCCAAATACAAAGGGTGCAATGCTGACAAGCACCGGAAAATATGCAGTTCCATTTGTTAATGCGTAAGTATGGTATTAATTGGACTGACCAAAAAGGGAATGAAGGAAACCATGCATAAATATCTGATGGCAATGCAACCAAGTTGGCCACATCTGTAGTTATGAGGGAGGAAGCATTGTCATTGTATTGTAACCTCAAAATCTGTGATAGTTTCTAGTATTAAAATAAGGTGGTCCTACTGCTCATGCCCCTGGAATTTGGTTAAACTTGCGAAGTGCCAAGAATCTGTATTTCTGCAAAATATTTCAGTGGTGTTTACAGCGCAGTCATTCTCTTGGAAAGCTCATTTTGCTTCTGTTTTATGTTTTCAAGGCTTCTTGCAAAATTTAACAAATAGCTGTTGAACTGAGATTTCCTCTCCGCTCTCTGACTTTTATCAAGTCCCATGTGGGAAACCCACTGAGGTTTTCCTGTTGCTATAAACTAAGAAAATACTCCTGTGTGCTGACAAGAGTGGCTGTTTTAAAATGCACTTGGTGGCACTTCCGTTTTTCTGTCTCCTTTTGCAGAAGCTGTAACATAGACTCTTCCATGTATAAAAGGTCATTACTGGAAGACTGATTTATCTTGAGTCTGTAATTTACATTTACCCTCTGGCAAAAGAGAGATGGGATTAATTTCACCTGATTTCTACCTGTCCAAAAATGGTGTTTCTAGCCTGAGCTAATTTCATAGTTGATCCACTGCACGGGAGAATTCTGGAGAAGGAAAATTGTTACCCCCTCCCTCTTCTCGTGCTGTGGCTGTAGCAAAGAAGTTTAAACTAAATGCCTACATCTCAGAAGGCTGATGTGGAGTTAGAACGCCATCTGTTACCTTCCTTTGGTAACATCGAGAGCTTGGAAATATTTTCCTATACCCATTGTTAACTTTTTTCTACTTCCTCCCCCCCTGCCCTCCAGGGAAGCTTATGCCAGAGGAAAGAAGGAGAAGCCTCCCTTTTTACCAGAGGAGCCGTCGTCTTCCTCCTCAGTCCCTGTTCCAGATGAGTTGTTGTGTCTCATTTGTAAAGAGATAATGACTGATGCAGCCGTTACTCCCTGCTGTGGAAACAGTTATTGTGATGAATGTAAGTGTTACTGCTGTGTTTGTTCATTCAAAACATCGCATCTGATTTTCTGAAAGCAGAAACAGGAGATGATTAAATTACCTTGTTACCAGTTCTATTTCACACTTATGTATACCCTGAATAGGAAAGGACTCTTTTTGTATAAAGGGAAAATAAAAGGCAGGAAGCTTTTTTCCCTTTTTATGTATCTAGTTAAATCCTCTTTCCATGCAGAAGGATGAGTATGAGAAGAGGCAAAACCAGGCAGATGACTGCAGTATTAGATATTGAACGCATTTAGTTTTTTCACAGCCCTTTCCCTCATACAAAATTTTATATATATATGAGTATATATATATACACATATATATACTCATATATATTAGTAAGTCAACTCTGGTGACTTACTGGGTCTGCCACAAACCACTAACTAGGCATTTAATGCACATTCTTCTCCATGGGAGAGCTGGGTAAAACCTTCAGAACTCAAACCCACTCATGGTTTTTCGAGGTGTGTTTTATTCACTAACCTGGAGATTGGTGACTTCTCATTGTATGTCTTGTAGTGGAAAAAAGACCAGTCAAGACATCCAGACACAGCCCTCTTCAGATGTTCTAATAGTGAAATATCAAAACTGTACAGTTATTTGCTACATCCTAGAAATGTTCTACACTCTTGAACATTTATAGCTTCATGCTCTCAATTCACGACCATATTCACCCATTAATCATATATGTCTTTTTATAATTGATTGGAACCCCTCCAAATTTCCTTCTGTTGGCTAAACCTACTTTAATGACTTTAATTATACACAGGCATTAGAACAGCATTGCTGGAATCTGAGGAACACACCTGCCCAACGTGTCATCAGACGGATGTTTCCCCTGATGCTTTAATTGCCAACAAGTTCCTGCGCAAGGTAACAGGATGACTTTTACCTAAACTGTTGTTAAGAAAAGTCTACTCATAAAAAGCTGATGGGGAAGAAAATATTAATTTGCATCTCCGTAAGCAATTGAATAAGACTACATTTACTTTTCCAATACATCCTCTGTTGTTACAGAAGCTGATAACTCTTTAGAGACAATCGGGCAAATTCAGGTCAGAGTTTTGTTTAACACGATTGCCTCACTTTCAGATTCGGTGTGAACACTGAAGCACTTTAAATACACATATTCTTGAGTTACCAGTCATTAATATCAGTGTTTAAGGCAATGTGTTCATATATTTGTATGTTGACTCATTTTAGGATTGACAGCATTTGGAGGAATACACAAGTGACCCTACTCTGTGGAGGCTTTTGTTCATGTATCTACCCAAAGTTCGTATTACCTTTTTGTAAATTTTTTTCCACCTTCAGGCTGTGAACAACTTCCACAATGGAACCAGCCGCACAAAAGGGCTCCATAAGCAGATTCGGCAGAAGCAGCAGCCACCACGGCTTCCTGTACCTCCACCACCGCTCACGGCTGTTCCACCTCCTGCGCCTTCTTGGTAGCAAATCAGTAAATTTGTCAACATGAATATAAAAGACACCAAAATGCTGAAGTTAGATTTTTCTTCCTGACTTCTCAGCTATCGATTTATGTCATTAGTAACAGTTCCATATAATTTTGGGAGTTCTATTTTTTGTTTTCACTTTGAATGAGGACACTTGGATAAGTTGGAAGTGTGCCTCATGCCAGAGTTGTCTCAGAAGTGTTGCTTGCCTGGTTTCCTCATCAGTTCTTCCCTACAGGTCTGCCCTGAGAGAGGAACGGTTTTATCTGGGAGCCCTTTGCTTTTAAGTGGCCAGCAATTCCTAAGGAAACCATTTATTTATGTCAAACCTTCCTGAGTGCATTAACTTCTCTTTAGTACTGAGGAAATAATATTTTCATTAAAAGTGTGAAAGCCCAATGATAGATATAATTGGCCAGCTGTTCTTACATTACTTTTTTCTACAGTACTGCCATCATCAGTATTATACAATGTGCTTCCATGAGCTTTCTCTTTAAATGCCAGTATCCACAGAGACTTCTTACCATCCTTTGTTGGGAATTGGCCAACTTCACTTCTGTAGATCTGGTGAAGATTATTTTGTAAACTTTTTTTTTTTTTCATTTACAGTAGTCAGTGTTTTCTCACCTTGCACTTTATGTTTCAAGCAGCATTTCAAAACACTGTTTGACTAATAAAAATTTTGTGTTGTTTTTTTTTTTTGTAGCAATGCTGATAGCATTATACGTCCTGCTGGTCTGTCCACGGCTACTGAACCTTCTACAAGTTCCTCACTATCTGTCAGCAGTTTTTTCGGAGAGAAGGTAAGCTTTATTTCAATATATGCAGTGATTCTTGCATTTTAGTAGAGATTACTTTCCAACTGTTTGCATTTCCTCCCAAGGCCTGTCAGGTTCCTGTAGGAGGACAACCAGCATTACCGAGTCTTCTGGGCCCCCAAGGACAATCAAGACCCACAACGGGTAAGGAACTATAGAACTATATATTTTAACAGAATTTCTGTTAAAAAATTACCTTCATATACACTGAGTGGGATTTTTTTCTCTTTTCCTCTCCCCACTCCAAAAGGTCACTCCATGAGAACCCATTCACCTCACTCAGCAGGAGGCAGAGCAGGCTGGGAACTGTAAGTATTAGTACATTATTGCTTGTAACAAGGCCATAACACGTAGCTTATACAACAGCTGATTTATAATGAAATCGATATGCACAGATAGTTGCAGAGAATACAAGTAGTAATTAATTTTTACATGTCTTAATTTGAATTGGCCTTAACAGGGGAGTTGTTTGCTTGCGGAAAGATTATTTAAAAGAAACTCCCAGTACATGACTGAAAAGAGGACTCTGAAAAACAAACGCTTTTTGAGGAAAGTGTAATTCTATATAAAACTGAAACATAATTAAAGGATCAGATGGAAAGCCACCCTTTTGAATAGAGTTGAAGAAATTAATTTCCCAATAAACAGCAGCCTCCAACATTCTTTTTATAACACCTCAGTTGATACTGATGGAGCAAATTACTGGAGGAGTCAGCGCTGTTATTTTCTGACAATTTTGAATTTATTCAGTGTTGTGATCTCAAACAGCCAAGTGCTTTCTCTCAATTGGAGGGAGGGGAGCCTTTTTTATCTATTATTGGAGTGTCAGGCTGATCCTTCCTTTTGGAATAAATTTGTTCCAGATAGATTGTAAGGGGACACTGTGTTAAGAAAATCTTAAGATAAATACAAACAGAAACCAGGATCCCTCCCACAGATTGTCTAAAAATTCAGTAGGCAAGAAAATAACAATTGAGGAAGAACAGGCCAAATCCATCGGGATGAGGCACCACTATGGGCAGTATGAAGTGCACCAAGAAGGCAGGGCAGCAGCGGGCACTTGAACATGGAGATGCTCTTTGAGCAGGGGCAGCCACCACCCACAGTCCAAAGCTGAGTGTAAGGAGAGGAGACTGAGGGAACTCCTGGGAGAGGATAAGGAAGGCAAGTGTGAGGGTCAAGAGATGAGTGTAGTCTCAAATGAGCAGAAAGCAGGGAGAAAAACACTTGAGAACAAGTACGTGCTGGCCACCATGCTCCCGCTTTGTTCTCTTTCCTCTTTACACATGGGGTTGGAAGGGACCTCTGGAGATTATCTAGTCAAACCCCCTGCCAAAACAGGTCCACCCAGAGCAGGTTGCACAGGAACTTGTCCAGGTGGGTTTTGAATATCTCCAGAGAAGGAGATTCCACCACCTCTCTGGGAAGCCTGTTCTAGTGCTCTGCCACCCTCATAGGAAAGAAGTTCCTCCTTATGTTGAAGCAGAATTTCTTGCAAATTTGTGCTCGTCCTGTCACTTGGCACCACTAAAAAAAAGACCGGCCCCATCCTCTTGACACCCACCCCTTAAGTATTTATAAGCATTGATCAGAATGCTTATAAATGCCTTTAAAGTGAGGGCTGTGTTACAAACAGTGACACGTGTTTGGGTTTTCTTTAGAAGTTCAAATCAAGGGCACCCGCACTGTGAATGTACCCAAAGGAGGACTCAAGCCCCAGCACTCCCAGCACTCACTTAGAAGTGAGTGGAAATAAACTTACCCTTCCTCTATGCTTTTACACTATCACAGCAGCAGCTGTTCTGTGCTGGAAACAGAAACTTTTCCATGCCCCCAAGTTCTTCAGTTTGCAGTAGTGTTATGTCAGCAGCTAAAAGAAGTTTTGACTTAAGTGTACAGAGAGGAAACAAAAAACTAAACAAATTTTGGGAGGGAAAAAACAGGGTGACTGTTTTGAATGAACTTCATTTATTTTTTTGTGTTGTTTTTTTCCTAAGGTCCAGGTCTCCCTGTAGTGCTTCATCTTACTCCAGAAGTTCACATACCTACTCCCAGTCAAGATCCCATTCTTCTTCCTTCTCCCAGTCCCCACCCTGTTCAAGAGGAGGCAAAGAGAAGAGTGGTAGCAGTCGTTCTAGGTCAAGGTCACCTGGTTATCACCACTCGAGGTCACGGTCACGCCCATACAGGAGATACCATTCACGGTCAAGATCTCCAGTATTTAGAAGCCAGTCTCCCACTAAATGGACTGTACCTCAAGGGGATGGAGAAAGACAGCATTTTAACAGATACAGAGAAGTTCCAGCGTATGATAGGAAAGCTTCCTATGGCAGATTTGCTGGCTTTGGAAATCCATTTGAAAAGGAGAGATATGGAGAACGGGACAGGAACTATGGAGAACGGGACAGGAACTATGGAGAACGGGACAGGAACTATGGAGAACGGGACAGGAACTATGGAGAACGGGACGAAATGTTTTACAAAGGCCATGCTGTTGGTGCTAAACCAAGGGAGACCAAGAAAGACGATCCAAAAGAAACCAACAAAGAGCATAAGTCAACAAAACTTGTTGGAAAAAGCAAAGCTTCTGATGCCAACCGTGAAAAAAGAAAAAGAAAAGCAGATGAAGAGGTTGATAAATATGAAGCCTCTTCCATAAAGGCCTTCAAATCAGAAACTGCTGAATCAAAGACACCGCCAAAGGGGAAGACAGAGTCTGGTGGTGAAAAAGGAAGGCAACCCCCAGAAAAGGATAAATCTGCTTTTCTTAACAACCCCACAAAAAGAGATTGAACTTAACCAAGAAAATGGCAAAAAGATAGTGAGTGGAAAGTGATCAATGTGGAGCTGTTATTACTTACATTTCAGCATCTAAAGCAGCAGGACAAAGCAAACTCAAAACATTTAAGACATCGCTGTAGACTTAAGATAGCATTCTGATATTCTAAAACGTTTTAAACGCCTACATTTTTCTAAAGAAGAACATGGGACATGAGGATAAAACTTTGGTTGCGTCTACCTCTCCTTAATTGCTTGCTGACATGTTTCACCAGGAATGTACCATCTCATCTATCTGCTCTTGTCAGAAGTGGGACATGAAGGAATTACCAGATCAGACAGTCCCCAGTCTGATAATCTTGTGTCTTTGTTAATTTATTGTAGAGTAAAAAGATAATAAATTATTTGATTGCTCTTAATCTTAGCCAATGGACTCATTCTTTCTCTCGCCTGTTCCCTTAATTAAACATCTTTGGGATGTTTAAGATACAGAATTGACGCAAAAGCCAGTTTATAAAATATCACCAAAGATCACGTATCTCACCCGTTATAGTGTGTGAGAAACACTCATTGTCCAATAACAGCAGCTCAGGCAGTGTTCAATACGAAGCGTATTTTATTTAAACATTCTTGCAAGAACAGGTGACCCAGCAAGCTGGCACACTGGGTTTTGGCGCATTTTGTTTTTATTCCCAGCCAAAATTTCCCTCCCCTGTTACCCCATTGGCTGGGTACTCCAGAGGTTACAGCCCATCAGAGTCGCCTAGGACTACTTCCCTTTGTCCCGCCCCTCTTTACTTCTCCCCATCACTCTGCCAGTATCAATTAGTTCACCGATTTATTTATTCCCTTCTTTGGTAATATTGCTCAAGTTTGCTGGTCTCAGTTAAACGTTCATCCTCCCATTAAACCTCCATTCTGGCTTAGACTGATTTCTCCTTTGTCTAAGGGATAAGCATTCTTGTATGTCCCTGGGAAGCCTTTGCGTGAGTCATCCCCTAACTGTCTCATTGCAGACTGACCAAGTTGTTGTTCTGAAAAAAGAAAACAAAACAAAAAAACTGGCCAAGTTGTTCCTTCGCAAAAACAATATCTTAATTTTTCTTAACACACCCACAAAGGAGCTGTGGGGGCATTAACAAAAGCAAAGACCAACAGCAGCAACATTCAGTGAAATTTGGCTTTCATGCTGATCGCATCCTTAAGAAAACCTCCAAGTCTACACCTCAGTCCTATAAAGGACTAGTCCTTTCCTGGAATGACAAATTTTTTTTATTTAAAAGTCCTAGACTGAAGGCTTCATGGAACAATGTGGACTGAGCCACAGAAAAACATGCCATCGCTACCCTAATTAAAAAAAAAAATAAAAAAAAAAAATAAGAATCAAGTGACACATCCATTTCCACTGTGTTTCATTCACTACATTTCTACTGGCACCTAGGTGCTCAAAAATCAACTACACTGACACCACATGCTAATAAAAGTTGAGTTATGAATCAAAAATAAAAGGCTGTTTCCAAGTTGCCCATAAAATTAGTAGGAACAAACAGAAGAGAAACACTTGAGCCCAAAGAAGTAACAGGTAGCTTTTATTGTACCCTAGCTGCAAGTTTGTTCTTCCCAAAAAAAAAGATGCTCCTAACTACCAAGGGCCCAGTTCAGGCAGGAGGCACGCTCCGTTAACTGCAATTCCTCATCGGCTTTTCCCCACTGGTAGCAAACTGGCCTTTTTTGCAGGTTGGACGTGGAGCATCTGTAGCGCCCCTGAACTCACAAGCGTTTCTTCCCGTCCCCCCTCTCCATGCCTGTAGTTACCCGAGCAGCAAGCAGAATCAGCCCTGCAGGACTTCCTTCCCACAGAAGGTGACCCTGGGAAAAGAAGAGGAGAGAAATGATCCCGGTTGTCACAGCCACCCAACAGACGCTCCGGCTCATGGCAGCTCCCGCTCCCTACCGCTGCCAGCGGCCTTGCCTCCGGCTAAAGCATGCTCTAGGCAACAGGCACTCCAGAGAGTCACATACCGGTTAGAGCTGGAAGGGACCTTAAAGATCACTCAGTTCCAACACCCCTGCCCTGGGCAGGGACACCTCCCACTAGACCAGGTTGCTAAAAGCCCCATCCAACCTGGCCTTGAGTTAAGCAAGATTGGCCTCCATCTCTCTGCACCTCCTGCTTGCTGCAGCTCTGGCTAATGCAAGCCCCCACTCTGCACCGCTCCATTTCAGCTCCTTCTCTCCCCAAGGTCTGGCTGTTTGCACCGCTTTGGCCTTTCCACCAGGGCCTCAGTCAATCACCCTCATATCTCCAGCATTGTGATCCAACATCACTGCTGTAGGTGGCAGAAACGTTAATTAGTTTGTACAACTCATTACCTAATAACTAGCCTAAGCAGCGTGCAGAGAAGAGCTGGACTCGAGGAGGACGTGCAGGATCTGAAAAGCACCTTTTCCCCCCACAGATCTCCTCAGACATCAAGTTCAAGCAGGTGCGTGCCGGCCTCCCAAACTTCGGGGACCCTCCAGCTCTGGGGAGCCTCCCCACACCCCACCCAGCCCCTGCTTTCCCC
>JAHREE010000419.1:162056-244269 GCA_033628505.1 Tringa tobata | reverse complement strand
GCACCCCAGAGAGAACTGAGTCAGACAACAGGACTCATTTCCGAAACAGCCTCATTGACACCTGGGCCAAAGAGCAGGGTACTGAATGGGTCTGTCACATCCCCCACCACGCATCAGTCTCTGCGAAGAGAGAACAATACAATGGACTGTTAAAAACTGCACTGAGAGCAATAGGTGGTGGGACTTTAAAACATTGGGATACACATTTAGCAAAGGCTACCTGCCTAGTTAACACCAGGGGATCTACCAACAGAGCTGGCCCTGCCCAATCAAAACCTCCACGTACTGTGGAAGGAGATAAAGTCCCCGTGGTGCGCATGAAGAATATGTTGGGAAAGGCCCTCTGGGTCGGTCCTGCCTCAGGCAAAGGCAAACCCATCTGTGGGATTGCCTTTGCTCAAGGACCTGGGTGCACTTGGTGGGCGATGCACAAGGTTGGGAAAGTGCGATGTGTACCTTGTGGGGACCTGATTTTGGGTGAGAATAGCCAAGGAATGAAATTGTATGATGTTAATTGTTAAATTATCCTACCACTGTACATCCTATGTATGAGCCCCATATCAATATAAAATATACGAGGATTATACACACCCAATTCTGCCAGCAGGTATCTGTGCACTCCCATCAGCGGACAGCAAACCCCAGACCCTGTGAGTGCTGCAGCTTTGGGAGGAAGGGAAGGGCTCAGTGCTCCGGCACTGGGGCAAGAAGTTCTCAGGATGGCAGCCACCAAGGAAGAGAGAACTTCGCATAAAACTTTCTAATTTATATTGAATGAGATTTTCATGGTATGAAATAGTCCTGTTGGCCAGCTTCGGTCAAGTGCCCGGGTCTCACTCCCCCTCACCCCTGCACCTGGCAAGGCTTGAAAACACTGAGACCTTGAAACCCACATATCACAGCTGACTACAAAGTAAATATTTTCACTAATTCAGGACACTAGAGTCTTCCAAAAGTGCAGTTTTCCCAAGCAATAGAAGAGAAAGTAGTCCTATGATGCTCAAACCAGGACATGTGTTTGGCTCTGGAGCCCCCAACGTCCCAAGAAGGACATCAACCTGTCAGAGCAAGTCCAGAGGAGTCCTATGAAGACAAGCTGAGAGCCTGTTGTTCAGACTGGAGAAGAGAAGGCCCAAGGAGACCTTATAGCAGCTTTCCAGTATCTGAAGGGGACCTACAAGAAAGCTGGAGGAAGGGCATGTAGTGGGGTAATGGCTTTAAACTGGAAGAGGGTAGATTTAGATTAGGTATCAGGAAGAAATTTTTCACTGTGAGGGTGGTGAGACACTGGCCCAGGTTGCCCAGAGAAACTGTTGAAGCCCCATCCCTCAAAGTGTCAAGACCAGGTTGGATGGAGCTTTAAGCAACCTGGTCTAAGGTGTCTGTGCCCAGGGTAGGAGCTTTGGAACTAGGTGGTCTTTAAGGTCCCTTCCAACTCTAATTGTTCTATGATTCTAAGTAGATGTAGCCTTTGTCATGCTTAGAGTTTGGTGTAAATGTCATGATGGTTTGCAATCCTAACCATTCAGTCAGCTTCGGGTTTCCTTTATTCCAAACACTCTCTAGCTCTGTAGTCTGATCTTGTGCAGGCTGTGAAAGCCTAAGTCCTTTACTTGTCCCTTAGAGGCCGTTGTGGCTTGTCTTGGAAGCTGTGGACATGCTGATAGCAGCAAAGGCTGACAAGGAATGAGCTTGTCGTCTGTGAGTCACACTTACAAATGTTCTTTAGAAGGCATGATGGTGACAGAAAGAAGGAGGAGAGAACAACCTAGACAAATTTAAAGCATGGCTAGGCAAATAAAGCAATAATCCTTTCTTGGTTGAGGTCTGGTTGTATAAAAATCTTAGGCTTCCCTTTTCAGTTCACAACCAAGCTTTTACCAGCTTGCATTGGCAAAAATTATCTCAGTCGTGGTGGCATGCATTTTCCTTTCTCTTAGCATACACTGTAATATCCATCTAGCCACCTTCTCTGCTTTTAGATGCCTCCTTTTGTCTCTCACCCATCATTCATTTTGTGGCAGAGCTAAGCCAAGCTAATAGCAGCCTGCTTCTAATGGGCTGTTCAAATCATCTGCTCCTTTGTTTCATTTCTTGGCTGAAAACAATTGACTGGTCTTCAGCAGGTGTTGATCTCACTCACCCATTGCAGGAATGAGGTGGAAAGAAGGTGAAGAAGGTGAGATAGCTCCACAGACTGGCAGGGCAATGTTATGTCAGTTTGCACTGGCCATCCCTCCCTTTGGCCATGCTCGTCTTCTGGTCTTACTTGCTCTGTTGGGCCATCCGAGGCAAAATACTGCCTTGGTGTCTTGATTTGAAGTGGAGGTGAGGAAGGGACCATTACCACGAGAGCTCCACCAGTAAGACTGTTCAGTCCACTGCTGTGTGCAGAGCCAGGATAGTCTTTTCCTTCCCCTCTTTCAAGGAAAATTGTAATGTTTCCTCACGTACTAAGAAAAATTGATTGCAAACAACAGTTAATTTTTCTCTGTTTCCTGAGTTTGAAAACCATTAAGGATCAGTGGAACACAGAAAGGTCAGATTTAGAGTTTCCAAAGGGAAAAGTCAGCTTCAGAATTGCCTTAGAAGCCTTGAGATCTCTTACCAGCCTGAGAAGGTCTTGGTGCCCTGGGAAGCTGTTCCTTTGCAGACTGGCAGAGGCTCATACAACCCAAAGCCAGGGTTTGAAGGTGATACTGCCCTCAATTCTTGGAAGAATAGCAAGAGCAAAAAAACTGGATCCATCTTCCCTACTAACCCAATGGAAAGAAATCCCGAGGTTAGAAATGTTTGTGAGTCAGGATAGGGTGCAGTTCTCCCATTTAGAAAGAGTTATGAAGATAGGGAATTTAAATTCCATTTGGAGATACGGGTTACTGAGTTGAACTAGCATTCTTAGATGCTTTATCAAATGCAACTGGCATCCAAAGTGTCAGCGGTGTTGATTTCTGCACAGATGACTGCGTGGCAGGCAGGGCGAACGTATAACCTTTCTTTTTCCTGCAATTACCAGAGTACTTTGTGTTGGAGGCACTATTGCATTGCTGCTGAGCCAAGATCTCTGTAAGCACATGGATGATATGCCCCAAGCATGCTGAAAATTACTCTCCTAATGCTATTTCTGATGACACAAGTGAAACCGCCACTGCAAAAGCCCTGAATGTTGGTGGGAATTCTTGGTTAATGGTGTTGAAGAATCCTGTCTCGGCGGCCAACAAACACGTTTTGGGTCTCTGGTGCCAGACAACATCTATGGAGTTAGTCTTGGGAAGACAGATGCTTTCGTATACAAATACAAGAAGGTCTCTACTGTTGGGAATTGGCAGCTTTCTTGCATTGTGCCGAAGTGAACTTGAATCCTGATGTGCTTGAAAAGCAGCATGGCAGTCATCTGGTGGGGCCCTGCTGATCCAAATGAACCCTGTACTCGCCTCACTTTCTTTGGATGTTATAAGGCGTTGCTTTTCTCTCTCAGGTTTTTAGGAGAGTTGGAAGATGCCTACAAGTGTTTCAGTTTTTTTTACTCTAAAATACTGTAATGAAACAGGAGTTTCAAATCCTTGTTTAGGCAAAGCCTCTCAGTATCGAGAGGAGTTTCTCTGGGAGGAAAAGACATTGGCCTATTGCCAATACTAGATTACATCAGCTGGGTCTTTGTCTAGCCTAGCCTTAAATCTCCAAGGATGGAGATCTCTGCCTCTCTGGGTACATGTCCCAGGGGACACCACCCTCCTGGGGGAGAAGCTTTTCTTATATGTGAGCCTCCCAAGCTGCAATCCGTGGCTGTTGTCCCTCACTGCATTGTCTGACACTGCAGGAGTTTGACTCACTCACGTCTATAAATGCCTTTCAAGCAGTCGCAGGGTCCTGGTAGATGCCCCCTCTGCGCTCCTTTTCACCAGACTACCCAAGCCTGGTTCCCTCCCCTCACAGGCACCATGCTCCAGGCCCCTAACCATTTTTGCATCCTCTGCTGGCCCCACTCCTGTTCCCTCACATCCCTCCTGAACAGGTGGACCTAACACAGGATATGAATCCTGATGAGGCCTCGCCAGCTCTGAACAGAGATGGTAAAAATCACTCTTCTGTTTCTGCTAGCCATGTGGCTCCTAGTGCAGCCCATTTGTCTTATCTGCAATAGGAACATGCTTCTGGCTAATGGTCAGCCTGTTGTCCACTATAACCTCAAGCCCTTTTCAGCAGGGCTGCTGCCCAGCTTGAATCTTCCAGCCTGGCTAAGGCCGTGTCACCACACATGGAGAGCTTTGCTCATCTCCTCCTTGAACAACACAAGGTTTTACTTCTGGAGTTGACTGAGGCCACTCCGGACAGAAGTTCTGCCATTCATTATGGTTGCCAATCCCTCAGTTTAGTGTCATTCATGGCTATTTTTGCTCTTCATCCAAAGTGGAACCAAGTTAAACCTTCTTGGTGTTATATTAGAGATATAAACCATCCGGAAAGACTATTTTTGCCTTGATTTGTGTATGACAACCATGTAAAGAGGTATGAGCTGACTAAAGAAGACCTAACTCTACGCTCAGAAACACTGCTCTGTACTCAGTGGTCATGCCAAGCACAGAAACACAGGGAAGGCTGGCCCCAAAGCTGTGCTTACTCCTGATGCTGGTTTCTCCTGCCATTGCTTCCTGGCATCTTGATTGTTCCCAGATCAATTAATTGATCTGCTGGGTTTTAGTCTACTTTATGGGATCGTGTTTCTTAGCCTAATTTAGCACTGACTTTTTCTGCTGTCATTTAATCAACGGTCATTGCGTTAAGGCAATACTTCTCTGTTTGACCACCCTTGCCTCTCACCTCCCCTTCTTTCCTCTCCCACCCCTTTGCCTTTCAATCAACCTTTCTCTCATATCTCCCTCCTTCTCTTCCCGGTCCTACGCTCACAATACTCTGTATCTGAACTTTTCCCCCACACTATTCCCTTTTCTGTTCATCTTGTGCCATCCAGCCTTACTGCAGAATTGGCTTCTTTGATTGCTCTTCTCTGTCTGCAGTGCCTGCTCTGTTCCTGACAGAGACGGTGCCCTCTGAAAGGCAGCCTGGGGGATCTTCCAGGGGCCTGGTCAGTTCTTTTCCTGTCCCCAGAAGGTGTGAAACACTGCTCTGGCAGTGAATGTATGGATGCCACGCATCAAGGACAACACTGGCTTTTTGGCCATGGCAGAGGATTGTAGATTTGGATGAGTTGTGACACATGTATCAACATAGCACTGAAGCCTTTTAATTGTAGGAACTGTGTCTGTCAGTTCGAGTGCTGTCTGACAGATCAGCCTGGAGCTCTCATCTGTTACCTCACAAGCCCCTGCCATTAAGCACTGGAAAATGCAAAGCCTCTCCCCTTCTAGTGTGTTCCCAACCCTCTGTTGCCATGGGTGGCTTCTTGGCCCAAGCAGAAGGGGTTTTATGGGGCTCTAACTCCAGCATGCTGCACTGCCCTGTATGGATGCTTGGTGGCAAGCACTGTCCAGGCTACGACCCTACTGGTTAATGACCTTTCTCTGCTTTGCAGGAGACACCATTTCCAAGCCGTGAAATTGCAGTTGACACAAATGCTTTTGACAGAGGCAGGTATTTTACTACAGATACTGTAGCTTGACAAATGCCTTATAGCCAAAATATACCATCCAGGAATGGACAAGAGTAATTTAATCCTTCTTACAGTGCAGCTCGGGTGCTCAGAATGGAAATTCTTGGTTATTTAAAATTACATGGAACTTCAAGTACAAAGGATACTGTCCTGGTTTGAGGTAAAACAGAACCAATTTTCTGTTCAGTAATTTGACTTCTTAGCGAGGCTTCTTCTAACTCTCTGAAATAAACAGCACATTGTGCAGAAACTGTTTGTTCTCCGAGTGATAAGACTTATGTTTATAGTTAATGACAAGGAATTGTATGCAGACAGGCTCTTGCTAATACTTATTGCTATAACAACCAAGGTCAGCTAACTTTGTTATTTGCCCCATTGGAGGGCCAGAAGTGGAAAAGAACACAGAAGTCGTACCTGTGGGGAGGAGCGGACGGGAGAAGTGACCCAAAACTGACCAACTGGAGTATTCCATCCCATCTGCCTTATGCTCATTATAAAAGTTGAGGGATCAAAGGGTCAGCTCTTTCTTCAGTGGCCGACATCTGAGGAGGACTCTGTCTGTTTATCTGCCTTTGATCCCAATCCATGTGTTCCTGACTCCAGATCTGGAATCTGGTTACTGTCTGTCACTGAGTCCAGTTTGGGACTTTCCCAGTGCCTGCTGGTGACATAATTGTCACCCTGGGATCTTGATATGCTGTTGTATATACTTTATTTCCTTTTTATTATTTTATTAGTATTTTCATTAAACTAGTTTAGTTCCCTTGAAACTCATCTCTTTTATCTCTCTCACTCCTCTCCTCAGAGAGAGAGGTGGAGGGGAGAATCTGTCATCTCATCATTGGCCAATTTGGCCCAAAGCACAAGAGATACACAAAGAGACACCGGTGCATGCTTATTTAAAAGAAAAAGGTCTGTTTGGACATTTTGGTAGGAGAGGGGCACTAAAGACTTCCTTTAGGGTCAAGTGCGGAAGATGCTGAATTAAAACACTACATATGATGCCCTGTGGAAGAGATTATAATTCCGATGAGGATTCATTTGGCAACTGTGACTTTTCCTTAATTTCTTTATGTACAGATCCTTGAAAAATAAAAATACCACTTCTTTCTTATAGCAACTTTCCTTTCCCTTTTACCTTCCAGTGCAAATTTATTCCTCTGCATGGACTTGGCATGCTGAACTGAAGCATCTGATCCTGATCCATCTCTGTCCTCTGAGAGCTATCTCCTTTTCAAATCTCTCTGCTGAGCAGCATGAGAGAACAGCTTGCTGAAGCGGTAAAACGCGATAGTCAGATTTTGAAGAATCAGACTTTTGTGGTTCATGTTCGTGGATTTTACCTTTCCTCCCCTCTAAACAACCTCTATTTTATGACTAAAACAATTTATTTTTTTTAAGTGATAAAGAAATATTTAGTCTACCATCAAGGAATGCAAACTGCAGCAAGGGATCGTTCGGTTCTGGAGAAGAGTTTGCTTCATATGTAAAAAGGAGTGAGTGGGTGAGTGGTTGTTTTAGCTCTGTGGCCCCTTCCTGAGACCTAGAGCATTTTTCACAATATTTTTTTTCTAATTATTGGTTATTCCACTTTATGAGTAAGCAACTCACTTCATGCAATGCACAGTAACTGGAAATCAGAAGGAAAGGCGTGCTTCACTTACTGGCAGTGCACACTGCCTATCCAAGGAAAACCTGATGAAGCCTTCATCCTTAATTAGCATGCTAGAATGATGTGTTACCTGTCATCTGGAACAGCAGACCTGCAGCAGGCTGGGTGAGGCTTTCCTCTCAAAAGAAGCCAACTGCTACCACGATGCACCCACAGAGAAGAACAGTTACAGCCGTGCCCAGGAATCCAGCCGTGATCCTTCTTAAATCCGTTTCCACCAAACCTGAGAAATTAAGAGCAGGCGTTACCACGGACAAGTCTTCCACTGCAGAAAGAAGCAGAGGGACACCTAGAAATAGCCATGACTGCAATTGGCCTGTGCCAGGCAGACCCACGGTAGGAGTAATCCCAGACTGACGAGTTAGTGCGTATAAGCAGAAAGTGATCCAGTAGCAAGGCTGCTACAAACCAGCGGATCTGTAGTTGTGCTATAAACTTCCCATTATCATATGAGCAATATAATCATACAGCTTCAGCCACATGACCTTCAAGATGTGGGTGCAGCATAGTTTCATGCTGTGATCACACCGTGATAACACTTTTTGTTCTCTATTTCTTTCTAGAGTTTTAATTTAAAGTAACTTTGGATGGACAGAAATGCTCCGGTTTCTAAGTGCTGCTGAGTTTCCATGCAGACAGATCCTACCGTAATTGTGTAGCACGTAGCTTCTGTTGTCAGCTTCTGACATGTCTCCTGCCGGACCTTTTCCTGTAACACCGAGATGTAAGTTTTCAATCTGGTGGTCTGCAGACTCCTGGAGAGACAAGGGGAGAGGTGATCTGCCAATGAAAGGTGGCTAAGAGCAGGTCACATTCAACAAGCTTAAAAACTCTTCTGTGTGATGCTCACGCTTTCCTGGACTGTGGCCTGCAAGTAAAAACAAGGGTGAAAACCACTGATGGCTGGGCCTCCTCAGCCCTCTCCTGTGCAAACTAGTGTCTTGTTTTTTCACGTGAAAGGGAGAGTACAAGCCGTGGGAACAGATGCCATTCGTCCTGGTGGACCACCTTTATCAGGCTGAAGGGGACATTGCACAAGCGTGCTAACTGGGACAAGTGGTACTTGACAGCAAAGCATCTCTGAGGGATGCCTGCCAGAGAGGAAGAGAAGGCATTCCCGTACTAAGTAACCAAAACCAGCACCTGTCTCTCCTCCCAGTCCTGGGAGTTACCCACTTTGCCACAGCTAGTACTTGTCACCTTCCCCCCTCCCCATACCTTTTAGCATCTGCCCGGTTCCTGCACACCCTTCCTCCTCTTGGTAATCAGCTCTGTACCAGCACCCATGTCCTGGATCCTCTGGAGACCACTGATGGCCAGCAGCACTGGTGATACATTATCTATTACATGGGAGCCTGACTTCTTCCCTCCTCCTTGCTCCTTCCAAAAGAATACTGCTTCTTTCTGAAAGACACAGATGAGTATTTCCACACAAAGATGTAGAAATACAGGGAAATGCTTCCTACTAGATTGGTGAGCAAAGGCAATCAGTGCTTTTCCTCTCACGCTATATTCATGCCTCTCCTGGCAAAGACAGAACCTTCCCAGAAGAGTTCTGTTGGAGCAGACGAAACAATGCTCTGACTAATGCAAAATCACAGGCAGTAACCCAGCCTGCTGGGAGCTGGTTATCGCTAACTTCTCCCAAGCAGCCCATGCTGGCCAGTGGGTCTTACAAGTGAGAGGGAAGTGAACTTGAAGGTCAGAGGGAAGGAGGGGGAAGATGGGCTGGACCTCACACAGCTTTATTTTTCCTAAGATGGAAATGGAGCCAGGGGAGGGGGGGGAGGGTATAGCTGGGCTTGCTCAGCTGAATGGGGAAGAACCAGCAAAAGGCGTCCCGGAACAGACAGGAGTTGATGTGGGATGCTGCAAGGAAGTGGTACCCAAGAGATGCTGGCTGCAGTCAGGAAGGGCCGGGGGTGTATAGCTGCCCTGAGGTGGTGTTAAAGAGGAAGAGAGCACGGAAGAAGCCATGTCTTCAGACTGTTGACATCATGCTGGAAAGATTTTTATTTTTTTTTCTGTGAAGCACAACATAAAAGCCTCATGTTTGAGGAGAGGGGGAAAATGTCCAGGCTACACTGCTGCTTTTTTACACTCTCAGAGTCATCCTTGAAAGTTTGAGGCTTAGCTCTTCTCCCTGGACGTCAGGAGTGACCGTAATAGGAGTATACCATTATGGGACTTGTGTACATGGGCCTCCCACATCTGGAGCCAGCTGGGCCCTCCAAATTTAAACTTTTCTTCATACGCCTTTTTTGGGGGCACAGCTTCCAACCACAACCAACCTGCCCTGGGACTGACACAAACCACAGCTTTTCCCCTGACCAAGGCAGCCTCCAGCATTCCAGAAAACACTTGCCTGCCTCCATGTCTGATCCCACTGGGCTCAAGCAGGTGGTCTGTGGCCCCTGTAAGGACACATTCCCTCTTGCAGCGTCTCCAATCCCATAAGCAAAAGGGACAGGTTGGCCCTACGCCACAGCTTCCTTCTGCAGCACTGGCAGATGTAGTGCCTCACTGCGACGAGCGAGGGAAGCAAGCGGTCGCCTCAATATGAGTGGTAAAGCAAGCTTCCACTTTATTACGGCGCAATCACACTTTTATACCGTTACAGCTAATTGTGTCTGCTAGTTACTTGTTTACTTGCTAAATTCTAAGGATTACATTATCATACTCCTCCTACTTGCAGTTTGAGGCACAGGGTTCCTCCTTGTTCTCAGACCAGGTGTTTTTCCCTAAAGTCATTTATTTCTTATCTTCAAGGACAGGACGTCCTTGCCAGCCTTGCAGAACTTCTTTGTCAGGATGTTTTGCCATGTCTCTGAGGCCTACTCTGGCTAACTCATGACAACTGAGCCTCACATAAGTTTTCCAGTGAACTGTGCCCAAGATCCTGCAACCATTCCCCAACACCTCACCCTTTCGTCTGGTATGGAAAGATGCCAGAGGGATGGGAAGAGGTCTCCAGCTGTGGTAAATTGCATTGGCATCACCCGGCTGGAGCCAGGTGAAGCCTGCCAGTGCATGCCAGCCTAGGAGCCAGCACTCCTGCTTCAAGCAGTGGCTCGGATTTAGGACTGTAGAGCACGAAGTGGCATTTCAGATCTAAGCAGCAGCACCAGGATGGGTAAGTTGTGAGCGCAGCTGGAAATAAAAAGGCATCCAGCTTCAGCAAGGTATTTTCTGTGACTGTGGGGTGCCTGCCACTGACTACAGCTGAGGCACAGCAGTCAAATATCATAGCAAATCCCTCACCATCACCAGAAGAACTCTTAAAGCAAAGGCATTGGCTGAACTGTCACAGAAATGTTTAACACCCAAATGCAGTTGTATTGCATTTGTATGATCTTTCTGAGTGGTGCTGAAGAGCAGCATATGGTTTGACTGTCCTACCATAGCCACATCTAAGGAGTAGGAGGAAAAAGAGAAGCAAGAGAAGTCACCCCAAAGCTTGGGGAAGAAAATGATTACCAGTATTACAAGATTGGACCTATTTCTGAAGGCAGTGGAGGGCATATCTCAGCTTCGTCCATCTCCCTTACCAAGGAGAAGGGACAGACACTCCCAGAGAAACCCATGAGTGTTTTTACAAGAACAGAGGAAGTGCAGGCAGCTGCTGGGAATAGAAAGCAGGATTTAAGGGGAAAAATAACCCTGCTTGCTTCATTCATAACCATTTCTACCCAACCAGAACTTGGCAAACACATAACATGGAACAACTATCACCCATTTCCCCTCTGATGAGATAAAAGTGAAAACTGAGGGGCAAGAGCAGGCGGGTGACAAGGTTATCGGTGCTCCCCAGCAGGATGTCACCTTTCCAGACAAAGCTCAAATCCCTAGCATTTCCTTTCGTAACTTGTTGAGAGCTCTGCTCATCACAGAGCCCATCCCCTTGGATCAGCTCTCAGAGCATCTGTGGCAGCTAATCTATGCCTGCTGACCGTCCCAGATCTTCCACAGCAGAAAGCAGCACAGCGCACCCCAAAGACCTCAATCATGTGCCAGGAAAAAATCATTGCAGTGTGAGTCTGCTTCTGGCATGCTTGTGACCATTTTATTTGTGAGATCAAAATTCATAAAAATGAAGTCAAGGACAGGGATACACAGCCAAGGGCAGGTGGAAGGACAAATGCACGGACAGACACTATGCAATTTCACAGCCATCGCTGCTACACCTGCCAGAGCTCAACCCCCTTAGCTCCTTCTCTTCTCCAATAATCACAAGTTGAAATGGGGCAATGCCCAGCTCCCCGTCTCCACACACCTTCTCAGTAGAGAGAAGTGTGCTCCATGGCAAGGGGCACACTTGGCAAGGCAGGCAGGGGCAGTGAGCAGACAGTGCATCTTTGTTCCAAAATCCCCCCATTGTCCCACTCTTTATGTCACCCATCAGTCACTGGCAGCAGCAGTGTGGTGCAAGAAGCCATGCCTGGTTCACTGGCACAGAGCCCAGGGGGTGCCCTAGGACCCACACACCGCAGAGCCACGCTGCAGGGGTTGCACATGCGGGGAGAAGAGTTCCCACAGCTGTCTGGTACTTGTTCCCCACACAGAGAGCATGAGGGGCACAGCTGGGGATAGAGGCGAGCACTCACATGCCTCCTCCATGCTGGAAAGCCATATGCAAGATAGTAGCAGAAGCAGGACTAGCAGTGATGGTGTAAGAGGAGAGCGAGTGCCTACTTTATCCCGTGGGGGCATGCACAACACTCCAAAAAGTCTCAAAATATAGGGAAGTGGTGCCATGAATGAGAGGGAGATGTTTCCCAGCCAGTGTGCATTGAATGGGTGCACACAGATGCCGGCGCCAGCGGCGCAGGGGCCTGGCAGATGCAGAGCATGGTGCAGATGCAGGGACATCCATAACACATGGTTCCCATGCCCAGCTGGGGTGTGACAGATATCATAGAATAGAATCGTAGAATCATAGAATCATCTAGGTTGGAAGAGACCCTTGGGATCATCGAGTCCAACCATCTACCCTACTCTACAAAGTCCTCCCCTACACCATATCCCTCAGCACCACATCTAATCGTCTCTTAAACACATCCAGGGATGGTGACTCAACCCCCTCCCTGGGCAGCCTATTCCAATGCCCGACCACTCTTTCCGTGAAGAATTCTTTCCTAATGTTCAGTCTAAACCTACCCTGTTGGAGCTTGAAGCCGTTCCCTCTCCTTCTGTCATGAATTGCCTGTGGGAAGAGACCAGCACCAACCTCTCTACAGTGTCCTTTCAAGTAGTTGTAGAGAGTGATGAGGTCTCCCCTCAGCCTCCTCTTCCTCATACTAAACAGTCCCAGCTCCTTCAGCCTCTCTTCATATGATTTGTTTTCCAGGCCCTTCACCAGTTTCGTTGCCCTCCTCTGCACTCGCTCCAGCACCTCCAGATCTCTCTTGTGTTGAGGTGCCCGAAACTGGACACAATACTGAAGGTGTGGCCTCACCAGTGCTGAGTAAATATCCCACATCAGCTGGCAAGGGCACCAGGAGCTCCCACAGGAGCTGGCACTGGAGGCTGCGGGCGATGCAGCGATGCTGGGATCCCAGCAGGGTCCCATTTTTGCACACTGTGGCAGGGAGCACTGAGTTGCAATGCACTGAGGTGTGGGGAAGCGTGGGGAAAGTGTAGGGTCGACTCTCGGCTGAACATGAGCCGGCAGTGTGCCCAGGTGGCCAAGAAGGCCACCAGCATCCTGGCCTGTATCAGGACCAGTGTGGTGAGCAGGACTCGGGAGGTGGTCATTCCCCTGTACTGGGCACTGGTGAGGCCCCACCTCAAGGGCTGTGTCCAGTTTTGGGCCCCTCACCACAAAAAAGACATCAGGGTGCTGGAGCGGGTCCAGAGAAGGGCAACGGAGCTGGTGAGGGGTCTGGAGAGTAAGTCTGATGAGGAGAGGCTGAGGGAGCTCAAGTTGGGCCAGGGGAGGTTTAGGATGGATATTGGGAAAAATTTCTTCACTGAAAGGGTTATCAGGCATTGGGATGGGCTGCCCAGGGAAGTGGTTGAGGCACCATCCCTGGAGATATTCAAGCCGAGTTGACATGGTGCTCGGGAATATGGTTTAGTGTTGGGTTGGTTGGTTTGTTTGTTTGTTTTGTGGGTTTTTTTCAGAGTTAGGTTGATGGTTGGACGAGATGATCTTAAAAAAGCCCTTTCCAACCTAGGCGATTCTGTGAAGTGGCCCAAGGGACCAAGGACCGGGCGCCTGGGGGGAGGGGAGGCGGTCTCCGGTGCACGGGGACAGCGTGAGGCGGTCATTGGGCCCCAGGTGCTGCCGGGCGCCCCAGGCGCGAGCACCGGGGTGGCTCCTCAGCCTCGTACCTGGGCTCCGGGGAGGGATCGCGGGTCTCGTGCCGATGGGCTGGCTCGGGGCGGAAGGGGGGGGGGGAGACCGCCGGACGCCTTCACAAGGGCTGTCGGTGCCGCCGCGGGTCGGACCGCCACCAGCAGCCGCTGCCGAGCGCTGCCGCCGACCGCCCCCAGGGTGGGATCGGCAGGGCCCACCATCCGGCACCGCCCCGCGCGGTGGAGGCGCGGGGAGGCGCCGAGCCCAACCCGCCCCCTCGCACGCCCTCCCGGGGTGCGGGGCCGCGCGGGGCGGTGGGCGCATGCGCAGGAAAGGTAGCGCCCGGCCGAGTGCCGGCCTGCGCAGGCGCAAGGGTCGGAGAGCAGGAGCGGCGCCATGTTGCTGGAGCGGAGCGGGGGGAGGCGGTGAGTGCCCCGGTACCGGCTCCCCTCCCCCTCTCCTCAGCCTCCCCGCTCCCTGTCTGGGGGGGGGGCTGTGGCTGAGCGGGGCCTCCCCCGGCACCATGAGCGGCGGCGGCGGGCGTGTGTGCGATCTGTCCCGGCGCAACCCCCAGGAGGACTTCGAGCTCATCCAGCGCATCGGCAGCGGCACTTACGGCGACGTTTACAAGGTAAACGTAGCGCCTTCGGAGGGGGAGGGGGCGCGTGTCCCTTCCCTCCCCTCCCGTCCCACGGCGGTGGGTTCCGTTGCCAAGCGGCCGGCTCGACCCCCCTCCGAAATCTGAGGGGGGCTTCCACTGCCAAGCGACGCGCCCCTCCCCCCGGCCCTGAGGGTCTCCCCAGTCCCAGCGGGGTCTGTCCCGCTCCTGATGGCGGCGTGTAGGCGCCCGGCCCGGCCGCCCCCGACTCCCTTCCAGAGGGGCCTTGCCTCCCGCGCCTCTCCCCGCCGCCGGCCTGGCCGTGTCTCAGGCTTGGCCGGCCTGTGCGAGGGCCCCCCGGGCCTGAGCGCCCGGGGGTCGGCCGGGCCCCGTCGCCGTCGCGGGGCTGGCGGTGTGGGGCCGCCGCGCTCTCCCGGATTCCTGCAGCCGTGGAACTGCCCCGGGAGCCGATTTTTGCCGCTGCCGGCTCGGGGTATCTGCTTCAGGGGCGGAGCCTGGGGGTCGGCTCCTCTCCACACCCAGCTGCCAGCTGTGGGGGTTGCGGGAAGCGCGCTCTTTCTCGCTCATTTCCAGCCCAAATGGCACTTTAAATCGAGTGCCTGAGGGCGACCAGGCCTGTTCAGCCCGGCTGCTGCTTCCCTCGCTGTCTTGGGTGGAAATACCAGTGTTTTGTTCTCGTGTTTCTGTAAAACATGAGGCCGATGTGAGGGCAAACTAGGGCCTCAGGAAAGGTGTCGTTAGGGTCATAGTCTGTCATGATCCTGGCCTAATTTCAGAAACGTAGGAAAAGCAAAGCTAAAGCAACAGCAGCCGAACATAAGGTTGACTTTTGGGGCTTTACGGTGTACTTTGACACTTCTCTTTGCTCTGCAATGTATGTTGTTATTTGCGTATCCACTTGAACTCTTGCCTGGTGGGATGTGGCAGTCTGTCAGGTAGGATGGCGCTGCTTGTGAGCTGCTCCTCTTTGGTGGCGGAGCAGAGGGGAGAAGTGAAGTTATGTACAGCCTTTTGGAAGCATCGTTTCAACCGTGTGCTTTCCAAGTGTATTCTGGTCTGGTTTTGTCATCACAGGGTGGGCGTGTGTGTTTAAGAAAACTTCTTTTGGTAGGCTGGAGTGTAAGGTAACATTTAGAGCTGTTCCACAATTTGAGGTGCAAAAAACTGGTGCTGATGCTGACTTTGACTCTAAGTCAATGTGCCTAGAGTGAAGTCTTGTATGGGTTGGGGTGATTTTGGTTTAATCTCAAGTTGCTTAAATGTTATGAAAGTTTCAGGACCTAAATCCTCTTGTTACTGTGCTCTTAGTGTGCTAACTCCCTGCTTTATTTGTTTAATCGAAAGGGGATTTTTATGTTGCTTTCCCCACCTTGCCAGCTTTCTTTGAGTATTAGTGTACTATGCTGAGTCTAATTGGCCTTATGCTCTGTTTTATTGTTTTTCTGCAAACTGTTACCTTGATGTGCTCAGCTCTATTTCTGTTTCAGTTTTAAACTGTTTTAACTGGCATATTAACTCTGTGATATCTTACCAGATTTTTTTTCAGTGTTCTGTACATAATTTTGATGGATGTGAATTAGCCAAGTCATTTGTGTTTACAGTTTAATTTTAAAGATGTTACCTCCAACCATAGAGTGAATATTTACATTTGCAATACCACCATGCATCTGAAACCTGTTGTTTCATTTGATTTGTCAAGGTTTTATTGATGACTGTCATACTTACGTTGCAGTAGCCTTCAGTTTGGTGCTCTGTGAGTGGCCAGTGTTTGGCACTGCTTGTGAGGGTTTTTTTGTTTGAGGCAACACAAACACACCCACCCACCCCTCAGAGTGGATTTCTTTATGTTTACAATCTGCCTGTGGCAGCTGAGATGGAAGGTGATATATCAGGAGTAGGATACGGCTGGCGATATTATTTACTCCTTCTAGATGAGAGAGAGCTAAGTGCTTTCTGATTAGGTTGTGGACAGTGTAGGGAAAATGCAATGTGCTTTTCTCCTGGATGGATTATTGCCTGTTTCATTTTGAGGCAAGGTCTTGCTTGGGGTGTCTTCAATGTGGAGTATGAAAGTAGCCAAAAAATAATAATGAAAGTAGATTACTAACATGACAAAGAGGAAGAAATGTAGTCCTATGTGTCATCCACATGTGAGCTTACTAGGAGTTTATCTTAAATTTGTGAGGGGTTTCATAAAGCCACTTTTCATTTGATTCATTCCGTCATCTTTGCAGTTGATGAAATAATTGTGTGAAGTTGAGATTAACCGTGTGACGACGGTGCTCATCAGTGGTGGGGTTTCAGCAGAGTGGATCCAAGCACTGGATGTACTCTCTGACACCTTCAAACTATTCTTTGTAAATTGTGGTTTTCCTCCCTTAGCAGGGAGAGCCATGTAGGGAGGTATTTCTGCTGTTAGTCGATAGAGATTATTGCTTTAACAAGATGACGATCTTGTTATGCATTCTTGGTATATGCTGACCTTTCTGTAACCTGCTTTCCTGGCAAAGTGTTGAGGAGCTGAAAGCAGAACAGCAGACTGGCATTTGCTTCCTTGCTCAGTTTTAATTGAACTGAGCTACAGCAGGGCATTTTTGAGTTAAGTATTTGATTTGTTTGGGTTTTTCTTTTTTTTTTAATATATTAAAAAAAAAAAGAGCCAGAGTCTCTACTCTGAAGATTTTTGAATTTGAAGTAAGAGCCCATGGTGCGGACTAAAATACTGAGACTTGAAGGGAATGTGGATATGGGTCAGACTGATATGTATTGATATGCAAATACGGATTTTTGGCTTGAACCATTATTTTATAATTATCTGCGTCCCACCCAATTTCAGCTTTCAAAGAGGCCTTGGAGAAGACAGTAATGAATTCATCACAAGAAAGGTAATGGGTACCTTGTTCATGTCATTAGCTCTCTATCAAATATGCACAGTCAAATATAATGTGTCTCCTCTAACTAGCACCAGTGTAAGTTTGTTAAAGGAGTTGGGGCCCCATCTGATTGCTTAGTTCTTAATGTATCCCAGGGACATAAACATTGGACATAACACCGTTTTTGGTGAGGTTCTAAAAGAGAGATGATGATTGGGTTTTTAAATTTTTTCAGTGAAGCTATGTTGCCCTATTAGATAGGAAAATATGTTGTTAATATTGCAACATTCTCATGGGAAGTTTAAGTAAAACACAGGACTTAAAATCTCTTCTCTTGTCCAAGAGATGTTTCCTCTCAAGAGGGCTGAAATTATGGGTGAAATCGAGTTATTGCTTTGTCGGATGGTTGATGTATCTATAACAAAACACAGACAGATGATCTGCAAATAGTGTTTGCTTTTTTTTAGTGGAATATTCTTGAGTGTTGCCTAGCACACTTTCATTTGTATGATTTTGTTTTCTGTGCCTCAGTAAACTTACTTGTCTGGTAATTAATTTAGCTTCATCTAAAGTCTAATTAAGAGACTGATAGCAAAATTGCCTTTCCGATTGCAGTTACATGTCAGGAAAAATCTTGAATTTCACCTTCTGTTTCTGTCAAATTTTCTCATCCAAAATGACACCTGCTAGAAGGGGTGAAAATTAGTTATGCTGTTGTACAAGTACTTTCTGTCTCTTGCGTTTCTTTATTTCACTGTTACAAAGAATTAATTGTGTAGGATGGTCAGTGTAAAAGAAGAGTTATGTCTTTTTGGTTGTGAAAAAGAGACAGTGTCCTGTCCTGCTCAGTTTCAGGAAATATTCCTAAAGTTAAACGAGGTGGTTGCTTGATTTTGTTTGCTCTGTGATTGTTCCATCTCTCATTAGAAAGACTTTTCTGACTCTTGGTTTGAGACTGCCATTCTAATTGTCCCTAGTCACAGGCCCCCTGTAACTTATGCCATTCTTTTAGGGTTTGGGTTACAAGTGCTGCATGTGGTATTCTGACAGAGACCACATTAACAATGTTATAATCTCCCTGTTTGCCCCCATCCTAATACCTACAGTTTTGGTAGCAACTGCATTTTTGGAAGTATATTCTGAGGCAATTGTAGGTCCATTTCTTTTGTTCTTACAGCTAACTTACATCACAGCATATCTTGGCAATAAAGAATAATTATTGCTTTGGTTTAATAAAGATTGAACTTCATTTGCCATCTCACAGGTGATTAATCTAGTGCGAGCAGACCCTTCCAAAGATATGCAGCATCTTTGAAATGAAAGGCCCTTCTTTTACTTTCCCCTTTACTGAAATTCAAATAGTTGTGATAATTAGGGAGGTTATTGTTCCTGCAAAGGTGTCTGTTATACTATGCCTTATTTAAGTTCTTTTTGTCATTTATGGCTTCAGCCATTTAACAAATGAAGACACAGAAGTTGGTAGGGTGCACTTTGATTGAGATCTCATTTTTAAAAAAGAAAAAGCTTGATTTTCTGCTCCCCATCCCTTTGGCGTGGGTGTTGGGTTTTGGTGAGGGAAGTCATGTAGCTACCAGCTCAACTGCTTCACACTGTAACTCTCTGGTTCTGTGGGTATCCCTGGGGAAATACGTGGTGATTGTTACTGCTTTGTGCTGTCAACTGTGTTTTGGAGTTTCTAGTTTCTAATAGTGGTCCTGTGTGTTGGGGGAAGAGAATGTGTCAAGAACAGATGAACCTGAATTTTGATGAATTCCCCTTTTGCAGAGTCCTATGCATGAATCTCATCTCTCCACGTCTGTGCTCTTACTCCTCTTTGGTGGGGTGATCTGGTTAGACACCAATTCTTCTACAGCTTTGCTGTTTCTGAAATACTGAAACTATGTCTTTTGGTTGTGTGCTTTTTGATAGGCATTTTAGTCTTCCTTTCTTCTTGATTGATCTTACATCTGTTGAAGCTCCTTTTGACTTGGCTGGGAATAAATATCTGTGTTCTGAAGCCTGTCTGTTTCATCTTTAATTGTCTTTTGAAGCTTGTCAGGCAGGCAGAGAGGACTGGATGTTTTGCCATCCTGTTTATACTGAGCTGAGTAAGTACTACAGGCTTAATTTCCATAACTGTAGCTTGCTTAACCAAGAATCCATGCCTTGTGTAGGGATTTTTGTTTGCCTTCGTTTCAAATCTTTTTGTTTAACTAATCAACTTTATCAAGGCATTGCTTTCTAAAATTGTAGCTCTGTTGTGTTTTTAGGTATCATGTCTCCTACCAGAAGGTGGAACCTAATTATTTTTTCTGTAATTGTTAGTAATGCAATTCCTGTTAATTATATAACTTTGTAGGATGGGCTGAACTGATGTCAAAGCTCACTGTTGCCTGAGAGGGGTGATTCCCTCCACTGCTCCTGGCTGTCTTGCCACTTGCCTCGTGTTAGCTCTGGCGCTCATCATGATGCCTGGGCTGGCTCAGTTCACCTGGCAGAAAACTAAACAAAAAAAAAAAAAAAAGGAGGCAGTTCGTTTTCTGCTGGGTTGGAGAGTTCAATCAGCTCCTGGAAGAGTGGTGTGGGTTTGAGAGAGGCTGGAGGGGAGGACTGTGGTGCTGGAAGTAAGGGGATTGGGAAGCCGTTTTGGTGTGCGGAAGAGCGGAACTGATCCAGGTCAGGAAGCCTGTGTGTACCCTGGGGCCAGTTATCGTTTGAAGCAGCAACTTGTTTAGAGATTGCTCACTTGCATTCTGTTCAACAGTTCATATAGGAGGTAGTCAAAAACAAAGCACCATGTTGTTACTGTCTCAGACTTTGCTTTTTGGCCTAGTTTTTATTGCAGCATTACACACTTTATATTACCAGCTTCCATTTGAAGGACAAATATAAACTTGGCAAGAGATTTACCTCCTTGGATTTTATGTCTATGGTTCAGCTGCACAGACCTCTCCTTCTTCTGAATCTACTGTTCTGGCATATATTAGTGGCAGTGCTATCTACTAGTCTTTGTCGTCCTTTTCTTCTTTCTCCTCCGTTTCAGACACACACCATGCACATCCTTTGCTTGGCTGACGTTTCCCAAATACAGCATATCTGATTACTGCCTGTTGCTCTTTGAGTACATCTGACTACTGCCCCATTGCTCTTTCCTTCTGTTTCAGAGTAATAAGGTCTTCCCAGTTGTGAGGCATTTTGATTAATGAATTTTTTGTATAATGTAACAACAACAAAACCTGGATTTTCTTAGCTTTTACTCCTAATGGGTGGCAGTTTTTTATACAACATTTTGGTCTGATATCCTACTGTTGTCACAGAGACAGTAGCAATTATTTCTTCTTTAATTAAGTAGTGCTTCTCCAGCTTGATTTAGTGATTGGTGGATTTTTTTAAACTCCTCCCCAGATATGGCAATCTAGATCTCTGGAAGAGTATTGTTCTTTTAGCTGCTGGTAGAGGCTAAGTGTGGATCTTTACATGATTTTCCAGAGCAGACATTGAATAAATGCTGTTAACATTTAGTAAAGTGACTACATGTAGAGGCAGGCATTGTGGGCTGATCTTTGCTTCTGGAAAACCTGTGTAATGCATTACCATTGCCATAGTGAAATCTGCATGTGAAGGAATTAGTTGCAGGCTCTGGGTCATGGAAGCAGGGATGGGAGGAAGAGCTCTTGACTGTTGCTCATAACCTCATCATCAGAAGGTCTAGGAGTTACAGCACTTAAGGGGCAAGTGGAAACAAAAAAAATGAATCTGTGTTTTCTTACATAAGCCTCTTTGAAATTTTTGGTTGCATTTGCCAACTCCAAAATACTTGTTTGAAATTGTTCTTCAGCTACATATTCTTTATTGCTGCTTCAATCTCAAAACTCATAAATAATTGGCAACTTTAGTGTGATTATGCTAAATGAAGGCATAAGGCAACGTCCTCAATATACTGAGGTATTGTATGGTATGTACATGACCCCCCTCAAAGAGTCAGAGCCAGCTCCAACATGTGTTGAAAAGCATACGGTACTTCAGTCTTTCTTAGTCTCTCATTCATGTGAGCTTAGGCAAGGAATTGTTTCATAGTGGATCATTTCAAAGGTATTTGATGAGATCTAGTAAAACCTCTCTGGGATACCTAATCCTTATCCTTTGCAAGGAACCCTTGCAACACTACAATCAGAATAATCTCTTTTTTATTTACTCAGATTAACAAAGGTAATTTGTGTTCTTACTTGTCACACCTTCAGTGAAATAACCCAAACGGAATAGGATGCAAAGTGATAACTTATTCTAATTGTCAACTTCAAGTCATGTTTTCTTAAGTGACAATTCATGCCCTTAAGCAGTTGGTGGCCTGCTGTTCCTGAAGGCATTGGTGACCTGCATTAAATTGGATTTTGTTCTTCTTTTCTCACTTTCATGAGCCCAGGCATATACTGGTCCAGAGAACGACCAGCTGGGCCGAAGAGTCCAGAAGAGCATTGCCACGCCAAGGAACAGTGGGAGATTTGAGACTGGCTTCACTAGCAACGACCTGGGTAGATCTCTAAACCCAGAAATATACACTGCATTTATTTCCAGACTTTATTGCTGGCTATTTTTTATAGTCTTATGCATTTATTTCCTTCCACTTGTGGTTCCACAACCAGCTGTCACAAGCTGCTGTGTTACCAATTAACACCTCACAATATTCAGTAAGTTTCATGGCCAGTCAATAAAAGGTGTGAGCCATTGAGCTCCTAAAGTGATTTAAACGAGAGCATTAGCCGCTGTAAAGGTGGACACCTATCTGCAACTTCTGCAGTTCTGGCCTTTTTGATTTGAAAGTGGATGTGGTGAAAAGGCAGAAGCAGGGGACTGGTCTCACTTTCTGTGCCTTGTTCAGGGAGTGGAACTGTCATGGCATTCAATGCAGGGGTCCAGCGCAGTGCAGCTCTGGGTGGCAAGACTCTCCTGGGGAGAGGAGAGGCTGTAGCTGAGCATCCCTCAGGAGCTACTGCTTCAGTGCTGGGCTGCAGCTTTCCCGCCCCCTCCCCATAGCTGGGTTCAGGGGCACAGAAGTGTCCTGGAAGCACTGGGCTACTTGGTTTTTAGTTAGTAGTCAAATGCAACAGTTCTAGAAGAGAAATCATTATTATCATAATTTATGTTGCTTCTTAATGGCTTTAAAATAAAATAAGCTTCCTTTGTTGCTCAGAGGAATGCAGGCATAAGCATGAAAGCCTCATACAAAATGCAGTTAAGCTGCTGAGTAATTGCTGCTGAAGTTGGCCACAGAGCTGCTGTATATACAAGGGGAATGCTTTCTAACTCTTTTGTGGCTGGCTTGTTTTCTTCGTACCCTTGTGGAAGGGGAAGGATGCTGTTGCTGGCGCAGAGTATGGACCAAGGGGCATGTAGTGAAATGAGCAGGAAGTGTTGCATTGCTCTCATGTGAGCCTTGGAAGCAGTCAGGTATGCTGCAGGGTACAGTCCTTGATGCTCCCTGGGCCCTGCTTGTCTGCTGTGAGATCTGTGTATGTTATAATTGCTTTGCAGTCAATATCTCAGTGGTTGGTTTGCTTATGGATTTTAATATGGAAGTACAGCATAGTCAATGACTTGCATAAGTTAGGACTGTTTTGTGGCAGCACAGGGTTTGCTGAATATACTTAAAAACTGCAGATTTTGGTACAAATTAACTGCTTGGTTTTGTTTTTTCTTTTTTTTTCTTTTTTTTTTTTTTTAAATGCGGTTGGTGTTCTGGGCTGAGAGCGCACATTGCCAGGTCATGCTGAGCTTCTCATCCACCAAAACCCTCAATAAGTCCTTGGCTGTCCTCAATCCATTCTTCACCCAGCATACATTTGTGCTTGGGATTTCCCTGGCCCAGGTGCAGGACCTTCCGCTTGGCCTGTTAAACTTCATGAGGTTTGCACAGGTCCACCTCTCAAGCCTGTCCACGTCCCTCTGCGTGGCATCCCTTCCCTCCAGTGTGTCGACCATACCGCACAGCTTGGTGTCACCAGTAAACTTGCTGAGAGTGCACTCAATTCCACTGTCTGTGTCACCAACAAAGATTTTAAACAGCACTGGTCCTGGTACTGACCCCCAGGGAATGCCACTCGTCACTAATCACCATTTGGACTTTGAGCTGTTGACCTTCTGAGTGCACTAACGCTTCTGAGTGCAACCATCCAGCTAGTTCCTTATCCACCGAGTGGTCCATCCATCAGATGTGTGCCTTTCCAATTTAGAATTCAGGATGTCATGCAGGACAGTGCCAAATGCTTTGCATAAGTACAGGTAGGTGACATCTCTTGCTCTCCCCTTATCTACCAACACTGTAACGCCGTCATAGAAGGCCACCAAATTTGTCAAGCATGACTTGCCTTTAGTGAAGCCATGTTGGCTGTCACCAATCACCTCCTTATTTTCAATGTGCCATAGCAAAGTTTCCAGGAGGATTTGCTCCGTGACCTTGCCGGTCACAGAGGTGAGACTGACTGGCCTGTAGTTTCCCAGGTCTTCCTTTTTCCCCCCTTTTTGAAAATGGGGGTTATGTTTCCCCTTTTCCATTCAGCAGGAACTTCACTGGGCTGCCATGACTCCTCAAATGTGAATGATAGTGGCTTAGCAACTTCATCTGCTAGGCTCCCTCAGGACCCCTGGATGGATTTGGTTAGGTCTCATGGTCATACGTATTTTCAGGTCCCTTAGTCTCGAACCTGATCTTCTCCTATAGTGGGTGGTTCTTCATTCTCATAGCCCCTTTTTTTGCCTTCTGCAACTTGGGCGGTGTGGTTAGAGCCTTTGCCGGTGAAGCCTGAGGCGAAAATGTCATTCAGTACCTCAGCCTTCTGCATATCGTGGGCAACCAGGTCTCCTGTTTCCTTCCAGAGAAGACCCACATCTTCCTTAGTCTTGCCTTTCTTTCTGATGTTCTGTCTGACAAGTTTTTCTTGTTTTCCTTGATGTCTCTGGCCAGATTTAATTCTATCTAGGCTTTAACTTGGCTAATCTGGGTCCTGGCTACTTGAGACAGTTTCTCTGTATTGCTTCCAGTCTACCTGTCCTTGCTTCCACCCTCTGTAGGCCTCCTTTTGCTTTTGAGCTTTTTTGCATGACTTCTTCTTTCTTAGGATACACCATTCCTGAGCTTGGAGGAGGTGATCCTTGAATACTAACCAGCTTCCTTGGGCCCCTCTCCCCTCCAGTGCTTTTTCCAATGTTACCCTGCCAAGCAGATCCCTTGAGAGAGATAGCTAGTTTTTTGTAACTTTTTTTTTTTTTGGGGGGGGGGGGGGGGGAGAGATAGCTTGCTTTGTTGTTGGAAAATAGATCCAGGATGAGAAATTTTGTTGGAAGAGTGCTTGCTACAAACTTGTACTGGAGAAGAGCATGCTAGCTGCAGAATTCTTACTGGTTTGTTCACAGTCATTAAGCACAGACATGGATTATTTTAAATTAGCATTTTGGATATAACATAACTCAATAATTCTAATGAAAATTTGTGCTGTAAGCCAAATAGAAAATAAAGGCATGGTGTATTTGGGGGAAAAAATTCTAACCTTGCATGAAATGTAAATATACAAGACGTTTTAATTTATTGGCTCCTCCTAAGGTTGTTTTTGCTTCAAAAACAAAAATCCCAACAAGTGGGTTTACTGTTTTTAGACCCTTGTGTATCTTGGTTGTGCTTTGACTCTTTGTTGTGAGTTCAGAATGCAGAGCTGGTTGCTGTGTCTCTAAATTTTTATTTTATTTTATTTTTTGTAGGCTCGAAATGTCAACTCGGGTGAGCTAGCAGCAATTAAAGTAATAAAACTAGAACCAGGTAAGTGTTTCTCAGCTGAAATAGGCCACAGAAACTAAATATTTTCATACTTAAGATATAATTCTACTAAATAAATTGAGTCCTCTGACTGAAATAAGGGATAATTGTTTGTTGCCTTTTAGTGTAGGACAAAATACACTGTTCTAAAAAATAATGAGTATGACAAGCAGAATGTGAGAGGAGGAAAGGTAACTGGAGAACAGTTGAAGGAAAGTTGAATAAAATTTCAGTGAAAGTTGTGGTTATTTTGTCTTAAATACTATGTTTTCAACCCATGCGATACAAAAAACTGTGTAGAACAAAAGAAATGGGGAAGACAACAAGGCAGAAAAGAACTCGCTTGGAGGGAGAAATAAAAAGAAGGAAGGGTAAAATAAAAGGTGAGCATTAGTATCCAGGAATTGAGCGTATTTCCTGTAATTCTCTTGGAGACTGATTAGGACTTCATTGTATGCTAAATTTATGCTTGAACTGTGCTTATGTTGTGATGTCACAAAGTGCATGTGCCCTGCAGATCAGTTATCAGCCTGCGAGGGCTAGTCTGTCAATATGGCTAGACTTGTTGAACCATCTGGGAAGTAAAATGCCCAGACTTTTTGTTTAACTTGTAACTGTTGAGGGTGGGGAAATATCTGAACTGCTGCTTGGTTTGATCCTTAAGTTCTATGCAGACAAGAAGGGAAAGAAGTTGCTACTTTCTTCCATTTTTTCCTCTTAAAATTCTGGAAGTGATTGGAAATATTGTGTTTATATAATGCATGCACATGTGAAAATTGAGGACAGTATGTTACAGTATGCTACTATGTAGTTCCAAAAGCCTATGTTCATGATGTTTCTTTTATTCACACTGAAAGCTGTGGTCTCAGGTTATTTTGTCTAGCTCTGCTGCTTTGGCTTTTTGTGTCAGTTCCCATTGCTGGAGTACTTGGCTGTGCGCGATGTGGGTTACCCCTCCAGCTGAGATGAGCAGCCTTGCTGTGTCTGCCTCTGGGACTGTAAGGATAAAATGGAAAAAACCATAGGACTTAGCAGACTGAGATGATGTCAACCTTTAAAATAAAGCAATGTTTTACTTAGCTACTTCCACTCTGAAAAGTATGAAGTGACTTGGTTGAAAAGAGCGTTGTATGGATTGTGCTGAGTAGGAGTCGGAGAATCATGCTCTGCGCGTTCTCTGAGCTGTGGCCAGAGCCTGGGGGTGCAGCGGGGGTAAGTTGCCCTCATGCTGTGCTGATGGGGCCCACAAGTGGCATCTTGCAGCTGAATCTAGTATTTGTAGCAGCCTTGGGATGGCTCACAGAGAACACGCTCTTGCTCCTCTCTGTCTGCTCAGAGAGCTGTTCCCCTCTGGAGTTGGCGCTTCCTGTTTCGGTAGAAGCTTGACTCAGCTTGAGATGGGCAGTGTCCACATTCCAGAAGCACGGCACTGGCTTTCTTTGCCGGTTTTGCAGATTGGGGGAGAATGTGAGGACTAACTTAGAACGTTTAGGCACTTACTCTAAAGCTGATGTTACGTTAATATTTTGGATGCAATGAAAACATGGGTCAAATAGTGGAGGAATTGTGTTCTTTCATAGGGGTACCTGTCTGTATGTGAAAATAATTTCTTGTTTGCTCTTCAGTATTTGCATGTTTAAAGGTCTACCCATGATACAGCAATACGCCACAGACAGTAGACAGTCTGTTGTGATGTTAAACTTACACTTATGGCTTGAAATTTGCTTTCAGTTAAATACAGGTGAATATTAGATTTCTGGTTAAAATGTATCAAATGTTTAGGTCACCTAGGGAGAAACTTAAAACGTGTTTTCTTAGGTAATAGCTTGGCCAATTCTATTAGAATTTTTTATGTTACATTTGAAATTTATTAATGGTCATATTTGAGAAGTGATTTTGGGTTGTGAAAGTTGATAAATATGAGCATGGTGTCTATGTTCAACTTTTTAGGCAATAACTTTGGATTCTGGTTTAAAAGTTCATTTGAGTAGTGCTGAAGTGTGCTACAGCAGTACACTGAAAGCAGAATTTTGACATATTTTGAATTTTCCTGGTTTTTTTCAACTTGCTTACAGAGTTTCCTAAGTTATTCATGAAGCTAAATGGTTATTTTAGGCCTTCAGGCTTGTTTCACCTATGAAGTCCTTGAGCTAGTAAGATGAAGTTGTCTTTTTTATGACCTGTGTATGTCTAGTAACTAAGCAAACTTCAAAGAACATCTTTGGCAACAACATACCAGACAAGCTATAATATGCCCTTATGACTTAAGAAATTTTGGAGGAGCCCAAGCATAAGATACTGAAGTGCAAAAGAGCACTTGGCAAGTATTTCTTTAAAAAATAATTTAAAAGGCTGTCAAATATGTAACCATCATTCTATATCTTTCCTGCAGTCTCTCTTTAACTTACTTATAGAACCCCTGCAACAATACCCTCAAAACAAAATTTTTAATTTCATACATGATTTTTTCTATGTATACATCTAGTAAGAAACTTTTATGGGAAGACAGGCACAACTGAGGTACCGGATAGTGAGGCTCAGATGAATGCCACATCCACATCAGTGTTTTATCTGGACATGAGTTATGCACAGTCTATATATTCGTGTGTTTACCAGGTTCACTGAAGAGTTGCAGCAGCAGCGTACATTAGATTATCAAGAAGGTAGTCTAATGTGTGTTGGACATGGGACCAAAAATAGCAAAGTTTTCTCATGCTTTTAAGAACCTGGGCTATTGGCAGGCCATATGCAGATGGACACAGTGGGGTCTTAGGAAAAATAAAGACTTGAGAAAGAGCTATGACCAGTATCATAAGAGATATCAGATAGCAGATGTGTCCATCTGGCCTAGAATGAAATTTCTTAAGAATATAGTTACTTATTGCTAAGCCCTTGCTAGTAAATATTGATTTACAGCTGCTTTATATGTCTGTGAAACTGGCAGATAATTAGTTTTAATTACTTAAAATGTTTATTTTATAAACATGTACTGAAAGTCAAGTTGGGATGTGAGTATGAACAAGGCCAATGAAAATATTCATTCTTCCACTTTTCAGGAGAAGATTTTGCAGTTGTGCAGCAGGAAATCATAATGATGAAAGACTGTAAACATCCAAACATTGTTGCTTATTTTGGCAGCTATCTCAGGTACAGTTTGTTTCTTTTGCTCACTTAAAAATGCTTCTCTGTCTCCTTGTAAAGGAGAGATCTATAAGGTGACTTAGGCAAAACATAATTTACAAAATAGGGGTTATCCATTTCTATATTATTTTTTCATTTACCTTAAAATCTGTTTTCTCTATAAATAATGTTTCTCTTAGCAAAATCTTTCAGTGACCATGTAGTCATGTTTCCTTGGAAATGAGTTGATGTTTAAAAGCTTTGAATTTAATACATATGTGGAAAATTAAGCAGAAGTATGACAAACATGAAAATTAAGCAGAACATGACAAACATGACAAATCTATATACATGTCTGTATATAGATTATCTTTTAATTCTGTTTCAGTAAAATGTCTCTTTAAATTTGAAGAACTTTGGGAGGTATAAATATTGCATAATACAGACATTATGTATTATATGTTCTCAGAACATTACTGAGAACTCTTACCTGGTGTTGGCATGTAAAATTGTCTGAGAATTCAAAATTTAATGTTATCGGGAAATAAGGAGGAAATGATTATGAGTAGTAGTGTTATGTTAAACTTTAAGGATGATTTCATACTGAAGTACCTAAGAGTGTAAACTGTGCAGCCTTTAAAGAGCCCACTGGTGATTTGTTTTTTGGATTTGTTTTGAAATCTAAAAATTATTGATATTTTAGCTTTTGTCTTTGCTTTTCTCTCTTGAGCTGCAGAGTTGTTTAGGACACTTAATGTAGTATATGTAAATTGTTCTATCTTGTTATTCTTTTGTCTAATTCCTTTTGTAAGGTATTATTCTTACTTGTTACAAGTACAGTAAACTCATACTCTATACAGAGTCTCAGGATTGAGAAAATTGGTGGCTAGTTTCTAACAATGTTTGATATTATAGTTCTTTTTTCCCAACATATGTTTTATGTTAAACATAGTAATTGCTTGATATTCAAGGACTTGACCTTTAATGCTGGATTTTATTAATCTAATGTTGTCATAATTTTAGACATATCATTCCATGCACTAAAAAGGTTTTAAAAGGCTCTGAAAAGTTGTGATGCTCTTTATGGCAGAGGCTTCTTGTTCCTTTCAGGTATTCTCCTATCTTCTGTTTGCATGGGGACAATATAGGTAGGACATGGTAGCTCTGTGTGTTGTGAAGGTTGCTAGACTCTATTCATAATGGGAAGATGCTGAGTTACTCATGCAGTTACTAGACTTCAGGAATTCCAGCTGAAATTCTCCATGATGGCTATCTGCTGCAGCCAAAAGCCTTTTAGCAAAACACGTCAAATGCTTTTGGGTCAGGGTTTGGAAGATATAGGTGGCATTTTCACGCAAAAAATCTTGGTATATGAAGTCTTTCAACGAAAAATTACCATCTTTGAAGCAGGAATGTATGTCAGAATTTGGCTCTTGTATTTGGAGTGCATCTTTTCTTTTTAACTTGGTCAAATTTGAAAGGATTTTTATCTGGAGTACTGAATTTCTTTTAGTCTCATTCTAGATCAGTGAGAGGTTGGGAAATCCCAGTTACTGCTTATTTTCTAGCCAGCAGTGTCTGGTTTGTTGGGTGTTTGCAGTGCTACAGATGAGCTAACACACATTCCCTGGCTTGCTTAGCCATTGTTGGATGTTCCTGGTTGTGCTCTGCCGTGAGCTGGGCAGGATGTTGAAATGGCAAGTATGGAGGGCTTTGTGGTGACCTTGATGCTGAATGCATAGTTTGAGCAAACTGAAATTGGGCAAGTTGAGTGTGCCAGAACTTGGAGGCAGTTTGGGAATACAGAAAGCCTTGGCAATAAATGCTAGAGGAGCAAGAGAGGTCTCATGCAGAAGCTGAGTAATGCTGTCCTGAGGAGTTTCTTCTCCCTGCCTCTTATATTCAGTGTCCTGAATAGCCCTGGACACTCACTGATGGGGTTCATTGCATCTTTCTCAGCATGAGTACTTTGTTAGCTTTTGTCACATGAGTGAAAGTATTGCATGCTGACAGATACAATTCAAGTCAATAGAATCTGTCTTTTGAATTATGTTCTCTTTATAGTAATTTCAAAGGTCTGTAGTGGAAGAGCTGGTCATATTAGTACTTCACAGACATAGTTTAGTGTGGAGCATGAAGGAAGTTTGCAAGCAAATGTATTTTCAGAATATGATTAATTAAAATGCACTGAAAGTATGAGAATGAAGAAGAAAGCAAGCCGTGGACTAGCCCATTAGATGAACACCATCTGCATTCTTCGGTGAGAGAGGGCAGGAGTGTGTGATTGTGTACTGCTTGCATTATTGTGTATACATGTGCAGAAAGGGATCAAAGCCATGCTGTTCTGGCATCCCATACCTTGAAGGATGCTTGTCTTGGCAGTGTGAATGCTTTTTTAATGCAAGGCTGGTCCGTGAGCTGCATTATGCACAAGCTTGTGTGTATAATGCCTGCATACTGTTAGTGTGTACATGTTGGGGCTTGGTATTCCAAAGTAAGAATATCTGCACTTCAGTTTTGAATGTTTAAGGTTAATTTGAAGGTTAGCCTAAATTGTACATTACTTCCATTTTGTGCAGTACTGGCAGGGTTTTTCTTTCTGTTGCATGAACAGTCAATTCTTAACACTGCACATACCTCAGTCATGTTAATTTTTTTATTGTTTTTGAGAATTTGTGGAGTAGTAACTGTTTGACAGCAGATTACAGATTGTCAGATGATAAAGCTGGCAAGGGAACTTGTGATCTCCTAAATGCAATATTGGGAAGCTCCATGTCACAGTAACTGAGATTCTTAAATGGGTGTTGCATATTCTGAAAGTTGGGTGTCTGGGAATACATTCCTTCCTGGTACTGCCCCCCCGCTCCCCCATAGCGCCTCCTAAACCTTCCTCCCAACCTCAAGGCCTGCCTTTGTGTGGGAATAGAGCACCTTTTTGTATGTTAAATGTCCTCCACTGCACCTGCTGGCTTTATTTGTACTTGTCTGCAGTACTGGGAAGGAAGTTATGTTGACATTTTTCTTTATGTGTGACACGATCTGGTGCATTCCACAAACCTGAAAGTCATTGTTATAAACCTTTTCAGAAGACAAATTTAGAAGAAAGAAGTAAATGAGGAATGGCAGAAGGGAGGGCTGGGGGTGTGCAGTACTGTTTGAAGTTACCCTGAGTTGTTTTTCTAACATATGAACTTGTGACCATGATGTGAGGGTTCCATTTGCATTTGCTTTTGGAGGTGAGATTATTTGTGTTGTAGAAGCACTGATAAATGTATCCACTTGTCTTATCAGCTGCTTATTTTAACTAGTCCAGTGGGATCAGACTGCTTAGTATAAGTAATAAAAAGTTGCTTCTGATGACTTTTTAAGATCTCATGTGAAAACAGACTATGAAGAAACATTATTGTTGCATTCAACCTTTTTCAAAAATTTTAGATGCGATTTCTCATGATGCGATTTCTCATGTTCTTTCAAACATTATTGTTGCATTCAACCTTTTTCAAAAATTTTAGATGCGTTTTCTCATGATGCTGTATTCAGGATGGGGGATGCTTTTTCCTTAAAAACCAGTTTTCCTCTTGTCTCAGAGTATCAAAATATACCTTTGTAGACCCAGAAATAAATTTTGGCAATTATAGTATATATTTAGGCACTGTCTTGTGCTTTTGCTTGGCCCGCTCCCCTTTCTTTGGTGTAGTGCTTCTTTGTCTGGGATATGGAATGGCTGTCTTAGAGGCCTCTCATTGTCTGAACTTCTGTTTTCCAAGTATCTTTCAATGCTAAGAACAAAAAGAAAAATACCATTGTCTTGTACTTGCGCTTACCACCATATTGTTCCCCATGCTTTTCTTCTATTTATGTATGGATGTTTTATTCAGTCAAATTTCTGCCTTGCTGTTAGTCTAGGTGTTAAGTTGCAGGCACTAAATGGTGCTGTTGATCCTGTCTCTGTTGTGTTTGCTGTGCTTGCCATTTGCTCTGCAGACACAGTACAACTGTGTACACTGTTACTGATGATTACATGGATCTTCACTTGTCTTAAAGAACTTAGGCACAGTAATAAAAGGCTAGATAGTGAATTAGAAATGCAGTCTCCTCTTCTAATCCTCTTATGTTGTTTTTTTCCTTTTCTGTAGGGCTTTTCTACACTGGGAAGTTAATGCCCAGTAAGCAAAGGTGTGAGTTTACAGCACTTACATCTCTTACTTTGTGGGTGCTCTGATGCTGTCCCAAGGCTGGTGGGGTTGTCTTGGCTTTTTCCCACTTCCACACTGCTGCTGGCATCAAACAGGATGCAGCCACATGGGAAAGAGTGGCTTTCATGAGCTCAGTGCCCCCAAAAGTGTCCCCATCTGGGTCCTGCAGGTTTATTCCTGTGGGGATAAACAAGGGACTTGCAGATGTCTATCTCTTCAGTGCTTCTTTCTCACTCATATTGCCCTGCTGCCATTGCTAATTGTGTTTTCTTTCACAGGTAGTCACATTGCTTCTGTGTCTGTCTTTGATCAGTTATTTCAGTGGAAAGCCTTCACGTTATTTCAAGCAATGCTTTTATTAACCACTAGAAATGTATGGAGTTAACAGCCAGGGACTTCAGTTGCTTAAAACCTCTGTGTTGCCTGAACAGTATCTTTTCCACCACTAGATGAAGCAGCTGGGGTGTAGCTTTGAGGACCATGTGGACTATGCACATGAAAAGGGAGGAGATCCAAGAAAGACAGCTCTTCCTTGGTACAGCAATTACTCTAGCTGTAACCTGCTGGTGAGAAATACTTGCAATTTGCAGCTCAGGGGATAAGCTTAGCACTTACACCATTGCCCTGCAAAACAGTTCCACAAATGTTGGCATTGCCCAAAGGGATGTCTCAGCTGTTGTAACAGAGCCCTATGAATGCAAGAAGTCAGGGGCAAGCTGCAGAACCATCACCAGTCTTTCATTTAGAATCATAGAATGGTTAGAGTTGGAAGGGACCTTAAAGATCATCCATCCAGTTCCAACTCCCCTGCCATGGGGAGGGACACCTCCCACCAGACCAGGTTGCTCAAAACCCCATCCAGCCTGGCCTTAAACACTACCAGGGATGAGGCATCCACAGCTTCCCTGGGCAACCTTGTTCCATTGTCTCACCACCCAAGAGTAAAGAATTTCTTCCTAATATCTAATCTAAATCTCTCCTCTCCCAATTTAAAACCATTACCTCTTGTCCTGTCACTGTACTTCCTGACAAAGAGTCCCTCTCCGGCTCTCCTGTAGGCTCCCTTCAGATATTGGTAGGCTGCTATGAGGTTTCCCCGGAGCCTTCTCTTCTCCAGGCTGAGAACAACATTTGGTTGTCCCGTGTCTCAGTCTGCCCTAAGGTGGTTGTATGTGATTTTTCTTTCTTGCGTGTTTGCATGGCCACAAATGACTAGGCAAATCCCAGATTTTCTGCTCGCTGGAATGCCTTTCTGCGGCCACACATGGTACATCTGTCTTACCAGTGAAAAGTATGAAGTGAAAATAGAATTTCGTATCCGTAGTAGAAATACCTTTGAATTCTTCAGCCCATTGTCTGTTCTTGAAAAACATCTTTTATGGAGGTATAGTGAGTCAAACTGAATTGATTCCCTTAGTAAGAGGAATCTAAAAAACTTTCCTCTGACCTCTGCCACCAAAAATATCCATAAGTATTTTTTAGGGAAAAGACTTCATCTGAGAAGACACCTATGACATGGGCTCCACTCTGCCTAGCTTTGACTAAAGCATTAGAGTTTCATTCCATTTGTTGTGAAAGAATTTGAGTTCAGTGATATCCTTAGATCTTTTTGGTTTGGATTTGTTCTTTTTTCTTGTGCTTGTGTTAATTCCTCTGCTCTGAAAAAAGTGGAAGAGAAGTGAAAATGAGGATGAAATAAGAACACATATTTGTTTTCTCTCTACTCTCAGTAAAAATGTATTTTATCTTCATAGTAGATCTTGAAAAAAAATTAGTGAGCATGTTTTACTTATACTGGTTTTATTACTCCAATAAACCCTGCAATGTAAAATATTCCCCTGCTGCTGGTGTTTTGTTAGTTACTATTTTGACAGTGAAGTATCACATAAAGATTAATTCATATTCATTATTCGCCTTGTTCTTTTCATAGTACAGGGCTTGTTATGTTGTGCTTTATAATGTTTGAGTCCTTTGACTTATCTTTTATAGGTGCTATTTTCAAATTGACAGCTAATGAATGGTTTTGTTCACTTTTTAGACGAGACAAGCTATGGATTTGCATGGAGTTTTGTGGAGGTGGCTCTCTACAGGATATTTATCATGGTATGTCAAGACTGTAATTCCTTAAAATCTAAGTAAAGGTTATTTTCAAAAATGGAGATGATTACAGTGTTTTGGAATTTGAGGGGAGGAATCCTAAATTTAGTATCCATAATCACAGAATCGTCATGGTTGGAAAGGTCCTCTGAGATCACCGAGTCCAACCATACACACACAAAAGACCCCTACAATCTCAGCCACCAGAGCATGCTCTGAAGTGCCACGTCTACACGTTTCTTAAATACCTCCAGGGATGGAGACTCCACCACCTCCCTGGGCAGGCTGTGCCACTGCCTGACCACTCTCTCAGGAAAGTAATTCTTCCTAAGATCTAATCTAAACCTCCCCTGCTGCAACTTCAGACCATTTCTTCTGCGCCTGTCATTATTCCCTTGGGAGAAGAGGCCAACCCCCACCTCTCTCCACCCTCCTTTCAGGGAGTTGTAGAGGGCAATGAGGTCTCCCCTCAGCCTCCTCTTCTCCAAACTAAACGTGCCCAGTTCCCTCAGCCTCTCCTTGTATGACTCGTTCTCTAGACCCCTCACCAGCTTGGTGGCTCTCCTCTGGACACGCTCCGGCACCTCAATGTCCTTCTTGTGGTGAGGGGCCCAGAACTGAAGGCAGCCCTCGAGGTGAGGCCTCACCAGTGCCCAGTCCAGAGGCACCATCGCTTTCCTACTCCTGCTGGCCATGCTATTCCTGATACAGGCCAGGATGCTGTTGGCCTTCTTGGCCACCTGGGCACACTGCTGGCTCATGTTCAGCCGGCTGTCCACCAACACCCCCAGGGCCTTTTCTGCTGGGCAGCTCCAGCCACTCTTCCTCGAGCCTGTAGCGTTGCCCGGGGTTGTTGTGACCAAATGAAGGACCCGGCACTTGGCCTTACTGAACCTCATCCTATTGGCCTTGTCCCATTGATCCAACCTGTCCAGATCCCTCTGTAGAGCCTTCTGACCCTCAAGCAGATCAACACTCCCACCTAGTGTGGTGTTGTCTGTGAACTTACTGAGGGTGCACTCAATCCCCTCATCCAGATCATCAATAAAGATATTAAACAAGACTGGCCCCAAAACTGAGCCCTGAGGGACACCACCGGTGACCGGTCGCCAACAAGATTTCACCCTATTAATCACCACTCTCTGGGCACGGCCATCCAGCCAGTTTTTTTACCCAGTGAAGAGAACACCTGTCTATGCCATGATTTGCCATCTTCTCCAGGAGAACGCTGTGGGGGACGGTGTCAAAGGCCTTACCAAAGTCCAGGTAGACAACGTCCACAGCCTTCCCCCCATCCAGAAGGCAGATCATATGGTCACAGAAAGAGATCAGGTTGGTTAAGCAGGACCTCCCTTTCCTAAACCCATGCTGGCTGGCCCTGATCCCTTGGCTGCCCTGCACTTTCCGTGAGAGCTCACTCAAGATGATCCTCTCCATGATCTTTCGCATTACCGAGGTCAGGCTGACAGGCCTGTAGTTTCCCAGATCCTCCTTTTGGCCCTTCTTGTAGACGGGTGTCCCGTTAGCCACCCTCTAGTCATCTGATATCTCCCCTGTTGACCAGGATTCTTGATAGATTAGATGATGGAGAGAGGCTTGGTGAGCTCTCCCACCTCCTTGAGTACCCTTGGATGAATCCCATCCAGCCCCATAGACTTATACGTGTCCAGGTGCAGAAGCAGATCATTAGCTACTTCCTCCTGGATTATTGGAGGTTTGTTCTGCTCTCCATCCTTATCTTCCAGCCCAGGAGGCTGAACACCGTGGGGGTAGCTGGTCTGACTATTGAAGACAGAGGCAAAGAAGGCATTAAGTATTTCAGACTTATTATCAATTGATAATAATCCATTGAAGGTCAATTTTAGCTTATGTTTTACATAATTGATTTGGTTTGTGCTTTTTAAACAAAATTAACTATAGTGGGGTTTTTTTTTAGCCGCAGAAGTTATTTCCTTCCTTCAGTAGCTCACGTACTCATATATGATCTCATTGCTACTTTTCAAAGACTGTAAAATTAGACAATATTGTATTGTGATAATAAAATAAAAATATATCCTTATATGCTGTATTTCTTTATAGCCATTGAATTTCTGAGCTTTTGAACTTTGCTTTAGTATAGTCTGTACCACTGCCTATGGCTACCTAGATAAGTAGATTGATTAGCATGGATGCTCTTTTCTTTAGTAAACAGTCATCTTTTCTGTGTTTCTATAGCAGTAGTGTTAAGAATGTCTCTTTTTCTTAGGCTGGGTGCACGATGTGAAAAACAAAGGTGGCCTATATATTTGCTTTAGGATTAGGTGCAAAGAGTATTCAAAGAAACAAGGGGCGTGTGTGAATCTATTGCATAAAGAGATGATCAGTCAATTGATTACTAGTTTTCAAGAGAAAAAAATCAGTTTTGAGGGATTTTATTGCCCTGGAATTAAGATTTCCTTAGGAAAGGAGTATGTCATAAGTGAGTAATGGCTCTGTGGTTCTCAGGTGATGTTTTTCAGACAGGAAATCCATCTGTATTCTAAATTGTGACAATTTTTACATGTTAGGATCTTCACATCCTTCTCTTGTTTGTAAATAGCTTGTATACCTTTTTACATTTAGCATGGATGCAATTAAAACAAAACACCAGTTCACAAGTTCACACCATGCTCATGGCATAGTCATTTGAGCATGGAGTTGTTGATCTTCTATGTCTTTGCTAGTGTTGATAAAAGCATTGTGTCTAATAAGCTTTGTTATGTCCAACACCTGTAGAATAGGAAATGAGCTCATGTAACATAAATGCCTGAACAGATGTCCTACAGGAGCGGTTTCCTGTTGCAGCTGAATTTTGGCTTCTGTGCCGGTAGTTGGATTGGAATTGGAAGGTTCTTTTCTGATCTTAATTGTGTTCCAAAGGGTCTTATTCCAATTGAACTATAGGCCTCTGTGATCTTAGGCTGTTTAAGTTAATCAGAATTAAATTTCCCAAAATAAACATACATGACTAGAAATACGTACTCTAGGTGCTAATGTATTTAGTTTTATGTGGCTTTGGAGCTTTTATTTCAGAAAAGAGAAAATGGATCTAGACCTGTTTTGAAGATATATATTGTATGATGCTAATTTGTATTATGGTTGTTGGTTTTATAGAAGCTAAGCAGTTACGTGCTTAAATCTTGTTTCATTTTTAACTCCCTATGCCTTCAGTTTCCTTTGAGAAATCCCATCCAACTTCTTTATTTGTTTTCTCTGCAAAACCTGAGAACCTTGCAGTGAGGACTGCATTTCCTGGTCTTAAACCCCTTTAATTTCAGGGTCAAAGTCCTATGACTGGGGATAAGTCACAGGCCATTCCTTGCTTGCTCTTCAGTGTTTGTTTTATGTATTTGTTCAGAATGTAACTCTTTTCCTTTAAGACACTTGAGTGAAATGGGACCTTGGAGGGAGTGGAAGACTTCTTCTTCCCTTGGGAAGCTATGAGCCTGCTCAGAGGGAGAATTAGAGAGGATGCATGGTGTGGCAGGCTGAGGAGCAACTGTGCTGGTAGCTCATGCAGAAAAGGGTTGAGAAGCTGCAGAGAGCAGGTCTCATGACTGCAGGGAGTAGAGAGACAGTCACATGGCAGTGGAAAGGATATGAAGGAGAGAGCAGGTTGCAAAGGGTAGAAGGAAATTCCTAGAGCTCAAAGGGGACTGAGTGGAGTTTGCTGCAGCTCTGATTTACTAGGTAGGAAGTCTCCAGCCCTGCATAGAAGGACAAAATGGGTTTGTGCAGGAGAAGATGTGGTTAAATCACTGCTTCTGTTTCTTCTTCCTCTTAATTACTTTGAGATTTTTTTATATGAAGGGAGTTAGTAGTTTCCATTCCAATGGGACTAGGCATTTTTTAGTTTAAAAAATGTTTGGTGGTCTTTGGGATGCTTAATCTGGGGAAAGTCTAAGCACATTTACTTTGAGACTTCTACTGCAAGTTCCTGTCAGTGTGAATTGAAGTAATTGAGGTATGCGTTTGGAATGGGCAGTATCTTACCTGATTTTGATACATACTTTTTTTTTCCCTTCCATTTCAGTGACTGGACCACTTTCAGAACAGCAGATTGCCTACGTTAGCAGAGAAACGCTACAGGTAGTGTGTTCTCCGGTTCTTATGGTTGACTGTTAATGTAAAAATATTAGAAGCTAAAAATAAAAGCTACAAATATGTGTGATGCCATGGATGTACAGTGTTTGGGTGGCTGAGCATTTTTGTCAGATTTTTGAGGATGTCGTGTATGCCTGGAACTGGTTTGATAATTGCATAACCTCAACTTATCCTGGATCATTTGAAAAAAAAACCAACTGTCTTTCTGCTGTTATTTTTTTTCTAATGGGGGAAAGCAGCATATTTATTTATCCATATTTGTGGTACAAATTATTGCACATTTGAAGGAAAAATTTAAAGACTTGGTTTTCCATATCCGATAGTTGATCTGTGCCAATATGAAAAAGGAAAAAATTGCCTGTGTACTTGATGTTCAAATGAAGGTCCCCACCCTCTCCTCATGAATATGCTACTTTCATTTTTCTTTCCAAAATTAAAGGTTCAGTTCACCAGTACAACTTATTAAGAAATGGTTTTTTGGGTGGATGTCTTGCTTCTCTGTGAGAAGAGCAGTTCTTGATTTCTAATGAATGCAAATCTGTTAAACGCCATCAGTTGTTAGCTGCTGGTTTTCTCAAACACTGTCAAGATAGTTCTGTCCCTGAGCCAGCTCTCTCCCGTACTTACCATCTCTCTGTGCCATGGCAGAGATTGCTGAGTTTTGACTCGCAGGACATGGCTTTTTTTCCTTACAGTGAAAACTTATCTGACATCTGGAAGCGTTTTGGTTTTTGAACATTTAAACCCTTTTGTTCTTATCGTATCATAGAGGGGTTTAGGTTAGAAGGGACCTTTAAAGTCATCTAATCCAACCTCCCTGCAATAAGCAGTGACATCTTCAACTAGACCATGTTGCTCAGAGCTGTAAGAAACACTCCTTGTCCAATAACAGCAGCTCAGGCAGTGATCAATATGAAGTACATTTTATTTAAACGTTCTTGCAAGAATGGGTGACCTGGCAAACAGGCATACTGGGTTTTGGCACATTTTGTTTTTATTCCCTGTTGCCCGCTGAAATTTCCCTCCCCTGTTTCCCCATTGGCTGGGTACTCCAGAGGTTACAGCCCATCAGAGACACCTAAGACTACTTCCCTTAGTCCTGTCCCTCTTCTTTCCATCACCAAGTTGTTCTTCTGCAAAAACAGGCTGTTCTTTTGCAAAAACAATACCTTAATATTTCTTACAGAGCCCCGTCCAACCTGACCTTGAATGTTTCCAGGGGTGAGGCATCTACCACCTCTCTGGGCAGCCTCCTCTAGTGCTTCACCACCCTCCTTTTAAAAAATGTCTTCCTTGTGTCTAGTATCTATCCTTGTATCTACCCTCTTTCAGTTTAAAATCATTACCCCTTTTCCTGTTGCAACAGGCTCTACTAAAATGTCTGTTCTCACCTTTCTTATAAGCTCCTTTTAATACTGGAAGGCTGCAATAAAGTCTTCCTGAAGCCTTCTCTTCTCCAGGCTGAACAACCCGAACTCTCTTAGCCTGTCCTCATAGCAGAGGACCTCCAGCCCTCTGATTATCTTTATGGCTCTCCTACCCACTTCAACAAGTCCACATCTTTCCTGTGCTGCGGACTCCAAAGCTGGACACAGTACTTACTCCAGGTGGGGTCTCACAAGAGCGGAGAGGGAGAATCCCCTTCCTCTCCCTGCTGGCTGTGCTGCTTTTGATGCAGCCCAGGATGTGGTTGGCTTTCTGGGCTGTGGGCACGTATTGCTGGCTTATGTCTAGCTTTTCATCCATCAGTACCCCCCGGTCCTCCTCCACAGGGCTACTCAATCCCTTTATCCCTCAATCCCTTCATCCCCCAGCCTGTGTTGATATCAGGGGTTTCCCTGATGCAGGTGCAGGACATCGCACTTGGACTTGTTGAGCCTCATGTGATTCATATGGGCCCACTTCTTGAGCTTGTCCAGGTCCCTCTGAATGGCATCGCTTTCCTCAGGCATGTCAACCACACCACTTTGGTTGGTGGCATCTTCAAATTTGCCTGATCCCACTGTCTGTGTTATTGATGAAGATATTGAACAGTACTAGTCCCAGTATGGACCCCTGAGGGACACCACTTGTCACTGATCTCCATGTGGACATTGGGCTGTTGATCACTACTCGCTGGACATGGCCACCCAGCCAATTCCATATCCACCAAACAATCAATCCATCAAACCCTAAACTTCTTTGAGTATGGAGGAGTGTTTCCATTTTAGGAGTCTAGAATAGAGTTTATGAAATAGTTATTTATAGTGTGGGAAGATTTCTTGGTTAATATGTGTAAATTGCTTGTGAGAAGGAAACTTGTTGCTTTGTATGTATTTTCTAAGTGTTTTTTTTTCCATGGGCCCATTTTTTATGTTGTCTTAAAATACATGCTTAATGCAGCAGCCACTTTTCCTAGTAAAAAGTCCATAAAAATAATTTGTCCAATGTTAATGCTGGCATCCGTTTCCATGAATCTTAACTTTCTCTTGAATGCCTAAAGTTAGTGTTTGATCTCCATGTTTAGAACCCCTTTAAATGATCTGTTTTCAAAGAATGCTCACTGTCACTTTTGGCTGGAACCAGTGAGACTCATTCTGAAAATACAAGTCCTCTAAATGTGGCTTGTAAAGTACCTGCCTCCAGGCATTCAGTTTTGAAAATGGTGACCTCAAATTTTTCAGAGCAGTGGTAACAATGAGCGAGTTGTTTGGATTACTGTGCCAATAGCATCCAGAGATTTAAGTGCGAGGAATGTACATGGGACTCTTCTAGCAAATGCCAGTTGTTGCAGCAGTCAGGTAGATGCTTTGATTAATTGCACTCCATACCAAAAGCAAACTGAGTCAAAATTTTGGGTCTGCATGCACACCTGCAGTGATGACTCTGAAAAACTATTGGACCAGCTGGGTCTTGTTAGTCATTCAGGCTTTCCTGAACTGACAAAAAAATACCCCAGAACTGTATCTTCAGTGGCACTGTTTTTTTATCTGTATAATGTTGTTAATTTGAAAATCTCAAGTACCAAATCATGTAAGTAATTGTTTCCTCATTTTTCCTGTTGCTATATTTAGGACAATCCATAAAAATGCTGATAATTGAAAACAATCCTAATTTATTTTTTCAGTTGACTCTGTGATGTGAGCTGGCAAAAAAAATAATATCTGTCTTGACATGGGTATCTCCCTCCGTAAAGACTACATTTTCATGGTTCATGACCACAGAGTGAGAAAGACATTTATGTTTTGTTTTACCCCAGAAGAGAATTTTTGAGATAAACCTGCACTGTCAGAAGTTATGTGGTTTGCCTGTGGTTTGTCTGCTCTGTGGTTTGTCAAGCAGAGATTCAGTTCCATATAATTCTTCCAGAATTTAAACTTAAAGTTCCTAACTTATGTTGAGTCCTAAAATGCTTTAGTACTGTCATCGAGATCCAGAAAGGTAGCCTGAGGCTTCTGAATCCATGAACTGGAGTTGAACTCCTGTGTTAGACCCAAAGCACTGCCTGCTAGCATGCTTCTTGACTTAATTGAAGATGATAATGATACAGGAGATAACTGCAGTAGGCATCCAATGATCTGACTGCTGAAGAGAAGACTGTTGGGCAATTTGAAAGTAATTAAATCTGTCTAAAAAGGTGACAGGTTACTGTGTCCAGAGGAAAACTTGGGCGAGGAATGCTTTTCTTACAACAGATGTGGTGACTGGTATTCTTTCCATCTATCCTGTGTTTTAGATACTATGCTACTAGGTATATTGAAATTGCAAATGCAGTTCAGATACACTGAAATTAAGAATGCTCTTCAGTCAGTGTGTCATTTAGATGATTGAATTTGATCCTAAATGTGGTAATAAAATAATTCAATTTGGTAATTAATCTGGTAATTAAATAAGAAATGTACATAAAATGAAAAATATTGGACTAAATTATTATCTAAATATTTTATGCAGGGACTATATTATCTTCACAGTAAAGGAAAAATGCATAGAGATATAAAGGTAAGTAAAAACTGAAAGGAATGTTCATCTTTTTAAAGTAGACTACATCACCTCTTACAGGTCTTTACTGTTTTGTATCAATTTGGGGGATGTTTTTAAACATATAGGGGTTTTCTATCTATTAGAATAAAATGAAATATTCTGCCCAAGGGAAGAAAAAAAATACTTTCTTTAAAATGTATGCATGGAAATAATCTGTTCTTTTAACTGGAGCCAAACCTGGTATTTATTTAGACCAGTGATGTAAAATTTAGGCATTAGCTAGTGTCCAGAGCAGCATGTAGTTCAGGTCGCTTTAAGGGTGTGCTCTGTGTAAAAGGAAAAGTTTGGTTTTTCCCACACCTTTCCAAGAAGCTCAACGCACTCTTCTCTTTGAAGCAGCTAGTGAGCAGGGCTCTTGCTTTGGCTTAACTTCTTTCCTCGGTGAGCAGATTGCAGGGCTGCTGTTCTGTGTGGTTCCTGGAGACTACTTCTGTCCCCTCCCTTGGATGCTAAAATTAGAGAGGGTACAACAAATCAAGCTCTTAACACTGACTTATTTAAAAATTCATCTCAACAAAGCTGTATCAAAAGTGGCTCGTTCAGACTCTTACACTCTGTTATAGTTTCCTTCTGGTGCTTCCTGTTAACTTTTTGTCCCTAGGGCTTTACTACCTATTCTTTGCCCTTCCAAACTCTTCCTTTCTCAGACTGCAGCTTAAAATTGGCAGGCTTCCTCCTGAAAATCTGACAGTAAATTATCACATTCCTTTTGGTTGTGTGGGGGATTGCTTTTGGTTGGCTGGTTTGGTTTTTTTTCAGACTAGGGATGCAGTGTACATGGTAGCTTCAACTGTAGATGCCTTAATGCAACCTGATTCCAAGTTGTTCTCATTGACTGCAGAAGGATATTTGGGGTCTAAGCAATGAGAAATATAAATTCTGAGCGAAAGATTACTTTGGACACAAAAAATAAATATTTTTCATTCCACTTTGTAGAATGCTTGTAAGGATACAGTGCACAGATACTTGTTTCTAAACAAAACTGTGCTCAAGTTCTTACAGTGCTTACGTTGAGAATTATTTAAAAAAAACAAAAACCAACCTGTTCTTATGAGCATGGAAAAATACTTTATCTGCAGGTCTCCTGGCTGTTGAATTATGGTTTGATTCCCTCAGTAGCTAAGTTATGTATTTAGAATATCTGTTCTGTTAGTCTTGAAAGGTGAAAATAAGGTCAAGAGTACGTTAACTGGACGTGTCACACTATTTACCAAGCTCCACTTACAAGGCTCATTAACTGTACTTGTGTGATGTTTGCCACATTTTACTGCAGGTCTGACTTTTCCTTCTCTGTGAAAAGCCATAACCTGTAAAAACATAGATGTTTGGAAGCCTGTCTGTGCTGCCTTTCTGTCTCGTTTATGGCCAGCGCTGCCATTTGGAGCTGTGTTTAGCCATCTCCAGCCTTTACTCGACTCAGTCTTTACCTGGTTTTGGTCTTCAGATCACGTTTGCTGTCAGTCCTTTCATGTTGCAATTTTATGGTACCGCTTCAGGTTAGTTGCGATTATTGAGCTGAAGTGAGTGTATGTATAGCCACACGACAGTGGCTATACCGACCCTTCAGATCTAGCACTAACAGAATCTCTGTTGCATAATGATGTAAATAGTTTTGCTAAACACTTGAATACCAAGGCAGATCCTTAAAGCTATAATTATCGTGGCTCTCAAACAAGACAAAACCAGCTCCTACATATGAAAAGAAAATTAAATTATTTCCACTTTCACCTTTAGAATTGCTGTTTCACAGAATCTTCGAGGTTGGAAGGGACCTTAAAGATCATCTTGTCCAGTCGTAAACACAAAAAAGCAAGAATTCATCAGCCTAGGGAATTCTTCATATTCTGCTTTTTGAGAACAATGGAAACCATAGAACCATAGACTAAAGAATACTGAAATAAAAATTAATGAGAAACCCTGTATATCCAAGTTTCTTTATGTAACAAAATGGCAAGTTGCTGATTTTACAAATGTTTCCTTGGGGAGTCTTTAGATTTCTTGAACATACAATCCTTGGTTTGCCTTTGGCTGCTATTATGCCATATGATCTCACATTTATATTATTTTTTTAATATGGTATCAGAGGAATCTGCATGTTTTAATTCAAGTATGCTTTTTTTAAGGGAGCAAACATTCTTTTAACGGATAATGGACATGTAAAATTAGGTGAGTTAATACAATTTAGTGTTATTAACAGATTTTTATGTGCTTTAAGAAGCAGCCTTGTATTTTGTTTAATGATATAATGGTTCATGTAAGGAATTAATGAATATCAGAATTTTTTCTCTTGCTGGTAGTCTCTAACTGCACCATCCAGTTAGTGTCTGAGGAGTAACTGGCGTAGTTTAAAACACTGAGGTAAAAGACTTTCTAATGTTTTAAGGGGGAGGTAAAAATCAAATCAAAGGTTTTTATAAATTTTTAATAAAATGTACCATCCAAGTACTTAAATGTGAAATGTACCCTGAAAGGTTATCTAAAAGAGTCTTTTGGATAATACTAAATGATGTTTTTATTGTAATACTGCACGTGGCTGTTAAAACTTCTGTGCTAGTCTGTTCTTTCTTGTGTTGGTGAAGGGCAGGTTTGTGTGCAGCCTGTGTGTTTGGTCGGCAGCTGAGAGGACCAGTCCAACAGGGTCCGAGATACACTGACTTTCCATTGTTTACTTTTGTTATTTATTTTTTGTTAAATACTTCTGGTATATTTAAGAAGCTCTTAGAGTAGGGAAACCAAACTTGTGTTCACTAACAATTAAACAATTAATTACATCAAATCAGTTATTAACTGTCATTTTGGTTTTGCCTTTTTTTTTTTTTTAATAGCTGATTTTGGAGTATCTGCACAGATAACAGCTACAATTGCCAAAAGGAAATCATTCATTGGCACTCCATATTGGTAACTCTGTTTTACTTGGCCATTAATATAATGGTAACATACATAATACTGTTGAAAAATTGTGATTAAAAGCATGCTATGTCACTTACTGAGTAGGCTAATCACTTTCTGGTGATCATACCTGTGTTACTTATGCTAAATCCTGAATTCACTGAGTATCAAAGAAAATGCTTGAATGCTCTGAAAAATTGAAAGACTGGCTGTCTGCTACTATCACTGTTGACTAATGTATCTCAATTCAGTCAAAAACTGTCAATGATTTTGCTTGTCTAATCCTAAATTATTTCTTTTCTTCCCTGATTTTCTGTTTTGGTGTTTTGTATTTCTTTGTCTCCACCCAAGATATGTCTTTTCTGCAACTCTTCAGTTGATAATGAGTTTCATTTGTCTCCACAGGTTCTTTTGCCACTTCTGAAATGTTTCCTCTTAAGACATTTTCTTTTTTTTTCCTTATTTGCCTAAACCAACTGAATTCAAATGCACATTTCTATTCTGTCTGTGCTGCATCTTCATTGTTGCCTCAGCAAACTAGTTTGCATAATTTATCTTTTCCAAAGTTCTGCATTTTATTTTCTCCTCTTTATACTGGAAACGGTTGTTCCCTTTTCACCTTGTAGCAGATGACACACGGTCTTCACTGTAAAATAGCACTGTTGTTGTATGTTTCCCAAAAAGATATTAAAAATTCTGGTGTCTGACATCATAGTAGGTACAAAATAAAAATGTAGATAATGAAAAAACCCCTACATTCAAGTATTCAGTCTTGAAATAGTTAAGCCCAGCATTTTTAGTATTATTCTGCAGTATAAGTCAGCCAAGGCATGGATTCACTTCCCTTTCAGAACAACACAAGCACCCATCAGTCATGATTGTGTAATTGACTTGTCTCTCTCTTTTCTAAGATGTCTGGGTAACTTTAGTCTTGGCCTGTATTACTGTATAATTTCCAAATTGTGCCAGGTTTCTCAAATAACATGGCGTAACCTTAAACAATAACTTTGAAAGGATTACATAGGCTAAATGCTGATGAAAAGCATCAGTTATTCTTTGCAAGGCTTCTCAGGGATTTGAGAGGAGAAGCAAGGAAGCAAAATTGTTGAGATTGTGGAGAATAAAATTTAGTTGGAAACTGGCTGTGTGAAGACTTTAGTGATCATCAGAGGTGTCCGGGCGGGTAAGGCTATGGTGCTTGGACGGGAGAGAATCATAGAATGATGGAGTGGTTGCCCGTGGAAGGGACCTTAAAGATCATCGAATTCCAACCCCCTGCCCTGGGTGGGGACGCCTCCTACTAGACCAGGTTGCTCAAAGCCCCGTCCAACCTGGCCTTGAAATAAAGTGCAAAACTGCAGTGCTGAGTGTTTAGTTCTAGTAACCCTGCTATTTACCCGTATGGTTTTCTTCCATGTTTTTCTTAAGTTAACCTTTGTTCCCTCTCTACCTTGGTAACTCCCTCCTTTTTGTGATTGGGTTTTTCATGAACTCTGGAAGAAACTTATGTAAATACAGTTTAACTGTGCAAACTTGGAATAAGTTGTACCACCTAGCCTGATGCTTTGTGATCTAAAGATAAGGATGTCTGTGTTTAAATAATGTATCATTTGATATGCTGCCTGCTGCTTTACTGGAGCACTCATTAAGTGACATTCATCTGTCTTACCTATATTGAGTAATATCTCCAGTTGCACTGGTACTTTTCAGGTGATCTGGACTAGTAAAGTTCAAAGCTAAAAAATATTAACATGTTTGCTATCTGATATGACTGTGTAGGACAATCAAATCCATAATTCACTTTGGCTGTTCAAAACGTGACAATGCCTAGTGAATAATTTTCTTTAGGTATTCCTATTTATGTGTCGGTTATGTTTGCTATTTTTGCCACCTGAGGATACCTTTCTTAAATGAAGCGAGGTGGACTTGACAAACAAGGAGTGTTCTGTGCAGGCGTGACAATGAGTCCTCAGGTCTCATGCTTTCAGGATACAAGAAAGCTGTATTGGTTTCATCCACTTGCTGCTAAATAGCTGTTTTGGAAACTGCCTATTAGTTACTATAAGGTGATTGAGGAAAACTTCATGTATACATGGCATAACTTCTGACACACACATGTATATGTATCCACATGTATAAGTATATACACTATGAGCTTAGAGACTGAGAGCTTTAGGTAAAAGCGTAGTGAACTCCTGTGTACACAAGAATGTTTTGTTTGTGGCAATAAGTTTATCTAAAAATGTATTTTACCCTTTAGGATGGCGCCGGAAGTTGCTGCAGTAGAAAGAAAAGGTGGCTATAACCAACTCTGTGACCTTTGGGCAGTTGGAATAACTGCTATAGAGCTTGCTGAACTTCAGCCTCCAATGTTTGACCTACATCCAATGAGGTTAGTAAGGGGTTAAAGTTTGGTGTGTAAATAATCCATTTGAAATAATGGCTATGTGTGCTTGAGGTACTGGGGTTGCTAGGAGGGTACTGGGTTGTAAGTGTTCTGAATGTACAGAATAGAAATTGTAACAGTGCTTTTTGGTGCATAAATGTGTAATGTCCTGGTAGCATCTCTTAAACTGATGGACTTCTTCCTGCCAAGTAAATAATATATTTAATAATTACTATTATATATGTATTGCAATATAAACCACAGAAATATTGGTTGTTTTTTTTCAGAGCACTTTTTCTTATGACAAAAAGCAATTTCCAGCCTCCAAAATTAAAGGACAAAATGAAGTGGTAAGTACTTCTGTGTTTCAGTAGATAATGATCATATGTTTCACTGGACAATCGATTCTAATGTTTACCACTTCATTTTACAGGTCCAATAGTTTCCATCATTTTGTGAAAATGGCACTTACAAAAAATCCTAAAAAAAGACCTACAGCTGAGAAGTTACTACAGGTATAAATTTATTTATGAGATTATTATTATTATATTTTAAGTTACTTATGTGCTTAATATTGACTGGTGGGAATTTTAATATGTATTTTTCTTCCTGTCTTTCAGCATCCTTTTGTTACCCAGCCATTAAATCGAAGTCTTGCTATTGAGCTTTTGGATAAAATGAATAATCCTGATCATTCCACTTACCATGATTTTGATGATGATGATCCTGAGGTAGGAATATATTTTAATTATAGAATCAGATTAAGTTTTTGCTTGCTAAGAAAGCTACATTATTATGAAGTTTCTGATTTTTCTGCTTTACTAGCTGGGGAAAGTAGCATGTTTATGTAAGACAATAAACAGAGCAAGACTAAAGTGTTTCATAAATAAGAGAAAACAGATATTCTGGTTCTGCATCCTGTCTTCTTACTTAACTATGTTGGTGGAGACTTTCCAAGTGTTTACAGTTCCCTAATTGATGGTCTCTTTTGGGGAAAAAAAATTAATCCTTTTGACACAGAAGCCATTGATTCATTAATTGCATACTTGTGTTTTACTTTTTTTTATGGATAAACTAGTCTAAAAATGCCTTCAAAGGAAAGTAGGTGTAGAAGAAGCAACTACTTTAAGATACTAATTTTCAGATTTTACAATTTAAATGAGCTTTAACCTTCTGGAACAGCAAAGACAAGTTGACACACCAAGTCTGTCTTCCTTAGAAGCTGAATAAATAAATGTAGAAAGAAGCCAAAGTGAAAATAGGTCTCTTTTGTATTGTAGAGTGCAATGTTTATGTATTTCCTAAATGGGAGGGAAGGAGAGGAAGGCATAAGGATTGAATAGTCAGTACTTTCAAAAGCAATTGCAAATAGCAGAACACACTGGATAATTTTTTCTGTTCAAAAAAATAATTAGGAAATTTAAACACACAAGAAAACCATTAATGTGGTTGACTTCTATGTCAGTGTTAAGAGTAGGGTGTCTGATTTCTGGTGGAGACAGCACTGAGGAACTTGGATCTTCTCAGCATGAGCTCTAAGGATGAGGTGTCCTTTAGTTCTCTGTCTTCTCAGTGATAACAGAGAGCTGAGGCTTGTTAAAGTGGTATCTGTGTAGAAATCAGAAAACTGAAGCTTTCATGAGCTGTCCTAAGAAGGAAGGGAGCTGTTTCAAGTGTGCTCCCTGTGAATGAGCTGCTGGGATCAGGGTAGCTTGCCCTGCAAATTTTCCCGGCTTTACTGGAAATTGTACTGAAACCCTGATGTGCCATTCCCTTGTATCACTGGTATATCTTTGCGGTAACAATCTTGTCCTTCAATTTGGACCGCTCAGGTGGATAAGCTGTCTTCTCTTCCTACACGGAGTCACTTCAGTACACATTTTATTGACAGTTACTTGTAGCTTTCAAAATAGCGTTCGCTCTTTCGTGTCCCTTCTGAATTAGCATTAAGAAGACTCTTCTGTTGTTTAACGTATTACTTGTTGGTTATCCTGTAATGAATTGTGGTATTGGAGAGGGGAAAAGCTATGCCTTGTCTGGGAAGAAAACGAATAGGAAAAACACCTTACAGCAGTGATCAGAAAATACCTATTTTCATCATTGTCGTGGTTTGGCCTCAGATGACAACAAAGGCCCATGCGGCAGCTGCTGGCGCAGACCCGAGTGCCCACCGCCACCCCGGCCGGGAGGGGAAAATCGGGAGAAAAAGGCAAAACTCATGGGTTGAGACAAGGGCGATTTAACAGAACAGCAAAAGGGAGTGAGAAACAATGATAACAACAACACTGACAGAGGAATATACAGCCGTGATTACGGTACCGCCACTTGCCGACCGCACCTGGGACGACCCCCTTCCCCTTCGGGGGCTTCCTGTCCCTCCCCTTCCCCGGCAGCTCCTTGGGCATGGCTCCCATGGGATGGAATACCTGTGTCCCTGCTAGGTGTGGGGAGAATTAACCCTATCCCCGCCACACCCAGGACAATCATTTATAATGGAGCTAGACTGGCTGACAGTTCTGAGGACAAGTGAGCTCCTTGCATGTCTTTTTGATATGCATTTTTTCAGATGTTAGCTCATTTGTTTATCTTATGTTGCTGAGGGTTTCCTGCTGCAATGGTCAGCTTCTGTTCAAGGCATAATGATCTATGGGATACTGTTCTTGTTTGTCACATGGCCTTTAGCTCTCCAGTGAGCTTCAAATACTTTACGGGCAGTGCTAGATCATTTTCATTGGATAGACAACTTTGTCTCTTCTTGTTTCTCCCCTAACCATGTTGCTAGATAATTTTCCATTTTTAATCCACCTGCAGAATGAGATTGATAGTGGCATGTGGGAAAATGTTCTGTTTTGTAATAATTAAGTCTAGAACCCACCTCTTTGAATAAAGCAGGTGATAATGAATTATCCGATGCATCTAGAGCAAGGTCTGTATTTCAGATGAAGAATCCTGCCACAGGCAAAGCAATTTCTGGCATTATGTCTTTCCTGTAATAAACTGAAGGGAATAAGAAGTGTATATACTCCTTTTATACACAATTGAACTTTATCCAATACCCGCCTGCTCTCAGAGGTAGTTGGAGATGTTAATCTGAACTTTGGGACTGACCACTTGTGGTAGTCACCTGAATGCATCCATCAAAAATTGAAAGAAGCAACATAAGATGTTGCTTACATAAGATGATGCTTTACAGCATACTGTGGTACAAACAACACTGGTCAGAATCTTGAGCTTCAGACCTGTTTCTCAGTTTGTTTCAAGTTTTGGTTGTTGCGAAGGGGTGAAGGGGGTGTTTTGGTATGATAGTTTTTTGGATTATGTGTTTTTTTGGAGGCTAGAGAGCTTTTCTGGCTATCAGTGCATTTTGAAGGTAAGCCTACTGCCCACCGTGGTGACACCTCTTCACCAGGCTGCTTTTACAAGGATGATATCTGTTACTGCTTGGGTATTCTGCAGAGCTGTGTGGACAAGGTAGAGATTAAGGTATGAATTTGCCACCTCTTTGAGGAGTGCCACACTACACCTTTAAATCATTTAATCCTTTGTCCTTTAAACTCGGACAAAGGTGAAATTTTTAATGTGTAAAAGCAAAGCTAAAAACACACAATCAGGTTATCTGAGTATAAGCAGACAGATGTCCCCTTGATACAGCCATTATTCTTTTGGCAGCAATATTTATAATTGACATTTTGAGTATTTTTTTCCTACCGTAACTCATGGAGGACCTCATTTGGTTTCCCATTCAGTCAAAGACAAGGTGTCCATTTGGAACTTTGCTTTCACTTAAGAATAAGCCTTTGGAGATGTTCGCAGCTGCCTGTTCACCACATTTCTGTGACAGTTACTCTCATGATGGGTGTAATATTAGTTGAAAAGGTTGTAAGGAGGAAAGTGCTCATGTTTTATACTTAGCGCATGTTTAATCCTTAGTCTTGGTTTTAAGATTGCTCTCAAGGTCTGTACTGTGACTAAACTTGTGCCCAAGTGGTGTTTGTTTTAGGAAGTTAACCTACATTTCTTTGTCCTCTTGGACAGTTCAGATGTCATCTGTTTGTATCGTGGTTTTGTCAGCATACGTCTTTCAAGGTGACTTGAGGACTTTGTCCTCATGACTGAGAAATGAAGATTTGACTCCTAGTAATTCTGTGGTCATGAAGAAGGAGGTGTGAGAGCAGACTCTGCCTGTTATGCAGTACAAATCTGTGTCGGGATGCAAGGAACTTGCATAATTTTGCGAGGGCAAAGATACCTCTCACCCCCACTACAGTTGACCTTCTGGTGCTGGCATTACAGATGCACTCACATGTGCAAGTGGGCAGTGCCTCTTAACAGAAGATGATAAATAAGCAACCTTTTAGCACTCAGAGTGTTTGAAATACTCAAGTAGAAAACTGGATCAAACCTTGAAGCACATCCTAGCAACGTGTGAAACACATTCTAACAAACCATTTTTAAAACTACTAAGATGCACAATAGACAAATTGGAACTGAGGAAGGGGAGTGTTGGCATAAGTTACAAGAAACAAAAAAACTGCCTGTGAGGTATGTGGAAGAAAATACATACCCACAGTCTGTAAGTCTCCCCAGTTTCAAAAAGTACCAAACTGAACATAAATGGGGGGTGAAACACTGTACATATATGCTGGATCCTAATATAAAGCAAGGAAGTGATGTGCAGTGAAAAGGGGAGAAGGGAAATAATGCTTTCAGATAATATTTCAGGGATAAACAGAGTTGCTGAGCTATTCATGACTCTGTGACAGTACAGCAGTTGAAGTTATCTAACTCTCTCATCACTTCATAGTCAGAAGTTGCCAAGTGAAGATTATAATTAGTATATATAAAAGCAAAGCTAACATACCAGCATATCAAATATCTAACACTACTGTGACAGATTGCCTTAATTAAAATTGTTTTGCTGCCACATATTCAACACAGAAATGTAGTGAACATGCACTTTCCAGAGATTACTTAGGCTAACATCATGGAGAATGAATATTTGATTTCTGAAGAAAAGATGTACTGAGAGCACCCTGTTAGGATTTATGTTGCTTATTTTGGGGCCTGGGTGGTCTTGTAAACTTGTCAAGAAACCTTAACTTATAATTTCCAAGAGAACCTTCAGTTGTGGTTGCAGAAAGAAGAGAGAGAAAACAGGGGCAAAGAAAAGAAAACCTCGTCCTAAAGTTCATGACGCTTAATCCTGTAGAGAAGTAAATCTTCTTTTGGTCCTGAGGGAGCCTGGCAGATGAAGTTGCTAAGCCACTATCATTCACATTTGAGGAGTCATGGCAGCCCAGTGAAGTTCCTGCTGAATGGAAAAGGGGAAACATAACCCCCATTTTCAAAAAGGGGGGAAAAAGGAAGACCTGGGAAACTACAGGCCAGTCAGTCTCACCTCTGTGACCGGCAAGGTCACGGAGCAAATCCTCCTGGAAACTTTGCTATGGCACATTGAAAATAAGGAGGTGATTGGTGACAGCCAACATGGCTTCACTAAAGGCAAGTCATGCTTGACAAATTTGGTGGCCTTCTATGACGGCGTTACAGTGTTGGTAGATAAGGGGAGAGCAAGAGATGTCACCTACCTGTACTTATGCAAAGCATTTGGCACTGTCCTGCATGACATCCTGAATTCTAAATTGGAAAGGCACACATCTGATGGATGGACCACTCGGTGGATAAGGAACTAGCTGGATGGTTGCACTCAGAAGCGTTAGTGCACTCAGAAGGTCAACAGCTCAAAGTCCAAATGGTGATTAGTGACGAGTGGCATTCCCTGGGGGTCAGTACCAGGACCAGTGCTGTTTAAAATCTTTGTTGGTGACACAGACAGTGGAATTGAGTGCACTCTCAGCAAGTTTACTGGTGACACCAAGCTGTGCGGTATGGTCGACACACTGGAGGGAAGGGATGCCACGCAGAGGGACGTGGACAGGCTTGAGAGGTGGACCTGTGCAAACCTCATGAAGTTTAACAGGCCAAGCGGAAGGTCCTGCACCTGGGCCAGGGAATCCCAAGCACAAATGTATGCTGGGCGAAGAATGGATTGAGGACAGCCCTGAGAAGGTCTTATTGAGGGTGTTGGTGGATGAGAAGCTCAGTATGACCCGGCAATGTGCGCTCTCAGCCCAGAATGCCAACTGTGTCCTGGGCTGCATTAAAAGCAGCATGGCCAGTGGGGAGAGGGAGATGATTCTCCCCCTCTACTTTGCTCTTTTTGAGACCCCACCTGGAGTACTGTTTCCAGCTTTGGAGTCGCCAACATAAGAAGGACATGGACCTGTTGGAACAGGTCCAGATGAGGGCCATGAAGATGATCTGGAGGACTGGAGTCCCTCTCCTATGAAGGCAGGCTGAGAGAGTTGGGGTTGTTCAGCCTGGAGAAGAGAAGGCTCTGGGGAGACTTTATAGCAGCCTTCCAGTATCTGAAGGGGGCCTGTAGGAAAAGTGGAAAGGGACTCTTTATCACAGAGTGGAGTGATAGGTTGAGGGGTAATGGTTTTAAACTGAAAGAGGGAAGAATTAGATTAGGTATTATGAAGAAATTCTTTACTCTTGGGTGGTGAGACCCTGGCCCAGGTTGCCCAGAGAAGCTGTGGATGCCCTATCCCTGGAGGTGTTCAAGACCAGGCTGGATGGGACTTCCAGCAACCTGGTCTAGTAGAAGGTGTCCCTTCCCAAGGCAAGCAGGGAGTTTGGAACTAAGTGGTCTTTAAGGTTCCCTTCCAACTCTAACCATTCTATGATAATTCTGTGAAATGGAGATCCAGGGAAAAAACAGAAGCGGAACATAAATACGAAGGTGAATTTGTTAAATGATAGCATCGCTGTTTTCACACAGCACAGAGTACCAGAAATACTCCCTTCTATTCAGTTCTGACAACTTCAGGCTAACTTCTCATGTACTTGAAGAAACTTAACTGATGACTTTTAAGAATCAGTTTAGTTTAGAAGCTTAGCGTAAATGATCAAAGTATCTAAACAAAGGAAATGCTGTCAGTGACTCAGATTTAGTCTTACTGCTTATTTTGGAAACTGCCAATACCCCTAAACTGAAGGGCTCAAAAAGGAAATGTAATCTGAGCAAAGACAAATGCTGGCCAGCATTGTGTTTTATTTGCTTGAGTCCAGTGTTTTAAAAACCCTTATTTTGAACTTGAAGACACTCTAAAGATAAAATGACTCCATGTAATTTTAACTTCAACGGACAAAAACCATCTTTATTTTTAGCTTCTGCTTGATTTCTTTCCTTCTTCTTTGAAACCTGCTAAAAACTAGGTACACATTACTGTGTTTCAAGTGAGTATATTTTGGTATTGAAGTTTGTTTTGTTTTTTTTTCTTCTAGCCTCTTGTAGTGCCTCATAGAATTCATTCGACAAGTAGAAATGTGAGAGAAGAAAAGACACGATCTGAAATAAACTGTAAGCATGTGTAATTTGACAACATGAAGTGTTCTTAAAATAATCCTTGGTATTCACTTCTTTCAACTGGTATTCTGGGTATCTGACATATATAGACGTATTTTTAGTGATATACAGGAAAAAAGTATGCTGTTTCACTTACGGATATGGGTTCTAGATGACTGCAAAAGAAATACTAGTGTGAAATATTTGAATACACCCTTTGTTAATATTTCAGCAAATCCCAGTATTGCTTCATCCTAATTGAACAGGGCACAACCAGAGTTCTTAGAGATGATGGGTATAGTTTTGTATTCCACTTCCACAATGATATTCAGAGTGATGCCAAATTCTTCTGGGTAACAGAGCAGCAAAGGAAGATTTTTCTTCCTTAATTTAGTATCTTATTGTAGTTTTTGCTTTTGAATTGAAACAGTCATGGAGAAGTCAGGAAAGGAGGAGGTTGATCACTGGCCATTAAAAGCAGACTTCATACCCCAAATTGTAGTTCTTTTGCTTGAATTAAATGAGAGCAATACTTTGAGCTTTAGTTATCTTAAACTGAAATTGAGGGGAGGAGTATTAAAGAGTATCTACCAAAGAGCTGTCCTAGAAGATGTGATTAGCTCTCTGTAAACTTCATTCAGGGCTCTTTAGTGCTAGTGTATATCCCAGAAGAACAGATCCAAGAGTGAATTCACACAATGGATGTGTTTTTTCTACAAATTACAGCTGTATTGCTCCTCTAAAGAGGGCTCTTCACTGCCCTATTTGTTAAATGGTTTTCCTGATCCTTCTAATGAGCAGGTGGGGCAAATGGTGATTGTGCTGCCTTTGTAATAGAAAAGAACTTCCTATGCCCTTCAGTTTCTAGCAGTCACAAGTTCTGTATGTAGATGAGTCAGAAGTTTCCATCATTGGGGATATGATGCACTCATTAAACTGGATTTTCCTTTTTAGTCTTTGGAGCTTAATTTTGTTTAATTACAGTGCAACTTAAAGCCTTGCTTTGCTTTTCTTCTGTTTAGTTGGTCAAGTAAAATTTGATCCACCTTTGAGGAAGGAGACAGAGCCACATCATGAATTCGTGAGTAACAAGCAGCATGGGCTATGATTGGCACGTTATTCACTGTAAATATCTGCGGAGAGGGAGAAATCCAAAACGTGTAGGAAACTTCCTTAGACCTACTAAATTTGGTAGTGATTTTCCTGACAATTTGTAACATATTAATCCTAAAGCAAGACTTATTTTGCAGGCTCTGCAAGGTGCAGTGTATGTGCTAAGCAACAACCCTTTGTTTTGTGGGTTTCCTCTATCCTTTGTACCTCATTGCCAAGTATATCGTTCCCTTTATTTATAGTTATTTGTTTAATTGTAGAATTACTGTGCATACTCAAATGTTTCTCTCCCTTGTGCTTGTATTGACAATGATTGATAATAGAAATAGTAAAATTGAGAGCCTGGGAAAGAGGTATGATGCATTTTAAAAAATTGGATTTTTTATGGAGTTGTTATTTTCCCACACAATCTTTCTGTGGCTGCATCACACCTGAGCCATGCTGAGTCTGGCAGTTAACATACTCTGTAAAGGTGTATTGTCAATGTTTTCTTCTTATGGACTTATCAGTACAAGGGGTATGAGAAATCAAGCAGTGAGAACAAAGGCATCTCTGCTGTCTCACAAACATGATTTCAGTAGCTTCCTTTCTTCTATGGAGATTGTTGCTTTCCACATTTGTGGACTTGGGCAGTTTCTTCACACTCCTGGATGAAAAAGACTCCCATTTGCTTCGTTACTGCAGATTTCTGTGTTCTCTTTTTTTTTCTAAGGCAGGTGTTAATGTGAAAAAATTGGCTTAGTACATAGGTGGGAGGGACACTGGCTTTGCTCTGAGTTGATTTTGTTAAGGGTGTGTATCTAGGAATGTACTTCCTCTTCTATAGTCTACAAAACACATGTGAGTGGGACTCGTGACGCAGATTTCCTTCTGTTGCTCTGTAATTGTACTAAAATCTCCTTTCCGGTGCCTTGTCCTTTGGTAGTGGCTCAGCTGACTCTGGGTGTATGAGGTTGTATGTAATCTTGCTCTTCTCAGCAACTGGCTGGACAGGTAGTCTGGAGTTTCTGGTGCCTGTTCAAGAGAGAGGAGAATAGTTTACCAAGTCACATGTAGGATGTAGGCAATTATTTCAGGTATGTCATTTAGACCTTGACGTAACTGCATAACAACATCATTAAGGATCCTTAGTTATACAAAGATTTATTAAATATAGAAACACAAAGCCTGTGTTTCAAAGCCTGTGTTTCTACCATAAACTCATCAGTTTTTCAACTGATTCCAAGTTATTCTGGCTTTGCTTCTCTGTTGGATGGTCTGGATTATAAAGAAAATGCTATTGGTAGCACCATATACTTCAAATTATAATGCTTTTGCTCCTTAAGAATTTTATTTATTTATTTATTATGTAAAATCATAATTGCCTAAAGATGTTAATGGAGAAGCTGAAGTTTTAAAAATGCTCTTTCCATTTCTTTCCTGTTTTACTAGTCACTGTCTATACAAACCAGTGAGTGGACAACTTCATGAGGCAGAGGTGTTTTCATTGCACTGCAGGAACCTCTGTTGCAAAACTGGGGACAGAGATTTTCTGCAGGCATTAAAACACAACTTTTTAGAGCATTTCTTTAGCAAGTGTTTTTGGAAGGGAGGAATTGAGCATTTTCCTACTTTGTGTGTTAACAATCAAGATCTTTGCACTTTGGAATCTCAGAAGCTCTTGTTGCTCCAAGAAGGGACTCTGATCCAGATCAATTCTGCTGATAAGGAAATCTTTTAGTATTGTCTACTTCTGTCAGAGTTTGCATATGTAAAACCTGACCAAAGAACTTGCCTCATCTCCCTGTCTGTAAAGAACATCTATAACTGCTCGTTTGGAGCATTCTGAAGAGGGAAATTAACTGCTTATATCAGAATGAAGCATGCAGAACTAATCGGATCTTTCCAGATAAAATTCCTTTATTTTAGGAAAGCTTATATAATTCTTATCTTTAGAAGATTAATATGTTATTTCTGATGACCTGGCAGGAGTTTTTCTGTAGTTCTGCTAGAATTATTTGAGTTTATTTTCAGGGTAAGCATGGATGGGAAAAACGACTATTTATGAAAAAATAATCAGTTTGTCGCAGGATTACTGTGGCATACATAAAAATGCCCCTGCAAGCAAGGTAGATAGTTGCTGTAAGAAAAAGTAATTGCTTATGTTGAGTATTCATATCTATGGTAGCTGGTTTTGTACTATATTGCCACTGGAGACTGAATTAGAAGAGCTCTGTTGATTCTTTCAGCGGTTGTTAGCCAAGAGGGAAGCAGAACTATGATTCTGAAAATGGTGATGTTGGGTCTAGAGACCAAACAAAGAACGTATTTTGTCATTAGATATAGAATGAAGGACAATTTAAATTGGCGTGTCAAATGGAAATAATTCTATTGAAAGAATGGATACTCTAGCAAACAGCCTTAGCGCAGGCTGAGGGAGAAGTTTGAAGGTCTTTTAAATGGAAGCCGGAGCAAGGCATGCCTGTCTTTTCCTCCATCAATAACAGTGTGGATCCCTTGTCATTAAAGCTGTTCTTCTAACACTTTTGTTTCTGTCTCACTGAAGCATGCTTAAACTTCATGTTTATTTTCTTAAGGGTAGGAGAGCACAAGCTTGTGCACCACTGCAGCACGATGTGTTATTGCCCACGGTACACGGAGATGTTGAACTCATACACACTTGCCTCTTACTGAGGCAGTTTGTTGCTCATTACCACAGCTCAGGTGATGAACAATAATTCATTATTTTGGTGTGATTTGGAAGTGTTTGGTAATGTTGAACATACCCTCAGCTGTGTTTCACCCTGACTCCCAGAACTGTTGTGCCATGATTTGAGTTTCAACTACCGACTTTTTTCTAGCAAGAAAGTTTCCCTTTATGTGTAACTGGCTTTCAGTCACAATGTAAATAACTTGAGTTTTTTTGATCTCTATCTAATGAACAGCCTGACAGTAGCGATTTTTTGGACAATTTGGAAGAAATATACTACACTGCAAGATCTAACCTGGTATTTTTCATCTTATGACTTTCTTTGTCAGTGTTAGTTTTGTCTTTTTCCTTTTTCAAAGTTCGTGTTTTGTTCTGTTGTTGTCCTGGTGTTTTCATCTGTGTGAAAGTCATTCAATATAAGGATTAGTCTATATATGTATTTCTGTAACGTGGGAGGGAATTCTTAGTATGTGCAGTATTGAAAGTATTTAACCTGTTTTTGTGTTTAGTTGAATTGCTTTTATAGAAGGGGCTCAGTATTATGCCCTCATTCTAAATTCTTTATTTAGCTGCCTTATAATGCATAACTTGCTAATTTTTTGGAGGGTGATTAAAAATAGAAGAAGCTTTCTCTTCATATTTTTGACTAGTAGTTGCTTTAAATAGTCCCATGAAAGACTTTAAAATTACATAAATGTAAGTCTCTGAATTTTCTAGAGGGTAATTATGTTAGAGAATGAATATACATTTAATTCAAATAACAGAAAGTGGGATCATAAGTGTTTCCAATGGCATTTGGCATTGTTTGTAGGCTGATACGTTTTCCAAATTTTGTCTTACGTTGCAGTGTAGAAATTACTCTAGAAAATGAGTTCTCTTATTTCTCTGCTCTTTAGGCACTATGTAGTTAGAAAAGTAACTTTAAATCTTGGACATCGTCATGTACTGTTGAAAAAAATGAAGGAACATTCTGTACTAAATAAAAAGCATTATTCTACTAACTTTCTGTTAGTAGATGTTTCATATAAGTACATTGAGAGGAAAATGGAAAAGTGGGGTGTCTGGGAATGTCATGTTTTGGGTTTTGTGATGTTTTTTTGGTTTTGGATTTTTTGGTTTGTTTTGCCATCAGTTGACTTGCTGTGCCTTGAATCTGCCAATACCATCGTTACTGCGAGTTTAGACTGCCTTCTCCTTCTTGGACGGAACTTCCTGTATTGCTTGATTATAAATATGTTTCACAAATTGTTTTCAGATCCGTAGCTTAGATTTCTCTGTATATGGTACAGTTCCTCAGGTTTTGGAAGTCTGGTTTTGGTTTTTCAGTTCGGTTTGCTTTTGGTTTCATTTTTTTTTGTTTAGCACTTTTTAAAATTTATCTTTTTCAGGGTACTTTCAGTGTCATGGCATGTCTTGTTAGCCCAGTATCTGTGGGTCTGAGATGAATGAAAACATGTTTCCTGACTAGACAGTCCTTTCACATCCTTCTTTTGCCCCATGCTATTCAGTGCACTCTTTCAAAATGATGACTGTGATAAAGTTTACAAAGTTCTATTGTTGTCACAGTTGTGAGAGGGTTTTTAAAGTCAGTGGATACCACTTTGTGTGTTTCACTGCTTTCTTTACAGCCTCCTGTGTTCATTGTGAATCAAAGAGAGTTCTGATTTGGTCCTAATGCTTTACCTGTTTGTGAGATTTTTCCAGTAAGACCTAATTCTTCTGGAAACTAGAAAAATATTTAGTATTTGGTTCATACTAATACTAATTTGGGACATACTAATCAGACTTTCTCCATTACTTTCCTTCCCTGACTTCCCCCTTCTGCTCTGACAGTGTTCAGTGAGAAGTGTTATGTGGATTTTTCAGACATCATCAAGGGGGAAAGATTATACTTTTTCACAAGCATAATATATCACTTAGTACTGCTGGGCTCTCTTCCATGCTATTCTTCTGGTTTTACAAAATAAATTTGCGCAACAACTCTTCTGCAGAGGTGTGTGTGTCTATAAGGCCCTACAAAAAAATTGTCAGAAATTGAGGCATATTTTGGGCAGCATGAGTCACAGAAGGTATACAGTTGGAGTTGAAAGCAAATTTGGGGAGTGAGTTGAGAGTGTTTTTACCGATCGCCTAGCCTTTTGCACAGCTGGATGCATGATAGGGCAGCTTACACAGCCACCATGCACGTTACCTTTTAAAAATTTGACACCTGTGATGTGTTTACCCTTAAAAATGTTTCCTCTCTTTTTACTCTTCCCCTTCCCTCTGCTTCTGTGCTCCTGAAACAGCTGCCTGAAACTACTGAATGGAGAAATTCAGTACAGGCCTTGCTTGCAGGGAAAATTCAGTGTCCAAACCACAGTATCCCTTCATGCAAATGGAAAACAGACAAGGATAAGATAGTACTCCTCTTTGATCTTCTACAAATGTACCCCTTTGATTTATATCTAAATAAATAACAGAGTATTTTGCGCTAGGTACAAGGCTCTTCTCTCTTTCAGGATAGATTTTTTCTGCAAGTAGACAAGTTTCGCAGAAACTATCATTTGCAATTTTCTTGCACATGCTGCTTCTTGTCATTTTGAGTTCTTCGCGTTCCTATTCTGGTCACTGCACTGTGTTTTGGCAGCTGTTTTCTGACAATGTCCTTTGCCTCAGAAGCAGCAGAGCTACGCTGGACTTTTGGGCAAAAAAAAAGTGCACATTGGACTTTACATAGGGTAGACCTCAGACATGTTTCTCCCATTTTTTTTTACTGTCTTTTTGTGTACTTTAAACACAGTTGTTTGGATACAGACTCAAATAAGTGGGAGAGCGAAGTACTGCGGTTGAAGTGAACTCAGTAAATAGTTTAAATCAAAGTAATTTCTCTAAAAATCTTTGTGCTTGAACAATTTTAAAGTTTTATGCTATTGATCCTGGGAGGAGCACCTGAAAAGCCAATGGCTAACTAAATGTATGACTATTTGTCTTGTATTGTGGCCACCACGATGATAGTCCTGTGAATCTACGTGAGTTGGCATAGTAGTTCCAAATTTCTCATAGTTAAAATGTTTTTGCTATAATTGAGTAGAAGTAGTTTAAAGTATCTGACATCCTAAAGGAAAACTTGCAACTTCTTTAAGGTTATTTTTTCCACCAGATCAGCTCCCCGTACAGGTTCCCTGTGTGGCGTTGCAAATGGCTGTGTCACTGTGGTGGAAAGAGGTGCACAGGCTAGAGAGAAGCCGGGAGTGAGAGCTTTTAAACCCACCTTCTGCAAAGCTGTTGCTGTACGTGTAACTGCATCCACCTCTCGGAGACCCGTTGTACTTACGAATGGTGGCGTCTGTCAAGGGGAATCCATATGAGAATTTGGCTTCTGGTCAAATATCTGAGAATATCTGGCCCCATATCTGAGAAACAAAAACCATTTGTTCTGATTGAAAACAAAAGGTCGTGTTGAGCAAATAAAAATATTTTCATTCAGGTTATTCTGATCTGCAGTGAAATATCGTGGCAAATTATCTTTCTTCCCTTTCATAGTGAGCTGAAAAATAATTCTACTTCATATCCAGTAGACTGAGTTGCATACCTTGTTAAGTTACAAGTATCATCAGAGAATCCCCAAAAACATATAAGGTGGGAAGGAACCCTTGGAGATCTCTAGCCTACTTCTGCTTGAAACGGGGGCAGCTTCCAAGCTAGATACAGAGTTTACTTTGGGCTTGTTCAATTGAATTTTTAGTCTGTTTTAGGATGGAGACAACTGAGTATTTCTAGGCCCTGTGTCAGGGCTGCGCTGTTCCCATGGGTAGGAGTTGGTTCCTTATGGCCAAAGTTTGCATTGCTGGCATTTGTGCCTTTTGCCTCTTGTCCTTTCACTGTGTGTCTGAGAAGACTCTAGCTCTGTCTTCTCTATGACGCCCTGTGGGATAGCTGAAGACAGCAGTTACTTTCTCCAGGCTACAAAAGCTCTGTTCTTTCATCGTTTCTTATTGTGCCATTTTCTCCATCACTTGAACAACATTAGTGGCCTTCTGCTGCCTTCCCTCCAGTCCATCAATATCTTTGTCCTGGGAACCACAGAACTGGACACCACATGCAGATGTGGCCTTCCAGGTGTCACTGAATGTCACAGCCTTGTGGTGTGTCAGTCCCCGTTTTGTGTCATCAGCAAACTTGCTGAGGGTACACTCTATTCCTTTGTGCAGGTTGTTGATGAATATCAAGACCAGACCCAGTACTGACCCCTGGGGAACACCACTAGTTACATGCATCCAACTAGACTGCGCTGCTGATCTCAACGCTCTGCAATTCAGCCAGTTCTCCATCCGCTTCACTGTCCACTCATCTGAACTTTCCTATGAGGACATTATGGGAAACAGTGTCAAAACAAAGATTCAAAACAAAGCTTTTACCTAGAGAAGCTGTCCTGACCCATCCCTCGAGGGGTTCAAGGCCAGGTTGGATGGGGTTTTGAGCAACCTGGTCTGGTGGGAAGTGTCCCTGCCCAGGGCAGAGCGATTGGAACTGGATGATCTTTAAGGTCCCTTCCAACCCAAACCATTCTATGATTCTATGATTTTGTCCTTTTAAAGCATTTAAATATAAATAATTCTGACAGATGTTACTTTTCATAAAGAAAATTCCAGTAGGGCTTAAAAACTCTGGTGGCAGATGAAGGCTCCTTATGTTTTATGGGGGTTTGTTTATTTTCTCTTATTAATTTTCCTGTAATTGCTGTACAATATATATAGCCATACATTGCACTGTGTGTAAATCGGCATGGATAGACATTTTGGTTCTATCCAGCATAAGGTCTTGTTTTTCCCACTTTTGATAAATGCTATTTTGCAACAAGTAGACAAAACACTTGTCATTTAAATGTGAAAATCTCAGATTTCATTATACTGATCTGGGGTTATTTTTCTCAACAGCCTCCCAGTCTTTTTTCTGGCATCCTTTCACAGAGACTCGCACAACCTGTTTAACCTCCTTGTTTGTGAGTCTGGAGATATCTTATGTTTCCAGTGTTGTTATTTTTTGATCTAGAGCCTGAATCCTCAAAATACCTGTGCTTACAAGTGGAAGTTTTTGAGATTGCATAGAAGTAATATAAGTACTCACAGTAAAGAAATTTAAATCCATGTTTCTGGCATGGCCATTTGTGAGCAGTTCTTTCCTGTCACCTAACTTTATACCTTCATTGTCTAGGGTGAAAGTTGGGTGGCCCTTGTGAGTCAGATCCGTAGAAGGGGGTGGGTTTTGGTGGGTTTGGGGTTTCTTAGTTTAATTCTGGAAAAAAGATGTGTAATTAGTATGAAGACTGAAAAGACAGTCTCTCAATTGTTCAGGAAATGCCAGCACCTGGCTTGCCTTTGCCTTTTTATTCAACCCTCTGATGTATGCATCCTTTTACCTCAAGTAATCATAGAATCATAGAATCATCTAGGTTGGAAGAGACCCTTGGGATCATCGAGTCCAAACATCTACCCTACTCTACAAAGTCTTCCCCTACACCATATCCCTCAGCACCACATCTAATCGTCTCTTAAACACATCCAGGGATGGTGACTCAACCCCCTCCCTGGGCAGCCTATTCCAATGCCTGACCACTCTTTCCGTGAAGAATTCTTTCCTAATGTTCAGTCTAAACCTACCCTGTTGGAGCTTGAAGCCATTCCTTCTCGTTCTGTCATGAATTGCCTGTGGGAAGAGACCAGCACCAACCTCTCTACAGTGTCCTTTCAAGTAGTTGTAGAGAGTGATGAGGTCTCCCCTCAGCCTCCTCTTCCTCATACTAAACAGTCCCAGCTCCTTCAGCCTCTCTTCATATGATTTGTTTTCCAGGCCCTTCACCAGTTTCGTTGCCCTCCTCTGCACTCGCTCCAGCACCTCCAGATCTCTCTTGTGTTGAGGTGCCCAAAACTGGACACAATACTCAAGGTGTGGCCTCACCAGTGCTGAGTCCAGGGGCACAATCACCTCCCTACTTCTGCTGGTCACGCTATTTCTGATACAAGCCAGGATGCCGTTGGCTTTCTTGGCCACCTGGGCACACTGCCGGCTCATATTCAGCCGCTTGTCAATGAGAACCCCCAGGTCTCTTTCTTCCAGGCAGCTCCAGCCACACTTCCCCAAGCCTGTAGCGCTGCATGGGGTTCTTGTGGCCCAGTGCAGAACCTGGCACTTGCCCTTGTTGAAACTTATACCATTGATGGTGGCCCAATGATCCAATCTATCTAGGTCTCTCTGTAGAGCTTCCCTATCCTCCTGGGAATCAACACTCCTGCTTAACTTGGTGTCATCTGCGAACTTGCTGATGATACTGATAATTATCAGTTACATACTGTTTTTTCCACAATATTTCACTTGTCTTGGGAAAATATGGAAAGTCATTGAAGCAAACAAATGCTACTGGCAGCTGTGGTAGAAACACCCATGTGGGGACTACTGTTTAGCTTTACCAAGCAGAATTGAGGGCGCAGTAAGGTATCAGCCCCATGAGTGGTCATCTTATCTAAGATTATTGCTTTTGTAGCTTTGATATCTGGACATCTTTTGATATGGGCTGCAGTGAAACAGGCCTGTTTGACATAAGATGTTGGGAGACCTTTAAATGTTTCCTGGAAAAAAGTAATGTAGCTCTGTTTATCACTAAGTTAGGCTATCAATAACTCTTTTCTCCTGGTGAATACACTCAGTATTTTGGGACCAAATTTATGCTCAGATTTTTCCTGTTGTGATCCACATGAAGAAAAAAATGCCCTGTACTTATAGCAGTGTACTACTCCTGGCAGAGGCAGATTTGATGATGCTTCAGTATGGTCCTTGTATTCCCATTAGTTTATTAAATTTGTGTGCCATACACCATCCATAGAATAATAGTGTTGGAGGCATGTTGCCACTTCTTTTTCTAAGGATCCCATGCTCCATAATTGCTTGAGTGCTTGACTTTGCTGTTACCGTTGTATTTATTTTTTTTAATACAAAACGTGATCTTAAAGTATACATGTTAACATATATAGTTATCCTTAAAATATGTATTGCTATAACCAGAGCTACAGAAACACTTTTGCTGCCTTTGCTTATTTCTTTAATGTCGCCATGTGCTAAAGACATTTCAGGGTCCCTGCCAGAACTGACCCCCATCTGAAACAAGTACCAGTGAGGGATGGCTGCGGTCTCTGTAGGGTCTGGTAGATGACTAAGTCCTCTTTTCTTTTCTTTCCCTTTTGTGTGGTGTTTGTTTTTTTTAAATGATGTTATTGTTTTTGTTTTGTTTCCTTTTCTGCAGCTGACTTTATTTGAGCAAAGAATCTGCATGTCCAAGGGAGGGGCTAAGGTCAGAGTTTTAAAAGGAATTAGAGATGCAGCAAACTGGCAGAGAGAAGATTTTTGGGTGCAATTGGCCTGAGAGTGGTGCTAGGGGCCAGGAAACCCAGAGCAATGACCTTGTTTGGTAGCTCAGATGTGGCAGAGGGGATAACAGCAGCATGACACAGGATATGTGTTTGATGCTTGTGTTCGTCTTAAAGATTCATTCTCTTATATTTGTAGGATCTACAGCTAGAATATGGTCATGGTCCTCAGTGTGGCTACTTCTTGGGTGCAAATAAGTGAGTAAGCAATAGCATTTTCTGTCTTTAATTCATTCAGGGCTATTTTAATATAAAAATCACAAATGCGTGTTAAACACATTAGCTGAGACAGATGTAGTAAAATATATCAAGCTTGTTAATACCAGTTACAATTCCAAAATCACTATTTCTAAAATAATAGTAACTCCAATTATATAGCATCACAGCGCTTTTCAGTATTTGAGGCTGTGTTGATTGTATTGTCTCTGTGGTGCTGCAAGCTTCTTTTTAAGAGCTGTTATTTTGGTCTGTTCTTCACAAAATGTTCTGCATGATAGTTCCCCCAGAGCTCAATTTTACCCCATCTAGAAAGTATCAGTGCTGCTCTTTGACATTGCTTTATGCCCTGCTTTGTGTTGTAGGGGACTAGGAACATTTAATTACAGATGCTTTAAAAAAAAAACACCTATCTCAGCAAAGTTCTTTTCACTTCATGTTCATAAAAGTAATAATTTTGTTCTATTAATCATATGAAATAGTTTTCCATGTAATTCTTCCTTTCCACCCAATTTCTTAATTTACATTTATGCATGCCAAAATTAAGATGCCTAGCTTTGCTTTGCTAAATTAAATCATGTTTTAAAAATGTAGAAAATCTAAGGATAGAACATGATATTTTTATGCGATCTTTTGGTTGGGGGAAAATGCAAATACTGGTATTTTCCAAAATCCTGTTGTTTCTCACTCCTGTGTTCTGCATGCTATTCCTTCCTGTCTGTGTTTTCAGACAAAGACATAAAAATTAAGAAGTTCAGAATGTTACAAGAATCAACTAGGGAAGAATGAATTTATTCCAATAGTAGTTGAATCCTCTTGTCAGTCTGATTTATATTTTTTTTTAATTATTATGATTTTCTTGGAGAGTGTGAATTTGTTTTAAATTTGACTAAGCTAAGACAGTCCTTGTTTTAGAGTACAAGGAACAAGGACCACTGCACTTAGTAGCAATGCATCAATAAACACAGATGAAAGTGTGTTGTGTAAAAAATAAAGAAATGCAGCTATGTTCATTTGTATATAGATGTTCGATGTGAAAGCCAGCTGAAATAACAGGCTTTGGATTATTTGCTGATAGAATCATAAGAGCATTTGCCCTGGCTTTTGATACTTAAATTTATGTGCCACAATTAAACTGTATCTGTGTTCTTATTCTTATTTAATGCTGAAGGAGTCTCTTAAAATCAGTTGAAGAAGAACTGCATCAGCGGTAATTCTATTATTTTTTTTTTTTCCCTCTTGTGTGTTTCAAAGTCATTTGTGCACTGATTTCTTATGTCTGTCGCAACTAGTTCTTGTTTGTCCCTGTACTGGCTGAGAGGATATGGGAGAGGCTTAGTTATCTGAATTGTGGCTGTGCTTTAAGGAATAATAATAATCTTAAAAAGCTAAAAGACAGTAAAATTCTGCAAAAGAGGTAGTAGCCCTTGAGCTCAGAATTTATCACAGCAGCCAAGGTAATTTTAATACAACTCACTCAGCTGGAGTACTTTGTTCATTTTCTTAGGGGACATGTGGCACATTTAGAAGATGATGATGATGCAGATGATGATGCTAAACAGTAAGTCCTTTTTTCTTGTAAAACTAAGAACCAGCTTTTATATATTTCTTTGAATAGATGAAATTTTTTTAAAAGTTCTATCCCTAATAGCTCAGGATTTTTTTTATAGCATTTTTAAAGACAGACATTTCATATTGTTCCTAGATGACATCACCAGAAATTTTCTTATTCTGATTATAAACTTGTGGTAAATTGGGGTAGAGGGGGAGAATCTTGTTCATCGCTTGGTACAGTTATCCTTTTATCTTCTATTTTTGAACAAAATCCTGACGTAGTTACATTGAGCCAGTAATTCGTCTGCCCCTGGTCCTGGTGTCCTCTTTGGAACTGATGACTGTATATTAAAATAAAGCTCATTAAAATATATATTAAAAATATATAAAATACATACATAACTGTCTTCTCTAGATGACTGAGTTTATCCTGTCCACATTCACAGCTAGGAGGATGCTTTTATCGGTGCCTGATTTTGGAATAGAGCTGACTCCCTTACCACAGAGAAAGCAAGGTTATGAGACTGCAAAGACAGTATCAATAGGCATGTGTTAAATTGATTATGCTCATATTAAATTCCACTGATACTCTTTTTGATTGACAGATGAGAGCTGAAACAATTTAAAATGCGTAGCCAGTATGTGGAAACTTACATTCCTAAATAAATATAATGTAAAACCAAAAAGAGGTGTTCCATTGGAACTGAATTTGTTTGCTTTCTGTTAATGGATAATTTTGAAAGCTGTTGCTTCATACCAGAAACATGCAAAACATGTTATCTGTTGCTAGCATCTATCTCTTACAGAGAACCACATACCCTCTTTTTTTATCTAGAGTTATTTTACTGCTGTTCTCTTATAACAAAGATTTTTATCATTGTACTGAGCATGAGGGACAGCTCCCTTCAAGAAGGGTAAAGCTATTGATAGTGTCTGATGTCAGGTAGGTGACAAATACATTAAACTTGCATTGTCTAATGATCAACTTGCCATTAAACACAAGTCATATTTACAGAAGAAAAATTATTTTAGTCAGTTTTTAGCAAGTTTTATTCCTTTGCTAATTCCTTAAGAAATTCTTCGTATTTCATTATTATGCAGTTGTTTAAAGGCATGGTTGATCATGCAGTTCATCAATAATATGAAGCTCCGATGTCTTGTTTTTGAGAGGAAGAGGTTGATAATGCCCATTATTGATTTGCTCCTCTGCATTTGGACCAAGCTGAGAACTGGCTTTGCTCACAGCTGGGTAGACCTTGGTAACGATAACTCAGGCTTCCTGCACTGTGGGATATAATGGTCCCCTGTAGCTCCTTACTGTCAGTTCCACTCTGATGGCCTGCAATGAAGACACTCTGAATATTTGCGCTGCTGCAAGCCAGCTCAGCTTGGTTCCTCCCTCCATACTAATCTCTGTTTCTCTACAGCTCTGCACCTGTCTGTTCACTTTTGCTTAATGTTTCTTTTTTTTTTTTTCTCCACTTCTCGGTCTGTTCGCAGTCAGTATCAGCAACTTCAGTAATGTTTCAGGGTTTGGAACCTCTTGATCCCTGATGTCTTGAAGTGCTTGCACTGATTTCTTTATCCAGTGCTTTAGGATCCTTGTTCTTTGCACAAGCTCCATCAAAACTTTCAGACAGCATTGGCTTTTGTTGCTGTTGTGTTTCTGTGGATTTTCTTTTTTAGGTTAAGCAAGAAACAACCTGATAGCTTCCAGAGAGGTTCCAATTCGCCTAACCCTAAGGACAGTCACCAGTGGTGTTCCATAAAAGTCCTGGTGGTTTTTCCTTCTTCCCGTATTTCATCCTAGGTACTCTTGCCCTCCAGAGAGGGCCTCACAACTTCCTGTAAGCATAGGGGTGAGCCTTGAATGTCTTAACCTTCAATCTGACAGATTCTGCATCTGTGCCTTCCCCGGTGGTATCTGCTTGATCCCAAAGCTCTGCTGCAGCATGTTGGTTCATTGGCTCGGTCTGGGATATCTTTCTCTGGAGCCCACTGAAGATTCAAGGCTTTTGTTTGATTTATATTCTGTGAGATGGAGCTGCAGTTGAAGAGCACACATGACATCGATAACTTCTTCCATCAGATCCAGAACAAAAACAATGAAGCAGCTGTACCCTTCCAGTCCAGGCTGACGTGACTCTGAAGCTGAGTGATTCATAGCAGCAGAAAATCCACACACTGAAGGGAACAATATAAAATTATCTATCCTCATTTAATAACATTGATTGTTTTGATATTTTTTTTTTCCCATCTTCAGCAAAGCTCTTGATGCTTGAACTTCGTGGTTGTGGAGACTGGGAAAGCAGAAATTATTGGGCCGCTGGCCCATGTAATCAACAGTGACAAACTGCATATAAACCTTGCAGTTGAAACTAGGGCACACAGTCCTTTGTACAAACATCTGTCACATTTATGCCAAATCATTGTCTTTTTTGTTGTTTGGGGTTTTTTTTACGTTTTGCTCCCCAGTAACACTGTAACAGGTGACTGAGATGCAGGGAAGAATGTGGAAGAAACTACAAATGGAGCTGGGACACTCATGACTGAGGTCTTGAGCTTGGTCCCGTGTTATGAAGAGAAGATAATTTCTACCACCATAGCAGCTGAAGTGCACGACACAGGGTAACCTGTTCTCAAAAGTCCCCTTCCATCTTCTCTGAAATCAAAGCAACTGCTAAGAAGCCAGGACAGAAACTGCTAAAAAGAATAAAGCAAAGTTGTTGATCTGTAAACAAGCAAACAGATATCTTACTACTTGGACATTTTCCCAAAACTTTGAAACTTGATTTAAAAATAAGGAAAACATTGTGCAAGAATGTCAAGTGGTCGCAGCTGTATTCCTAACTTATTTAATGGAAATAACTTTCTGTTCCAAAAGATTAGGAAAATAGGACAGTGTAAGAGTTCTTAAAACATAAAAAATTTAGATATTTTGGATTTTTCAAAAATGCAGCATGTTCTTTAAAACACAAAACCAGCAGAGGAAGAATACTCCTGATGCTTCTGCCGATATCCTGAACTATTGAGCCAAGCTATTGAATTGTTCTTGCATTAAAAGTTGTCTTTCCCAAGATTTCTGTGAAAAAAGAAAGGAAAGGGAAGGAAAAAAAAAACAACCCACCAAAAAAATGGTAGGCTAACCTTCCACTGCAGATGGATTTTGCTTTCCATGTGTAAGGCTGTTCTGAAGAAGTCAGTGGTAAATTTTTCAAGGAATGGTATTCATCAGTTTTTCTCGAAACTCCTGTTTCCCCTGTATTGTATACCTACAAATGGCCCTTTAGAAAAGCTCACTGATATGCTAAATCTTCCTCCTCTCAAAAGGGTAAATATCAGGCTTGCTCTGCGTCTCCTTGCTTTTTTCTGCTCAAGTATGTGCATCTTAACAAATCAGTTCGCATCATTTTGCCCTTTCTAGGGATGATCTGTGATAGATGAGATTTTGGATAGTATCTGTGGTATGCACAGCAATAACACAGCATTATAAAAGAATTCATGATGCAGTTATTTGGATATAATAGTGCTGCTGACTAGTTAATGGTGTTTATTTGTATGGCATTTATAAAAACCTGTATCCTCTTGAACACTGCAATACGAGATTCAAAGAGCTACATTGGATAACAATCTGGTTTGTTTCTTTTCTTTATAGTGCTACGATGAAACCTAAAGTGCCCCCTCCTTTACCACCAAAGGTAAGTGAGGGGGATTTTGCTGCCCAGAATAAAAGGACAATTTAAATTAAAAAAAAAAAAAAGCAGAAGTGTCTAAATTACTATACTGATCTTTCTCTCACTTGAGCCATGACTTGAAGACTTGACTCAAGTTTTAAGGCAAGGGTATATCCAGGGGGTTGACCTATATGTTTGTAGCCTTTAATTTTTAATAAAGAGCTGCCAAATAAAGCATCTGCTTGCTAACGTCTGGTGTCTGAACAGGGATCTTCAGAGGCATGTCTGGATCAGTGGCATACTGCCACTTGAAGAGCAGTGCAAATCTTTTCACACTGATGTTGTCTTAATATAAGCAAGAATAAAAAAACCCCCTACTTTTCATTTTTTTTTGTCTGGCTGTCAGTTCCCCAGGCAAAAACTGCAGGTTTGATTACCTGCCCTCCTGCCCTATCTGTGTATAACTGAGAAGGATTTTACAATCAGCATTAGTGCAGCCAGTGTCTAAATAACGTTGCCCTTTGTCATTGCATCCCCTATATGAGAGTCTTTACACGAAGTTTTGTCTGAATCATTGAATTCCCTGCTTTCTACTTAAATGTCTGGTTTGGTTATCTGTAGTCACAAACAATTTCCACATACCCGATAATTGTTTAATATATTACTTAACTATTATGATTTTGAATTTGACCTTTGTCAATAGCAAGGTTTTCCTTATTCCTATGCATTTCCTTCTAGTTTGTTTTTTTGAAAGAGATTTGCGTGGAAGAACATGTCATTAATGAAATTCTAGGATCTGAATATTGCACATGGGTTTTTTTCTCATTGAGAAATAGCCTGGATGCTTTGAATCTTTTTTCATTGTAGTTTTATTATTACTATGTCTTTTTCAGCCTAAATCCATCGTTATCCCCCAAGAAACTCATTCTTCTGAAAATGATAGTCAAGGGACAATCAAGAGATGTCCAACATCAGAGAGTCCAGCAAAATCTACATCTCAGGTTCCACCCAGACCACCACCTCCTCGGTTACCTCCACAGAAATCTAATGCTTTGGGTAATAAGAGTGACACCAAGAGGTGTACAAATATTTGTTAAATAATCTAATGTGATTTTATTTCTACGTCCTCACCTATGCACACCTTAAAACATACTGTGGTAATTTTTCTGTGGTGCGCAAGTAACAAAGTTCATGAAAGCCAAAATACACAAAGAAATCATGCTTTAAGTCTTTAGAGGGTCAAATGTACCTTCTGGTAAAGCCACTGACACAATTCCTGCTGATGCCATTAGTGACACAATTGCTTTTCTAAGCACCAGGCTTACAATGTAGTCTATCAGGATTGTTGCAGGCGATAAGAAAGAAGTTTTCCTGCATGTAGATTTCAGATTCTGGCCCTGAGTGTCAACTCTTGTTGTCATTTGACATATGAAGAACAGAGTTTTGCTTTCAAAGTTTGCTTTTGTACCTAATGCACTGGGTTGGGTAGTATAGCAAGTAATTGTGTTTGTTTACTGTTTGTTCAGGCTGTTCCTTTTATGCCTTTGTTAAAGTCCGATGCTTTGAGAGTTGTCTTGACCTGACTTGTTTTAAGTGAGCTTAATGACTGACTCTTAATTGATATCTTGCTAGTTCTTCCTTCCCTACATACTTAGTTTGTGCGTTATGGATGTGACTGTAATGCTTAAGCATCCAGTGCTAAGAAATGCATTAAGGCTATTTATAAGGAATAATTAAAATATTAGCTATGGCCAAGTTTTTCTTTAGATATGTTAAATACGTTTTTCTTCATAACTGTGACTACATCCCTTTCTATGCCCACATTAGATTTGTTATATTAATTACCGGAAGCCATGGACTGAGATTGAATGTGACTTTATAGATGGTGTGCACAGATAGGAGCATGTATGCTTCAGAAATAAATTAGGATATTGGAACATGTTCTGATATAGCTGGAAATTTTAGTCCTTCGAAATTATTTTTAGGCTAGACTACTGTTTGAGTTAAAGGCAGACGAACATGTTTTTAAATATGAATATTTCTAGGTAATGGAGTCACTTCTGTACAATTAAATGGTGAAAGAGAGGGATCGCCACATCAACAGGATGAAGCCAGAGACACTAATTTTTCAAGAAAAGATAAGAAGGAAATACTGGTAGGTATTTAGGCTTCTGGGTGTTATTTTAAAGTCTCAACTGCGCAATGAAAAGGAGCGGGCACTCTGACATCTTGTTTACTTTGAATCAAAACATCGTTTTGGTAGATTGTCTAATGATACAGTCTTAAGCCGAAGTCTGAGTTGGTATTTAATTTTCATTAGAACTAACATTGTCATGCATATACAAGATTTACTTGCTTGTAATCACATACTTGAGAGACGTAATGAGAGTGAGATCCTGTAAGAGAGATGTAATACCTATTGAGCAATGACTATTTAAGCAAACGAGGAAATTCCGGAATATGCTGCCACCTGATGGCTTGCTGGAGGATTTGGCTGGCCCTGGGAAAGGAGCTGAACCAGGGATGTTCCCAAACGAGTCGTCCTCCTATCACAGATGTAGGGCATACAGGCTTTGTGGTGTTCAGGGGGAAAAAAGTTGGAGAAATGTAGATTGATATGCAAGCTGCTTGACTGCTGGACTCTAGGTTTCAGCATTTAGCAGCTTGGGTTTACTGTCAGAGTTGAACTACATATGCTCATGTGAAGTTGCACTTGTGGAGAGAATGCAGTTTTACACCATGTGTAATTTGATCGAGCTGTGAGCTGAGGAAAGGGAATATTTCTGCATCCCTTTCTCCTCTTCCAAGGGAGTTTTTCCAAGCAGTAAATAGCTTCCAAGCAGTAAATGGCTTCCAGAGTGATCACTTTATTACTATGATGCAAAAGTGGGAATGTGAGTGGGAGAGAGTGGAACATCTGTAGTTAGATCAGATTAAATGTAACATGAAAACACTCTTTGGGGCTTTCTTCTAATGACAAGGTTGGACATGTCACTCTTTTGAGAGAAGTGAAGAGGAAATAGAGCAGAAACTTTGTGTGCGTTTTTGTTTTGGTTTAAGGAAGTGCCAGTAATACTGGCAGTACTTTGGAAAGCACGACTTCCTGAAACTGCTTTGACCTTGGCATTTGAAATTGTTTGTTTAAAGTTTCCTGTGTTACCTGTAAAATACATTTCTTTGGAAGCATGTATCTACTTGGAGAAATTGATACTGATGCAGGAAAGTGGGTCTAGTGCTGAGTGATAGAGTTTAACACTGCTCGTAATACTGAACAGCTGCTGTAGTAGCAATTAAACCTTGTATGCTGGATATGGCATTCTTTCAGATATCATCACAACGTGAAAACGTTGTGCAGTAGATGATGCAGACATTCAATGAGGAGATAGTAGGGAGTCATAGTACAGGTCTTAATGGAGAAAAACCAATACTGGTGGGTTGTGGCATGTGGTCACTAGAGACATGGGGTTAGCAGACTTAAACAGAATTATGGAAGTGTTAGTTGGAAGGGAGGTCTCTAGCCTAACTTTATGCTTAGAAACTGAACGGTACCCAAAGCTCAGCCATGGATTTCAGATCTAGTACATGTGGCATTTTTATTTTCTCCTAATATAATTATGCTCGATTACTTATCAGTTATAAAATGTTTTTAACAGCATTCTAAAAAAAAATTTTTAGGCTTGTATTTTGGTTACGCTGTACTTTGTGTGAAAATATGCTTGTTCATGCATATGTGCACATGTGAATGTAACCTGTTTTCTTCTGTTTTCTAGAAACCGATTAGTAATGGCCTTCCTCCCACACCTAAAGTCCATGTGAGTATTACTGAGTCATAAAAATGCATGTTGTAAGCAGGATGAATGTTCTTGCTAAAGCTGAGAGAGTACCTGTTTTGAGTGTTTGTCTTATTTTTTTGAAAAAAAAATAAAAGCTAGTGTCTCTTAGGAACGTTAAGCCACAGGCATGGTATTCCAGAAATCACCCTGGATTTTTGCTTTGAATTAACTTTTGGAAGGTTTTGTTGTTTGCTTCCTTCATTAAAAAATGAAGGAAGTTCTGTGACTAGTGCCACAGAGGTACTTTCAGCGTACTGAAGGTACTTACTGATCTGAGGAGCTGATGCCTCAGGAACTGCAAAGAGCTGAAAGTTTATACTATGTAGCTCTAGGTTTGAAAACTTCTGAAGACAGGATTCATAGATGCCCTAGGGTTGGAAATAACTGTTACAGACATCTATGTGCACCTTCACACCATAAAACAGACTAGAATTTCATTGTATTATCTGCACAGGCTTGTCACCGTGCTTTTAGCCAGCCCTGTAATCAGAAGAACCAGTCTTTCCTTCTTCTTGACCACTTGTTTCTGCATTCACCGCTCCCCTTCTTGTGTGCTGGAGCCTGCATTCATGTAGTTGTGCTTGTGCACCAAATGGGGGATTCATCTGATTTTTAAACTAACCTTTTTTTTGCTACAATACTCCTAAGTCAGATCAGTTTCTCATCTTTACGTAAGAAGATAAAATTGCTACAAGACATGCTTCCTACCCACTTTAGAGGAACAGGACTGGATAAGGCAGATACCATGCTTCTGTGCCTTAGAACTGTAATCTCTTGCAAAAATGCACAGGATTGTTCCAGAGCACTGAATTCTTGATATGTTTAGCATTGTTTATTGAGGTCAGTCCTGTTTTAATAAACTAAATATTGTACTAAATGCATTGCCTAGGAGAGCATACTTTAAACTGGTGGATGACAGAAATTTGGAAGCACTCCTAGCATCGAAAAGAATTGAATCATCATGGGGAGGGGGAAATAAGATAGATTTAGTGACTGGAATGAGAAAAATCGTAGAAAATAGAATAGCTCAAAAGGAAGCCGTATGTGTTGAACTTTTGGCACAGACTTCAGGGACAGGTCATGAGAGAATGACTGTGAGTTGCTAATATAATTAAGCTGTAAAAAGAGAGAGATTAAAACAGGAAAACTTATGAAGCTGATCAAATGAATATTGGGGTATTGGACTGCTCTCTGCATGTTCATGCATCTTTGTAGTGCACTAATTCTCTGTTTTTGTTGGTCCTTGGATTAGAAACTCTTTCCTCTCTCTTCTTCTTCCCTCATCACACCGCACTTTTATGTACAACATACTTTCTAACCTTCCTGTTCAGTGTTGAAGACTGATTTGACACTGTTCCTCTCAGCCTACTGTCTCCATTGGTTGTCAAATTGCAAAAATTTGAGTAAGGAAGGGTTTTTCTCTCAGGTCATTGGCATTACTGGACTTTTTACTTCATTGTGGAGCACGTTTAGCATCCTAACATCAAGTGGGAGTCTTATTTAACAATTAGCCTGCTACTGCCAGTAAAACTTTGACAATATTTCAGTCTCTTCTGTTCTTTTTCTGTGGGACATCATTGTTCTGATTCTTGTTTGTTTGGGTTTTTTTGATTTGTGGTTGTTAAGTATGTTGCCAACTGATGTTTTGCGTTCTCACTGTCTTCTAACATAGTTAGATGTTCTGGGACTGTTTAAAATTATATCTATGCATGGTTGCCTATGACTAGATATTTTGTTCAACTTTCTTAATAACCTAGTTGGGTAGTGTGTTTTTCCATGCTACTTTAGGTGGCTTGCAGCACAGGGAGACCTGTTAGATCCTACCAATGAGGGAACGCTCTGCCTGCTGAAATTCTCTCAAGACTTAAATGCCCCCGTGGCAGCAGTCAGATCAAGCACCATCCCTTCAACCTTCTATTTCATGTTTGGGGGGTGTTTCCTCACTAGCAACTCAGTTTAATAATTTGTCTGATTTTCGGCTCTATCCTTGAGATTTGTTTGGTATTTAGAGATTATACCCTTGGGCTCTGTTTACCATTTTGAGGCATTTGCAGCAGCGTCTTGGCTCTGCAGGCTTCCTGGAGATTAAGGCTGAGAATGGCCGGAGGAAAATGATTAGTGCTATGTCCTCCTTCTTTCTTACCCAGCTTATCACTGCAGAGCTCAACTAGGTCTTAGCAGTGAATGCAGCTTCCCTCCACTGTGCAGCATCTCTCTTCAGTGCTTGGAAAGGGTCAAGGAGAATTGTGTAGCTGGTTACAGGAGCAGCAGAAACACTTGCCAATATTCTGTGAGGTCAGTGCTGCGAGTGTCATCTGGTGTATTGAGTGCCTTTTAGTGCCCTGCACACTTGGGAAGACGTTTCCATAAATGCCAGACAATCCTTTCGTTGTTTTTCTTGAAATCGTCCCTCTTTCAAACTCCTTGTTGCCAAGGGATTTGACAACATTGAAGCTATCTGTACCTTGAGGTCACTCAGTATCAGGATCTCCTCATATTCCTGCCTTGTGTGTATCTTTTCTCTTACTTTCTGTTCTTAATGCCTGCGGAAGGATCATCTTATTGTCTAGCATGCTGGTACTCAGAGGTCTGCAGTGGTACTAGCAGTGCTGAAGTCCTTCCCCTTCTTTTTGTGCAATGGGTCTTTCACATTTGATTCTTCCCTCACATAAGTATATTTGGACAAACTCATGGACTTTATTATAGTGATGCGAGAGTGAGAGGATGTCCAAAGCACAAAGAAGGGTCTAATTTCTGCTGCTTTTCATTTTAAAAGGTTTATTATGAAGTAGTTCTTCTTACTGAACGAAACTGCATTCAGAAGTGACTGAAATGCGCACAGCCTTTCTTATTCAGCAACACCGTAACAAAAAAAAATCCTCTAAATGTTAGTAAGAGAGCTATCTGGTTAATTCAGTTTATAGAGTTATAATAATTCGCAAAGTATTAATATAAAGTGGAAACATTGCCATTTTGTAGTTGTATTACAGAGTATGTAGCTTTTCATAAAGGGGATACCTGCTTATATTCAGGATGGCAACCCTTAGCCATGACTGGTTCTTATGTTTGACCATTATATAATTTCACTTTACTAATTGTTACTTACTACTGCATCATTCCTTCTCATCTCTAGTACTATCAATCCATTCTGTTTCTTAACAAAATAATATGGGTAATTGTTATGTTGATGCTTGAAGGAAGGGAAAGAAGGAAGCCCTGGCTTTTGCTTTTCTGTCCTCCTGAAGCAAATTTACTAACTATTCTTATAAATGCCTGGAAATGGTTGTGCTTCACTAGGAGGAAGATGAAGAGATTGATTATATTGTACTATACTGTTAATTTAAGAGCTAATTCTGAAATGCTAATTCTGGTATGTTTGTTCAGAAAGCTCTTACGCACAAAGGAAAAAAAAATAATCATCCCTTTGTCAGCTTGTCTGGATGAGGTTATTTTCTGCATAGCAAATGAAACTACTCTTAACCTTTTGTTACTACCATTAGTAAAAATAATCCCGATGGAAATGTCACCTTTTAATTTTTCATTGTTTGGTTTAATTTTCAATCATTTTAACTTCTACAGATGGGTGCTTGCTTTTCAAAGGTTTTCAATGGCTGTCCATTAAAAATTCATTGTGCAACGTCGTGGATAAATCCAGATACAAGAGGTAGTATATTATATATATTTTACCCACTTTTTTCTCTCTTTGGATTTCAAGAGTGCTAAGATGAGCAAGATTATTCCTTTTAAAATAGACATATTGTAACATAGGTTTATTTACGTAAGCAGAAGGTCTTCTTCAAATGTGCTGCTGCTGTCTGAAGTTCAATGTTGGTTTTTTAAATTATTTTAAAATATATGGGCTGCAGTTTTCACCTTTGATTAAAAAGAATAAATTACATATCAAAAGTAAAAAAATATTATCTTTTTTTTAATTCAAGAATCTTCTCAACAATTTAGTCCAAAAGGTGGTAATCCTAATTTATTTTTTAAAAATCTGACTTCCAGAGGTCCTAGTTGAGATTGATTTCTTTATCATTCACTTGATGTATTATTTTTTGTCTCCCCCATGAAGCCTTCTGGTCCTGCAGGTTTCTGCAAGTCTCTTCATTTTTGCATACATTTTAGTGCTTTATTAAATAGCTGATGAAAGAGATAATTGGGAACACTGTACTTGCTTTGCCTGCAGTTTCACTTTTTGATGATAGGCTGTATAGACAAGCTACCGAGCCAGTAAGCAAGAAAATACTTAGGTTTTTTAGAAACTGAAATTCCAGAAAACTGTCTTTTGCATTTGACATCTTCTCAATATGAGATGTTTGTGTTTTTCATGTGCCTAAATGCAATTCAGGGTATTAATTATGTCCAAGAAGTGAGGCATCCCCCAAAGTACTGAGAAAACATTCCAGTCAATACTGCTGCTGAAGTACTCCAAAAGAAGGCTATTAATATATCACAAAATATATGGCAATGTCTAAGTAAGATAATCGATATATGAGGACATGATTCACATGAATTCTTGCTTATGGTTGTATCACTGCTGGGTTTTATTCCAATTGTTAGTCACAAAAAAAAAGGACTGATCTTTCCTAATGTGTTAAAACAGCCTCATCCACAAATTTAAGCTTCCTTAGCAAGATTAATTTTCCGTGCTTTGGAACACCATAGCTATTTTAGGTTGGTTTGTTTCAATGCATGTAATTGTTTCTAGTAAAGAGCTGCATATTCTTATGAAACATGCCTTCCTTAAATCAGGAATTCTAGATTTTTATTTTGTTTGTGTTTGCAGATCAGTACTTGATATTTGGTGCGGAAGAAGGCATTTACACACTGAACCTCAATGAACTTCATGAAACATCGATGGAGCAGGTATATTTCTATTTTGATATTTTGGAAAAAAATACACCTTTATCACTTTTATTAGCCACTCAGATTAATGTTGTATAATCCTTGTAAAAATTGCCCTTACTGCAGTTACAGAGGCACTACCTAAACTGAGGATTATTTTAAGCACTTACTATGGAATAGACCTTTTGGTCATGTTCAGGTTTTTTGTAGGCTGGACAGTGTTTAAGTACGAGGTCTGCAAATATCAATGTGTTGAACTTCATTGTAGTGCATTATTTTACAGTTAAATGATTTGTTAAATAGTATGGAATTTCCCTGGTATATTTTGGATGAAAGTTTCCATTTTATTTAAAGTTTTGTTACAAGTTGGAATATTTGCAACAAACATTGTGTTTCAGCTACAAGGAAGCAAGGAGATCCTTTATACACCAAATTTCATTCTTTTGGTCTTAAAAGCAGCTTTGCTGATGAGACTAAGCATACTGATTCCCAATTAAAACTCGGTCTTTACAGAATCTTATAAATAGTGTTACTTTTTTTTGAGGGGATAGTGGGGAGGGGGAAATGCCAATTGCCGGCTTTTCTGTGTGGTGTTTTCTCCAGCTCTTTTGTTAATCTCTAAGAAACTTGTTTTCTTTCCTGCCTTCTCCCTAATGTAGGGAGCTATGCATCTGCCATCAAGATGGAGGAATTTGCAAGGACAGCCTTCACGCTGTAAGCTGGAGGCACTGGTGTTTGTTCATCTTCCAGGGTCCAGACGTTGTAGATATGTCTGTTGTGTTAAGAAGGCCTAGCTACCTTGCACTGGGCTCCATGTAACCCATAATCATACTGGTGCTTGAGTTAGCTAGTTTAAATTTAGCTCAGGTACCTCTGCTGCTACACTGCAGTTGTAAAACCTCCCCTGAGAAATATCGCTAATACAATAATTCTTGTAGGCTAGGTAGACCAAAGAAAGTTTTGTTTGGGTTTGTTGGGGGTTTTTTTTCTGTTTTGGTTTTGCTTGGTGTTTTTTGCCTTTTTTTTTTTTTTTTTTTAATTGGCTAGGAGAATAGGTACAATGAAACTCATGCTCTTGTATCCATCCTTGGTTTTGCGAAGCACCGTGTTCTGTAGTGCGTTGCCTAGTGCGCTTTTAGGGAAATGTTTTAATAGGCACTTAAGAACAGATGCTTGGGAAAACAGCCAGTCGTGTGTGGGACAGGAGGAATGATTGAGAGTCAATCAACCTGCAAATTTGAAGAATTGCTGTTCTTCTCTAATCCTCAGATCCAGACCTACTAAGTAACAATATGTTTGTGCAGCTACAGAAGATCAATCAAACTTTCACATTAAATTTGGATACTGCCGGGATGGTAGATTATTACCATAGGTTTGTCTTACAATGTGTTTAGGTTATGTATGAGAAGATCTCGGGAATAGAAGTGCACCCTCTGTGCTAACCATTTATTCCATCGGTATTTGTGATTATAGGCAAAAGGGCTTTAATAGCATTTTCAAGTTCTGTGGTTCACTTCATTTTTTTTACCCTCCACGTCTGATACAATTCAATGTAAAAATAAAAGTAGTATCCATGGTTATTTTTCATTATATTTCCCTTCGCTAACGAACAAAGCAGTAATAATGTATGTTTCCAGGAGTTAGCACAGCTTCAAGATTAATCTCTTGCTCTTTGGCAGAAAATCTTTCAATTAATTTACAGATCTCTTCAAATCTTTCTAATAAATAATAAACCAGCAGTGAGGTTGTTGGGTTCTTTTGTTGT
>JAHREE010000419.1:137011-161970 GCA_033628505.1 Tringa tobata | reverse complement strand
CGGTGGGGGTGGGGGTGTGTTGTTTAGATTTACTATTTTAGAGCAAAAGAAGTGTCCTCGCAAGTGATCTGTCTAGCCCAGTAGTCATTTTCCTAAAGAGGCAGTAGGAAATGCCCTTAAACTTGGCCATTCTCTACTGTCCATTCCCAGATTCTGCTACAGTAATTGAATCAGGGATGTTGGAGGATCCCTGCCTATTCTCTCTCTGTGTCCATTTATGGACTTCTTGGACACAAGTATGTCTAATCACTTGTTTAAGCTGTTGATGCTTTCTACCTCCATGACCTCTTGTGGCAACAAGCTCCAGAAGTTATGGGAAGGGGGGGGGGGGAAAGTACCATCGGTTCTTTTTTAAGGATGTCTTATTGGTTTCAGCCCCATCTTTCTAGTGATTATGGGATTTGACAACAATTCTGTCTTGATTGTTTGTTGCATTGCTTGATCACTTGAAATGTGTAATCATATGCAGATGGACAGCCCCTTCAATTGCCAGCTTTGATTGTTTTAAGAGATTTGGACTGTCACAGGATTTAGAATGACTGTGGTTCGTTAACCGTGCTTTGTTTACTGAAGTTTATGTTAAGCTTTTCTCATTTGAAGGATGGTGGTTTTTAAAATTTTTGAAAAAGGATGGATTAATCTTTATAATGACGTCTTGTGGGCTAATTATAGTATACTTGAAGACACGAATATAAAATGTGCCAATTGTCTAAATGTTAATGTGTATGTTAAATATAGTGTGTGTGCCTAAGATTTACTCTGAATTAACTCTGCAATCCAGGTAAACATTACTTGGCTTAAGCTAATTAGGTTTGTCCTGTCGTCTATGCAGATATTAATTGATCAACTTAATGTGCTCACACTTTGTGGCTATCAAACTGAATGCTTTTCTTTCTTTTTCTTTCCCTTTATCAGCTATTTCCTCGAAGGTGTACATGGTTATATGTCATGAACAATTGCTTGTTATCAGTATCTGGTAAGTTACTGTGCTAATCTTCGAATGGTAGTGCCGGTAAACATTTGGGTTTATATTTGAAGTGTGGTTTTGTTTTCTAATTTCTAGGTAAAGCTTCTCAGCTCTATTCCCATAATCTACCAGGACTCTTTGATTATGCAAGGCAAATGCAAAAGTTACCTGTTGCTATTCCAGCACACAAACTCCCTGACCGAATACTTCCCAGGTAATACACGTCTTCAGATATATCAGAATATCTTAATTCTGTGCTTGTGAAACTCTAGGAATGCCAGATAATGTGGAGCTCTGTTCACAGATTACCACGAATAACTCATATGGGAATTAATCAGAGGGTAGACCCCTAAATTTACACAAATCAAGATGGAAATATACTCTTACTAGAGAAGTGGGTTTTGGTACATCTTATCTTTTTGTTGTGAAGCCTCCTGTTTCTGGGCATAGCTCTCTTCAGGTACAGTCTAGTATGGTAAATCATGGTTGTACTTGATGCTAAACAAAATCTAGGGTCAGTATTGTACCTGTGATATTTCAGGCAAGTAGAAATGGTGATCTTACATTACTTACTCTGGGTACCATCTTTCCATTCTATTTATAAAAAAAAAAAAAAAGTGGGGATGTGTAATCTCTTACTGCAGAGGCAATCTCTTACTGCTCATGGGTTATTTCGAAAGCTAGGAAGAGTAGAATGTGAGTACAGATACGACGTTCATCATTGGCAAGTAATTTTTTGCAGGCCACTGTAGAAGGCACTTTTGTCCCAAAGTGCCTACATCACATTGTACATGCAGTCCCTCCAACTTTATTTACTAACAAGTGTGTACAAAATCTCAGAGACTGGGTGCAGTGCTGGCTGCTAAACAAGCCTTTGAAGCCCATTGAAATCTAAGAGGAGGAGGTAGTAACACTAATCTAGTTTGCAAAGAAACCTTTGATTCTTAAAGTGCTTAGTGAATCACTGTTTTTTCTCATACAATAGGCTTTCTATTAGGAAATTGTATTATAGAAGACCTGTTTCTCTACTACCTTTGGTTCTGTTAACAGCCTATTAATATTTAATTCTTGCATTCTGGAAAGGCTTCTTGTTCAGTCATCCGCAAACACAGTGGTGCAACACTTGTCATGAAATTGTTTTCTTCCTACAGGCTAAATTCTAATTGCCGAAGAAATAATTTGTGCTTTGAATTGTTGTCTTCTGTGTGCCTGCACCACTGTTCTGTTCCTCTCTCTTCTAAACTAACTGTGGCTGATTGACTTTGGCTTGAGGACTGCATCAGCAGTGGACTAATAACCGTAATAATCATAGGGGTCATGTGAGGAAAATCTTCAGACTACATTCAGCCTGGAATGACACCTCACCTAAATTGCAGAGGGGTCAGAAAATTTCTTATCCAGTCATGTCACTTCCCAAGAAAAATGCAGCACAACCTGAATGTTCAAATGCCAAGCCAGTCATTCAAAGGCAGGAGAGATTCATTTAAATAATCCATTTTGCTGTTTTATCCCTTATTGTAAAGGGTCAGGGTAGTAACATTTAGCTAGGCAGAAGTAGTACCTAGCAGAAGTATATAGAAAAGCATATTGTTTTCCTACCAGACCATAAAGTGTATTCTTCAGCAAGTTCCTGGGTTCTGTGATGATGAGTGCTATGTGAAAAATGTAGACATGTTAAAAGCAAAGTTTTCAGCAGAGAAAATACAAAGCAAAATAGAATTCAAAGTAATTTGTGACATTCATATATTAATCTGCAAAATGGTCTAAAATCAGTTTATGATACTTGGTAGGCAAACATTCAGTAGCAGAAAATATGTCTGTGGTAAGTCTCCAGCTTCTTTCACTTGAGCATCCTTGAGCAGTTGCTTTCAAATCTTCCATGACTTCTTCCAAACAAAATTTGTGGCCAGTAGTCAATTTTCGTGTTGCTCAGTCCTGCTGCATTATCAATCACTTCTGGACTGCTTAATTTGAAATGCTCTGCAAGTATTTTCCCAATTCATAGCTTTGACTGCAGCATCTATTTGTCACTCTACTTATTCCCACCTTTTCTACAGCATCAAATCAGTTATTTTTATTGTTAAGACTGCTGCGACCAGTCTCCATACTGTCTGTTGTCTTCTAGTCTGTATAGAAACACCAGTTCCCACTACCAGCAAATAACAACATCTTCCCTGGCTTACCTGATAAATTTCAAGTGGTTGTTCTCATGATTTCTCAGGGAGTGTCCCCTGCACGTGAGAAAAGGTCTTGCAAAGCTACCCTCCAGATCTCGTTCAGGCCTCCTCTTGAAGTGTGCAGGCTGTGCTGCCTGTGAAAAGTTCTGCAAAACTTAAGCTGTTAGTTTGCAAGGACCATAGCCCAGCAAGCTATCCAGTGCAGCATCATTTCCCACACCCCTTGGGGGCCATGTGTCTTGTCTTTGAACTATAATGGCTTTGGGACAAGAGTGGGGTTTATGTTGTCTACACAGTATCCAGTGCAAGACGCAATAAGTTACAGCATTACAAAGACAAATGATAGTGGGAGTACCAATAGACTATCCAGGCATGTGTATAAATACATATAATTAAATAACAATTTATAGTCGTAAATGACACATGAAGGTACTGGGGTACCAATTCCTCTCCATTCCTGACTTTTTAACTGCATTCGTAATGCTACATAACTGAGCAGCATCTCAGTGCTAATAGAGGAATCACCACGTATGTTCTAGGCATATCATTTTGAGAAGAAATATACAAATAAATATATTTTTAGTTTTTCTGTGGGGCAAATACAACTTTCCCACCAACAGCTCTCTAAAAAGCAAATTTATTAAGTTGTTGATCAATAATTCTGTATTTATATCTTGTAGGAAGTTTGCAGTGTCTACAAAAATTCCTGACACTAAATGGTGTCAGAAGTGTTGTGTTGGTAAGTAAAGATCTGCAGAATAAATGCCAAAAAGCAGTACAAATGGTGGTGGTATTAAGATGACTGAGTCAGGTTTAGGAGGTGAAGGGAGAAGAGTCTTTTGTCGCTATTATGAAACTATGTGTTTGCAGACAGTGAGCTCGTTCAGGTTGCATTTAAGAACTGAACACTTTCCCATTTTGTTCTTTAAATATAAAGACCGTTCTCAAGAAACTCGGAGAAGCAGAATGCATGTCAAATTTAAACCAACCCTCAGAAAGAACCTAACCTCCATGGATGGAGTGACATAAAGCAGTAATCATCAGGTTTGAGTAGCCTGACTGCCTAGCACAAGTTCTGGTTATCAATATTGGTTCTCAATATTGGATGACAAAAAGCAACGAGTATTTTCAGTTCTTTGAGGATAGTGTTGTCTCTGAACTTATAGTTTGTTCAGATTTGCCAGTACTGGAGTGTCAAAGTTGCACTGTGTTAAGACATGTTTTAAAACATGGGTGCAGATGTTTGTTCGTTTTAAAAAAAACCAGCAAACAAACCAATCCAAACCAAACAAAAAAAACCCAAAGAGTTACTATGGATGATCTTTCAGGGTCAAGTTCTTGTCCCTCAAAATGTATCGCCTGGTATCCCATGATCAAATGTTTGGTGTGAGGACTTGTATTATACAGGACATTTTCAGAGACTCATTGCTAAGCAAGCATCTGTCACTGATCCTGACAAAAATCTCCCAGATGCTGCTGAAACATCTGATGTTTGTTATCACTTTGTCCAGCTCACATGTTAAAACTTGACTTTTTCTGGGATATACAAATGCTGTAGGGTGTGGTAGGGTGTTAATGATATGTACTGTGTGCAGTCCTCCTTGCACGATAGGCGTGATTATGTCTGACGGCAACAAGGGCAGCTGCAAAAGGCAGGTCCAAGGGGAGAGATGACAGATTCCCTTCTTCTGCCCTACTTACTGCGTGCAGCCTGAGCCTGCATTCCTGCTGGCAGCAAAAGTATCCCTTTGGCCTGAGGGAAGCAGTAGTGCCACAGGACCCAGAAAAAGAACTTCTGGTCTTGTTTCTCTGTCTTAAAGGTGTTGGTAATTGCATATTTTTTGGTTTCTGCTGCTGTGTTCAGCCTTCCTAAGGGCCATGCCAAGCGTTATTTGCTGCAGCTTGCTGTTAGTTTGACTGTTGTTGAGTGAGAACCTGGATTAATGAAATTAAGCTTTGATGTTTAAGGTGCCAGTGGGTTTCCTTGGCAGTAAGGTAGCATGAGCATATCTCACTTATGTATATAGTACTGAATTGTAGAAACTCGTTATCTGAACTGTGTTGTTAATTTCCTGATGGCTCACTGTCACTTTATGTAATTGTGCAATAACACTTGGTGAATAGTGCTTAAGGAGTGAAATTATGTCAATACTATAGAATTAAAGTTGGGAAACTTCAGATTTCAGAGTGCTCAATTTTGCAACTTTATTGTTCTCTTCCAATTTTTAATTGAGTTCTGACAAACAATAAAAGAAGAGCAGTTGAGTTGAAATAGATGATGGCACTTAAAAAAAACAAACCTGAAATTCCTGCTGATCTAGAAGTCTTCATAAGAAATACAGAGCTCCTGGATTTCAGAGTCACTGTGACAGTGCTTGGAAGGCAGCCGAGTAGTTCTCAAGTGACACAGATTATTCAGTGCTTGCTGATAACTGACTGCGTGTTACAGAAAAAGCCATTTCTTATCATAGCTTCTTATGATGATGTGGCAAATGTCATCAAAGCTTAGACAAACTAACGTGGTAAAGCAAGATACTTCAAATGTGCATGCAGTCAATTTTTTTTTTTTTAAGACTATCTAAAATTGTAAATCCTACCTACCAGTTTAAAAAAAAATACCCAAACATTTAACTTCATTTTGAGTTGCAGAGGTGAAATGTACCACAGGGTCTTGGGAGAATCATGTTTATTATGGATTATTTGGCACCAGCTACTACCTGTTCGTGCCTGGTAGAAGCTCCAGCATGCTCACTGTCCCCATTTTCATAGTGTGAATGTTGACTGTACAGCAGCTTCCTTGTATAAAAGATTAGAGTGGTGGTGATGGGTATTTTCCAAAAGTGTATGGACTGTTATTTAGTTGGAAATTGTTTATAATTTGTATCTGCTTAGTACACTAATGTACTCTACCTCTCCTTTTTTGGCAGTGAGGAATCCCTACACGGGCCACAAGTATCTTTGTGGAGCACTACAGTCTAGCATTGTTTTGTTAGAATGGGTTGAACCCATGCAAAAATTTATGTTAATCAAGGTAATATTACGATAAGGTGGAATACTCCTGTGTTCAGTTCTATTTATCTTGTAATGACTTGTTAAGAATAAGTATTAGCCGTTTCTTGAGTTACTAGGCTTTTCTCTTGGTTTCTCTTAAATTACATTGAAAGTAGCTATTTAAATGTGTAATATGTATTAACTGGCTTAAAATATTTACAGGAATGTTCTTGTTTTTGTGGTGCACTTCAGTTAAAGAGCAAAGCCTTTCTCTCCGTGAACACTGTCTTTTAGTTGCACAGTAAAAAAACTCTGGCTGACAGACATGATGGAGCGGAGCATTAACATGGGTTAACAGCAGGCTTGCTTTCATAACAGGAAGAAGGTGACCACTTGTTCTGTGCCCTGTGACACTGGAGGTGCCCACCCTTATCACCCCATCTGACACTACCTGAAGAGGTAGAGCCAGGGTGGACTCATGTTTGTAGAAAGACAGCTGCTATAACTTGATCAACGTGGGAGACAAGGCTTAGAGACTCCCTAGCTGGGGAGGGCAGTGATGGCTATAGCACTCTTGTTACTCGTGGGCAGCTGCACAGGACACACTTGATGAAAGACATCCTATCTTATTTAACTGAATCGTCATGAAGACTCTTTAAACTTCTTGACTTGGGGTTTTTGTATCTATCAGTTACTGTTACCTGAAAAAGTAAATTTAATGTTACAAAATACATGGCATAAAGTTTACCGTACAGTTTAAAGAGCTAATAGTAACTCAGACTAAATTTGTTTCCCTTCTAATATCTGTTTTTGTTTCTTAATCTAGCACATAGATTTTCCTGTACCTTGTCCACTGAGATTGTTTGAAATGCTGGTAGTCCCTGAGCAGGAATTCCCTTTAGTTTGTGTCGGTGTCAGTAGAGGAAGAGACTTCAACCAGGTGGTGAAGTTTGAGACTGTCAACCCAAATTCTACCTCTTCATGGTTTACAGAAACAGGTTTGTGTGCTGTTGTAATTGCATTCAGAAATGTTCTTTGCTGTTCTTTTATAGCTGAAGGACTAGAAAGGTGGTTTCCTCTATGGAAGCTAATGGTTAAATCATTAAGGTTAAGTGATCATTATAAGTTCTCCATTTAAAGGGGTATCTGGTTGTACCTGCTTGCACGCGCACTTTTTTTTTTTGACATTTCTATTTGTTGAATTGATTTGATTTCATGAGATTTTGAGTATAGCAGAGGATGGAGTTCTGGTTTCTTGCCTTTCCATAAATCAGGCTGTACTTGACTACTACCCACTGTGCTGTTCTGTGCTCTGCCCTAGCACCCCTTCTATTATTCTGATGTTTATGGAAAGCAAAAGGGATTAGGACCACTGGTAGCAGGAAAACAAGTACCTGTCCATCACTGATCTGGGCACCATGAGTGAGGAGGCCACCATTCAAGCAACAATAGAAATTCTCTTAAGAAGGAAGTGTGCTAAGAATTACTTTCTTGCAAGTTTCCCCCTGAAACCTAGAGATAGTAGTGAGCTGACAGCAGTCATAGGCTTGCAGGTTTAGAAGTAGTAAATAGCTTTGCTGTTACTAGGCATGGAGTCGTTGTGGTCCATGATGAATTTATACACAGCCCTGTGCTGGAATATACATGTGTACCAGTCCGGCTGATTGAGAACTGTGGAATTCACTAAGAAGTGTGGTTTCCACTAGGAAGATGCCTGCTGACTTTCTTGCCACTAAAAGGTACAACCGATTTTGACACAGTTTAAAACACAGTTAAAAAAGACAAAGTGATTAGTGGATGGCCAGTTAATGTATCTCTGTGACTTAAGTAGAGTCCATAAAAGTAGCATGCTGAAGATAAATTCTTTGACCGATAATGTCCTGTTGTCATTTTTCTCTCTGTATTGTCTTCATCAGTGTGTAAATACAAGACCAGTAATCCTTTCCTGGTTCTTTTTTTTTATGTGGAAAATTTAACATTGTGTTTTCCAAAAACAGTACTTCAGCTTCCTTGAATCATTTGTGTATTTTCACGCTGTGTCTATGTTACTATTTTCTCCTTTTTGTTTGACTCTAATTTAAACCCTCATGTTGTATTGGTTTATTCCTGTCCCCTGCTGGCAGGAGAGTGATAATGCTACAAAACAGATTTTTCAGTGTTTTTTAAATGAGGAAAGTGTGTACCATATGGTCACAAATAGCTTCCATCAAATAGTAGTTTTCATTATTTGATATTGGATTTTTTTTTTAAAATGTCTGATAAACATGTATTTAAAAAATTAGCTGGCAGAGACTTGCTGCGGGGGGGGGGGGTCCATCCTTCTCCTATTAGCTTCAGCCAGTGCAGTGCATGTTTCCACATTGCATAATGTGGTTACAGAGATGTAAATCCCACAGTCATTCTGTTGCATGCTTTCATCATGGCTATATCCACTTTTGGTTAAGAACATACAGTAGAAACTGGATAAGATCATAACTGTATACCTTCCAAGATAAACAGCAAAAGAGAAATGGAGGGACCAGCTCAAGGAGCTCACCAAGCCTCTCTCCATCATCTATCAACAATCCTGGTCAACAGGGGAGGTACCAGATGACTAGAGGGTGGCTAACGGGACACCCGTCTACAAGAAGGGCCAAAAGGAGGATCTGGGAAACTACAGGCCTGTCAGCCTGACCTCGGTAATGCGAAAGATCATGGAGAGGATCATCTTGAGTGAGCTCTCACGGAAAGTGCAGGGCAGCCAAGGGATCAGGGCCAGCCAGCATGGGTTTAGGAAAGGGAGGTCCTGCTTAACCAACCTGATCTCTTTCTGTGACCATATGATCTGCCTTCTGGATGGGGGGAAGGCTGTGGACGTTGTCTACCTGGACTTTGGTAAGGCCTTTGACACTGTCCCCCACAGCGTTCTCCTGGAGAAGATGGCAAATCATGGCATAGACAGGTGTTCTCTTCACTGGGTAAAAAACTGGCTGGATGGCCGTGCCCAGAGAGTGGTGATTAATGGGGTGAAATCTTGTTGGCGACCGGTCACCGGTGGTGTCCCTCAGGGCTCAGTTTTGGGGCCAGTCTTGTTTAATATCTTTATTGATGATCTGGATGAGGGGATTGAGTGCACCCTCAGTAAGTTCACAGACAACACCACACTAGGTGGGAGTGTTGATCTGCTTGAGGGTCAGAAGGCTCTACAGAGGGATCTGGACAGGTTGGATCAATGGGAAAAGGCCAATGGGATGATGTTCAGTAAGGCCAAGTGCCGGGTCCTTCATTTGGTCACAACAACCCCAGGCAATGCTACAGGCTCGGGGAGGAGTTGCTGGAGAGCTGCCCAGCAGAAAAGGCCCTGGGGGTGTTGGTGGACAGCCGGCTGAACATGAGCCAGCAGTGTGCCCAGGTGGCCAAGAAGGCCAACAGCATCCTGGCCTGTATCAGGAATAGCGTGGCCAGCAGGAGTAGGAAAGCGATGGTGCCTCTGGACTGGGCACTGGTGAGGCCTCACCTCGAGGGCTGTCTTCACTTCTGGGCCCCTCACCACAAGAAGGACATTGAGGTGCTGGAGCGTGTCCAGAGGAGAGCCACCAAGCTGGTGAGGGGTCTAGAGAACAAGTCCTACGAGGAGAGGCTGAGGGAACTGGGCACGTTTAGTTTGGAGAAGAGGAGGCTGAGGGGAGACCTCATTGCCCTCTACAACTCCCTGAAAGGAGGGTGGAGAGAGGTGGGGGTTGGCCTCTTCTCCCAAGGGAATAATGACAGGCGCAGAAGAAATGGTCTGAAGTTGCAGCAGGGGAGGTTTAGATTAGATATTGGGAAGAATTACTTTCCTGAGAGAGTGGTCAGGCAGTGGCACAGCCTGCCCAGGGAGGTGGTGGAGTCACCATCCCTGGAGGGATTTAAGAAACGTGTAGACATGGCTCTTCAGGGCATGCTCTAGTGCCCGAGATTGTAGGGGTTTGGCGTTTTTTGTGTGTGTATGGTTGGACTCGGTGATCTCAGAGGTCCTTTCCAACCATGACGATTCTGTGATTTGTGCCATCAGCCTTGAAGAGTTCTTTGGCTTCTCAGCAGGACCATGGATTTTATTATTTAACTGAAAGCTGCTTTTGTTTTTTAGATAACATGCTCTAATTTCTCATCTCTAACAATTTAATGAGTTTCTCTTTTCTGTATGAAAAAATGCCTACAGAATCCCTGGCAGTAATGCTGAATTAGAAAGAGCTGTTTTTTGTGTAATTTGGATCTTAACAAATGAATGGACCAAAACTACGCTTCTCTTTTGAGTTGACGTGTCCACTAATCGCTTGTGGGTCAGATCCTCCTGTTTGCTGTGATGGAGACTGCTGCAGCTGTAACCCCCAGAGAGAAACATAACCTTTCTTTTACGAGTTCAGAGAAGGAAGTAATCCCCTATTTTTGGAAGATCTGGGGATGGAAAGTCTGAAAATAGCAGGAAGAATTAAGTACTAACAAAAGTCCATTACAAGATTTAGAAGAAAAGGCATAAGAGAAATCAAATGAAACAGCATTCAGGTTCAGTGTGGGCAGTCTCATATAGCTGCCTTTTTTTGTAACAGCAATAATAAATTACACTAACAGAAAAAAAGGGGAGAACAATGTATACGTGAGTTTGTTTTTGTGACATGACTCAGAAAAGGCTGGATTAAGTCCATACTTTAATATTACAGTTTCAGTTTTCCTGTCACAGTCAACATTTTGGATAAGTGGACACGCCCTCTCTAAGAGAAGAGAAATGTCACTGGTAAGATGGTTATTTTAAGTAGATAAAAACACACCTCATAAATTGTCTCAATATCTAGAATTTATTTCAAATTTCATGGTAATTTATGTTATGAAGTAACACTTTCATTTTTTTTATAGACACTACAGAGACAAGTGTTGTACATGTAACACAGCTGGAGAGAGATACCATTTTGGTGTGTTTGGATTGTAAGTTTTAGTATCAAATAAATACATACTTATGCATGTACATGCATACTGTCTGTCTTCAAATTAGGTCACATTGAAGATTAATTCATGGTTGACATATCCTGTTTATTGTCTAGGCTGCATAAAAATAGTGAATCTGCAAGGCAGGTTAAAATCCAGCCGCAAACTGTCATCGGAGCTCACATTCGACTTTCAGATTGAATCAATAGGTAAGTTGGATTTCATTATTAATATTGAGTATCTGGATAGATAGTGGGAAATCACCAACCATATGCCATTTGACAAGAGCAAGGGCTGAATTCTGCACCTGGGATGAGGTAATCCTGGTTTTACATATAAATTGGGGGACAAGAGGCTGGAGAGCAGCTCTGCAGAAAGACATCTGGGGGTTTGGGTTGATGGTAAGTTGAATATGAGTCAACAGTGTGCCCTGGCAGCCAAAAGAGCCAACCGTGGGGATGCCCTGGGGTGCATCAAGCACAGCATTGCTGGTCGAGGGAGGTGATTGATTGTCCCACTTGGCATTGCACTGCTGTGGCTCCACCTCCAGTAGTACGTGCAGTTTGGGGCACCTCAATATAAGAAGGACATCAAAATATTAGAATGTTCCAGAGGAGGGCGACCTTGTCTCAAGACTTAAAAGGAGCAGCTGAGGTCACTTGGTTTGTTCAGCCTGGAGAAGGCTGAGGGGTGCCCTTATCGCAGTCTATACCTTCCTCAAGGTGGGCAGCAGAGGGGAAGGTAATGATCTCCTCTCTGGTGACTAGTGATAGGACACGAGGAGATGGAGTGAACCTGCATCAGGGGAAGTTCAGATTGGACATTAGGAAAAGGTTTTTCACTGAGAGGGTGCTCACTCACTGGAACAGGCTCCCCACAGAAGTGCTCAGGGCACCAAGCCTGTCAGAGTTCAAGGAGCACCCGGACAATTCTCTTAGTCATATGGCTTAGTTTGAGGTAGTCCTGTGAGGAGCAGGGAGTTGGACTTGATGATCCATATGGGTCCCTTCCAACTTAAGATATTCCATGATTAACTTATTCACTGTTAGAGTACAGAACTAGAGATACTAACTCAAGTCTTTGGCATTTGAGACGCTATCTCATGCATTTCACTTTGTATAAGAAGGCTCAGTGAGAGGTTCAGCACGCTATGTAACATGCTTCCCTAGGAGCAGTTGGAATGGAGTCAGACTGCAGGGTTAGGCTAAATGTCTTGGGAATATAATGGAGACCTACAGCTTCTAAAGGAAGACTGTAACAACCTACATAAACTCTGTGAATCGATCATGGCTAATTCATTCTGCATGTGTGTTCGCACAGTCCATATCTTAAAGCAGCTCAAAGAATAAATTATATGATACTTTGCATAAATTTTGTTTTGTTGTGAAGAATCTGAATGAATTAGATCTGTGAAACAGAGAGACAGAATACATATATTTTTACAATTCTCCAGTGGTTACATACTTAGATTGCATCACATGCTTTTGAAAGAGGGATGAGGGGGGATGTGTGCACAGATGGAAGGTAACGCCAGAAGAAGAGGAAGAGTGCGAACAAAATTAATGACTTGGAGGGAATTTTCTTCTGAGAAGAAGCTTTAAAGTTTCAGGCACTTCAAATATAATGTCCCACAAAGAAGAGGAAAAAAAAACCAAAACCCATTGTCATGGAAAACATTACTTTTATGGCTCCAGTTGGTTAGGAATGGGGGGAAGGAAGGAGTACGTGTACTTGGAAGCTGCTCACTGTGGGACCTCTGCACGTGCTGTAGTCCTCTCTCTGCTCGTCACAACTGAGCTACAGTGTGTCCTGTTCTGGCCTGTTCTCCAGAGAGCTCTGCTCACTTTCTTGCATACCTACTCGGAGGAGGATGCTGGATGCAGGCAGGACAGATTCTTTCTGGGGGCCTATAACACTTGCCCTCTCTTTGAGGAAGGCCCTAGACCTGTTTTCTTTCACGTGTTTCAAATGCAGGCATCTGTTGCCACATTTGTGGCAAGGGGAAGGGCTGGAAAGCAGATGGCTTTTATAAAGCTTTGCATTGCTGTTGCAGAAGGGACCGTATTAGCCAATAGTTGCTGGCAAAGGGAAAAATGTTACTCCAGTATCCCATCCCTGTAACTTTTCTGCTAAAATTCAATATATATTTTCTGCTAGTATTAGAAAGAGGGGGGGTTTCCCATTCAAAGAAAAGGACATGTTTAGGACTAGACAAAAGGACAGTTTTAGAGTTTTTTCTTGGTGGATGGGAATGTTTTTAAACCCTGTTCATTAAGCAAACAAATAAATAAACAGATGTGGATACTTTTGAGGCAGGTTCAGAGATTCCAGTGAGACATTTTTGCAGTCTGGCTGGGTGAATGTGATACAGTAAAACATACATGCACAAATTTCAAAATTGCAGTCGTGCTTTTAAGGCCAAAAGCATATGAGTTGACATTATGCCTCAAAACTGATTCTAGTGTTCTTTGTTACCAGTCTGTCTACAAGACAGCGTGTTAGCATTCTGGAAGCATGGCATGCAAGGAAGGAGTTTCAGATCAAATGAGGTGAGTACTGCATTTTACTACGAATTCTAGCTTCAGATATAAGCCAAGTAGAGGATAAATGCATAATGTGTGGTCTGAAAAAGATTTTAAAAATTTCATTAACTTCCTACGTTAGACCTGGACACTGGAGTCTCATTCTAAGTGTGTTTAACAAGCTACAAACGAATTAGTGAAGCTATACAAGAGCCCCTGTCAAGTCCTAATGTACAAAGGCCACAAGAGACTGTGCCATGATGCCATAGAAAGCCTAATTTTTTTATAACATTAATCTTCACCTTAAATTGCTTTGAAGACCAGTGTCAGTCCCTTTAGCCGCTCACATGGGGATACTAAAATTTGGGCTTTGCCACTGTTTGCATGCTCCACTGCTGAGCTTCAGCTTTTTGTCACAGTTTCGAATGAGTTGCCTGTTGGTTTAGTCTCTTCCATGTTCCCTTGGCTTACAAGTACTTCACAGATTTTAGTGCCTAGCTTTCACAGGAAATATTTTCCATTCCCAGCAGAAAGATGTCAGATTGACCGAAATACTTTTTTCTAAACAATCTGTGTGGCTCCTTTTTTTGGCCAGTTTGATGTGATTTTTAGACATAGTTAACCATTATAAGTATCTTCCCAACTCCTTTTTTTTTTTTTTTTTACTGTGAACCTTGTGCATCTATGTGTTAGTGGAAATGATGTGCTTTATAGGATTTCAATGAGTCTTTTAATTTGGTTATTAAAGAATGTTTAAAAACTTCACCAGTTGTTTCATCGTTATTGCATTGGCTGAGAAATTGAGCTCATTATGACTAATTGTATTTTTAGGTACATATAGTCACGCCATGCCAAACTTAGATATTCCACATTGTCACACAACTACATTTATTTGCACAAAGCCCAGCAGCATTCTGCAGGGCCCTGTGGATTACTCCACCCATTGGCACTGAGTATCTCTGGTCCATTTGTTCGAAGACGTGCCCCAGAGTGCTGCTGCGCAAGTGGATGCTCTGTTTTGTTTATGAAGACCATAAGGAACACTCTCGTCTTGCTTTTTTATTGTCAAGCCAAAGCCAGCACCTAAATAAAGAGCAGAAGGCAGAACTGAGCTGCTATTCAGAAAGCAAGCCACCCAAAACTTTTTCTCTGTGAAACAGATCTAGGCTAAGCTCTCAGGCATTTTTAAATTCCTTATCTCTCCTGGCTGTCCTACTAGCTACAGCTATTAATTAAAAAATAAATAAATAAACTAATTTTCATCTGTAATATGAAAAGCCTGCGTTACCAGGCCTAGATCTTGACCATATTCATTACTTTTGGGGAATTTTATACTGTGTTGTATGTAGGAAGCGGTTACATGGGACAAAAACCTGACCAACCTGACTTCGCAGCACATTTGTGTTTGAAGACATTATCAGTTCAGATTCCCTGATCTATTATCAGTTTGTCCCATTGGGGATGATTTGAGCTGCTTGCAAAGTTACTTCTTTCCACAACCATGGCCTTCCACAGAAGTTTGAGCGGGAAAAGTGAAACAGAGAACTCTGTGAATTCTGAGACAAGACACTCAAAATTTGGGCCAAGATTGTGCAGCTTCAGCCCCACAACAAGCAGGGAGTAATTTTCTTAACAAAGCATGGAACTTCATTGTTGTAAATTAAAATTCTCTTGCAAGTTCTCTCTGCCAGAATTGAATTAATTCACTAAGTCAGCTAAGACTACAAGGATCTGGGGAGGACAGAAGAATCTCTTGTTTCCTCAAGAATGTGACATGTGGCTGTGTAGAAAAGGAGCTTTGTAAACAGATCTGCCTGTTCACAGTGTGACTTAAAATCCTTTGGAGTATGTCGTGGGCTTTGGTTAGCTTTATTGATTAACATGATGTCTTTGGTGACTTGGTGCTTAAGGGAAGAGTGTGGCCAATAGGTCGAGGGAAGTCATTCTTCCCCTCTACTCTGCGCTGGTGAGGCCACAACTGGAATACTGCATCCAGTTCTGGGCTCCCCAATTCAAGAGGGACAGGGAACTACTGGAAAGAGTCCAGCAAAGAGCAACGAACATGATTCAAGGATTGGAGCATCTCCCTTATGAAGAAAGGCTGAGAGAGCTGGGATTCTTTAGCCTGGAGAAGAGAAGGCTGAGGGGAGACCTTCTGAATGCTTATAAGTATCTAAAGGGTGGGTTGAAGGAGGAGGGAGCTGGACTCTTTTCAGTGGTTGGCAGTGACAGGACGAGGGGCAACGGGCACAAGTTGGAACAGGGGAAGTTCCACTCAAATATGAGGAAAAACTTCTTCACAGTGAGGGTGGCAGAGCTCTGGAACAGGCTGCCCAGGGAGGTCGTGGAGTCCCCTTCTTTGGAGATTTTCAAGACCCACTTGGATGCAGTCCTGAGTAACATGCTCTAGGAAATCCTGCTTCAGCAGGAGAGCTGGACTAGATGATCTCTATGGTCCTTTCCAACTTTAAAAATTCAGTGAAATTCAGTGATCGTAAAGATGTATCACATAAGTACAATTCACTCGCAGTATACAGCTGTCTATTGCGTTTGTCTGAAATGTCAAAAATAACAATGTTATTTTTTCACAACAGGCATAAGTACCAAAAATTGGATTATGTTTCTTTGTTAAAGTTTTCAGAATATGCACTTATGTATCATTACTATGATGCAGAATTTCAACAAAATGCATTTTATGTGTGATTTACCTGACTTACCATTTTGGATATTTACTCTAGAGTGACACGGACTGTACCCTTACAGCTTCCTGTTTCAGTCGTGGCTGTAAAGAGAATTGCACTGGTAGCTTGGGTGCTGTGCAGTGTTGAGCCCCGCTGTTGTGCTTGCAGTTGCTATCAGAGGAATTCACCAAATGTGGCAGGAATTACAGAAAACTTAGATCTCATTTAAAAGTGACAGCTGCATTAAATTTTCAACCTAATTTAAATCAGCAGTATATTGGTAGTATCAGTCATAGTCGATTCTTTTCTCTAGGTTGATTCTAAAAAACAAAATCATTTGTGCATGTTAACACATGCACATGCACATGTGCATGTTAACATGCATGTTAACATGTAAATGCTTATTTTTATTGTCTAGATCACACAAGAAATTTCTGATAATACGAGGATATTCAGGCTTCTGGGATCTGACAGGTATGTACAGAAGTGAACATGGTGTGCTCAAATAGAAGAATATGATGTGTGTTCTTCCTCCTTTGTAAAAGTTCTTTTTGCTTGTTTCTTGTGATTCCATTTCTAGCCATCTTACTCATTTCGTTGTGTACATGTTTACCTTTCAGCCCTTCAAATTTACTTCTCTTTCTTAAAAAAAAAAAAAAAAAGTTATTCTAAACATGTTTGTGGGCTTTCAGAAGTACTCAGCTATGCTAGCAGGGTCTTATTTGGCTGCAGTCACAATCTCCAGGAGTGTCTTCCTTTTTGTGCTGTAATTCTTTTGTTTAACTTGGTGAAAACTCTATTTTAAGATGCTCTGCTGCAGTAGCTCATCAAGATCTACTTCTTAAAACAAATGCAAAAAATACTTAAACATTTAAATATCTCACTTTCACCCCTAGAAAGGGACTCTACCAGTTTTCCTCCCAACATGACAGCTCAGGTCTTGTAAGAGCTCTTGATAATTCCCAATATATCTGTTTTGCATGACACTGACAATGTGTCCATCTGACCCATCGGAAACAGCTTGCCAAGTCAGTAACTGCTGGTTTAGAAGCGTCACTGACTTCCTCAACTTTCTCTACTGCACTGTCCAACTTTGTACTTCTGTAACAGCCAGATGTTTTGTTTTCTGGGGAACGCATGCTGATGTGACTGTTTCACCAGTAAAGTATTTATATGAAGTGCAAAGACAGGCTTTAATTTTTCTTTTGAGAATTGCCTCTGTCTTATGCCACTTGCAGTGGCATCTTAGAACTACCAAAAAAGCTTCACATCAACCAAGGGCTTTCTTCGTATTCTTCTTCTCCAGTCTTGATGCACATCCCTGTAATTACCCTTAGCATCAACAGCAGTGAATGGTGCTTTATCGACTAGCTCTCAGCAATTTTTCCCAGCTGGGGGTTGACAATTCAGTCTTATGCTGAATACCTGATAGCTTTTTAGTGATAGGTAGTTGTAAGTAATGCTCATCTCTGACCTGAGGGTTTTATTCTCTCTGTTCCAGTGAGGCATGCATGCGGCTCAGCTTTATGATGTCATTTTTCTTAGTTGTTGAGAGACGGCACAGCTCAATTTAAAAACAAGTCTGACTTCACAGTGGAGCATGACATTGCAAATCATTGCATTGGAGAAATAATGTCCTCTTCCCCGTATACGATTCCATCTATTTCTGGCTTGCACTAATAGTCTCCCAAGTCTGAAAAAATGTTTAAAGACTTTGCACTGCAATAAACATTAATTACAGTTCCTTCAGATACCATTTTGCTTGCAGCTCTGTCATATTTTGTGCCTGAACTGTGAAACCTTTTTCCCATAGCACATGTCATTTCCTGGACAGTTTTTAGGAACTGGGGTTCTGAGAAGCCAAAAAATTGGCATCAGTCTGGTAAGAGCTTGCATGTTGCTTTCTCCTGGTGAGCAGGGAATGCCTTGTAGCAGGGAGTGTCATCCCCTTTGTGGAGCACATTGAGTAGAGGGTAGGTTTTCTGAGCAATAGTTTTGAAGCAAGCAACCTCTCCTTGGGTGAATGCACAGTAGATGGATTTGAATTTCCCACAATCTACCTTCACTTCAGGATGTTTGTGGAGGAGAATCATCCCGGTCCATTTAGCAGTTTTAGCCTGATTTAAAAAATCTCAAATAGTTTGTGAAACAGAATTGTGACTGTTTATTTCTCTCCTTTGAAGAGAAAGTTCTGATCTAGGACATCCCTTATGTTCTTTGCAGTTGTTGTGTAGGTCCAGCTAACCCAGTCTCCTGTCACTGATGCTGGCCAGAAGGGGGTTGCAAGAAAAGAGTAAGAGAGAAGATTCTGCACATGGCAGTCCTTTCCTTGAGAACTCACTCAGCCTGCAGTTCTTTATCTGTCAGACTTTCAGAGCTGGAAAAATTTTCTGTGGATTTAGGTTATATGGACTCAGGGAAAGACTAGAAGTGCTCACAGAAGAGTCTCCTTTGGTCATCTGTCATGTCCAATGGCAAAGGGCAGACTAACAACTTCCAGAAGGGGAGTCTGATTAATGGGTTAGCTCTGCAAAGCTCTGGGGAAGCAAAAGCCCAGGCAGTAGGGGAGTGATGAACCCTCTTCAGAAGCCCTCCACAGAAAGGACGAGAGGCAATTGGCACACATTGCATCAAGGGAAATTCCAGCTGGAAGAAAGAGGGGAAATAGTCTTGGTGAGGGTGACTGAACATGGCAGTAGGAGCCCAGAGAGGCTGAGGGAGATTGTTGAAGACTTTGCCTGGACGAAGACCCTGAGCTAGCTTTGAGGTTGGCCTTGCTTTGTGCAGCTTTTGGACTAGAGGCGCCCAGGTCCAGAGAAATGACCACTGGTCAGATGGATCCTGGGAAAGAATATTTACAATTATATCCAGAGAAGTTTTTAAATAATGGCTGACTTGACGTTGTGGCTTTTTTATTTTCATTTCAGGGTTGTGGTGCTGGAGAGTAGGCCAACAGATAACCCAACAGCCAACAGCAATTTATATATCCTGGCAGGACATGAGAACAGTTACTGAGAACACCACATGGCAGGCAGCTCACCGCGACAAGAGAACGCTCCTGCTGCAGCAGCATTCGTGGCTGGCTGAAATTGCACAAAAGCTGCAGTAACTCGACTTCAGTTACTTTATAATTTATTGTGGCATGAGAGGAAGGAGAGCATTGTTTGTGGTATGGACACACAAGCATCATGATAGCACAGACGTGCTTAATTTACTCTTATGTAATCTTTGTACATATGCAGTATTTTTCAGTGAAACTTCTTGCTGAAGAGCTACAAAAACGTTCTGTAGATAGCGGTCCTCCTGTTAAGTACAAGTGTCTTACCTGTACAGATGTAGAAGTCACTGAGGATGCAAAAATGAAATTGGGGTACTATTTTAAGGACTTCTCATGTGTTTATAATAAAGTGGGATGCTAGCAACAAATATAGTACATTTAACAACACTATTGTATTTTATGTAATTTACTAATACAAATTAATCTTAACTTTTAGAAATTGTAACCAAGGCTGTAATCAGATTACAATCTTGTTTTAATTTTGATGCAACACACTGGTGTTCATGTTTGCACAATGTATTGAGATGTGATGTATTTAGTCACAAAGGTAAGCTGTGACTTTGTGGATATGACTAGGGCTTCAAAGTTCCTTTTTTTCAGTTTACTTGGGTAGTTTTCTTTGTGAAACAAACCAGTTAAACACCTGTATTTTTATATTTAATTAAAACTGTCCTTATGATTACTTCTCTATGCTTGAAAACAATACTTTCTGGATGGGTGGCAGCCCCAGACTAGTGGTACCTGGCTGTAACATTGCAATAGGTGTTTGAATTATTAGTGTATACGATGATAAAAAATTAATATTACTGTTTGTCTTACTAAATAGTTTCATATCACAATGAAAAGGAGCAACATTCCACATTGTGGAAATGGCTCAAAAGATGTTGCCATTTTGACTTTTTTTGGCCTTATAATCATATTCACATTTCTTGATTTAGGATGTTAACACATGGCCAAAATAATTTAGTTACTACCTCATTCAAACAATACAATGGTTACTACACATCACAGGAACTTAGTTTTGATCAGAAGTATTTTTGATTGCTATTTTCCAATGGAGTATGTAAATGCCAAGTATTAGCAAAATGCACACATTTGACTCCTTTTTTTTTTGTATATGTTCTTTATATTTTATTGTGATAATATACACTAAAACCAAACTAAATTTAAAGTGATTTATGGCCTGCATTATTGTTTTGATTGGTAATGCTTTGAAATATGTTCCCTAATGTATATAATGTAAAATAAACCTTTTTTAACATGTTGTTGTACAGTTAGATTACCACCTGCACTAATTTTCCACATAAGACTAAAATGGAGCATACTGAGTTTTGAATTCTGTTATTAAATGTTTGTGCCAAACAAGGAAGCTGAGCATTTCTGAATGTATGGATAGTCAGACTGCTGGAGCTCAACCCAGTTTCTCCCGGCACTCGCGGGCAGGCGTTATTACTCTTTCTGGCCTTTAAGCAATGGACAAACGTATTTGAGATAAGTCTTTCCAAATTCCAGCTAGTTTGATTTCTTCCCTCCATCACCTACTTTTTCCACCTCTGTTGATTGCAAAAATGGTATTTGGTATTTTTTCAGCAGGGCTTATTTTTTTGCCCTTGGGACTCGAGCTCGCTGCCTCTCCTGGCACCACCTTGTGTGTTCCCTTACGCCGCTTCAGATCCACCCTGTGGGAGAAATGGTGATGCAAGCCCCACTGCTGAGAAGCTGAATTCTCAGAAAAGGCTTATGTTTCACAGCACACTTGTTCTGCTGCCCAAGGGGGATTTCTATCCTGCCTCCCATGGACTATTCCTCACTTTGACGTGCAAAAATTCTCCCAGCTAAATTTTAATCAAGTACAGTATAGCTGATGTGCTATAAACATGTTTCCTTCTATGGGTTTTTTGCAGCAGCTGTGGCCAAGTATCTTCCTGTTTGGGGCTGTTGGGCCACTGCTGAATTACAGGCAACAGGAGCTAAGGGGTATTGGGGTTTATTCTGGCTGAACGTTTTTGGTACAAGGATGCATGCTGGCGTTCAGCTGAAGAGCTAAAAATAAAGAGGAGAGGGGCAGAAGGGGAGCATTGTGCTAGGGCAGGCTTGTCTCAAATTCGTTGGTATGGCCAGGACACCTTTGCTTCCTACGTGCCACTCTCCGGCCTGAAAGATGAGGAAGAAGCAGCAAAGCGTTCCTGCTGTGTGAGGAATTGTCCTGTTGCAGACTTTGGAGTCTGTACCGCAGAACTGCCTTTCCTCCCCATCCTGAGCTGCTCAGCTTGTTGGCTGGCAGCTGCCCTCAGCTGAGCCCAGGAGCCTGGATGTCCGGTAGAGCAAAAGGGTCTCCTTTGCTAGACCAGCAGTTGCCATGAACTGGAAGTTTCCTTGAGCCGTGCTCAGTGAGAGCTTCCACCACCCCTATCCTGATGTAGGATGGGGGTCAGTGTGCAGCTGACTGATAGGAGCACAGTCAAGAGCCAGGAAACCGAATCACAGGCACAGTGAGTTTAGTACAGCTAGTTGACACAGCTTCTCTAACAACTTTTGCAACTTCCTTTTTTCTGTCTTCTCCTAGCCCTTCCACTCTTGCTAGCTTCTAGCTAGCGGCCCAAGCCACTAACAGGCGGAAGCCTCTTGTGATGTGCCTGCGTGTGGCATTCATCAACCCGGCAGCAAAGTTTGATCAGTGAGGGACTGAGCTTGGGTCTCAGCCAAGAGAACAAAGAATCGGGGTTGTTTGAGTTTGCTGCAGAAATGCTCGTGGAAGCAGGGAGGCCAGGGGAATGAACGCTGCTTTTAATCCTGTTCTGCACATCTTTCCATGCAACGCTGCCTGCCCCTGTCAGAAACGGGATCTGGTCACCTGAAAAAGAGGGAGTTCAGATTCAAGTTCTGTGTCCGGCTGCCCTTGACTGAAACCAAGAGCTGTGCAAGGCAAAGCACGTGCTGCCGGATGCTGTTCCTTGTAGCTTTGCCATTGGGACCTTGCAATGGGGCTGGGTGAACCGGGCAATGCTGCGAGCAGTGACAGGGGTGGAAGCATCCCCCAGGCAGGGGGTGTTTCTTATACTGCACAGGGTTTGGCTTTAGCAATAGCACTGCTGGTTTTATGGAAGGAATCTATGTGAAAGCTGTAGGGGAAGCTGTTAAGACCAGAGAACGTGCCAAAACTTCTTGCTTCTCTTCAAGGAAACACTCCAGGTTGGTCTAAAATATGGTTTATAGGGTGTCATGTTCCAGGCCTGTGACATCTATTGAGGGGTGCAGGAGGAGGAATGTGTCTGGGGAGGGTGACATGGACCCTAGTGGGCTCTCAAGTCCTCATTGTGGACAGCAATGCTGGGTTCGCTGTCTGCTCAGCATTATCCTCTACGATACAGCTGCATTACTGTTGATAGAGGTCTTCTTCCCTCCTTGGGCAGCACCTCCCTGGGTGCAGATTTTCCCTTTAAAGCTAATTTAAATCGAACACTTTCAAATTCAGGTCCCCCTTGTGTTGCTCTGATGGGCAGCTACACCTAGCAGCATCTTGCAGGCTGAATGCAGGAGTACATCCTCAGCTCCTGGCAGTCCTTCCTGGCGGTGCCTCCTCACATTCCCATGGCAGCTGCTGGGAATAAAGGGATGCTGTCACTTTTTGTAAGCCCCTCTTACTCCGCCAGCCCTCAGGACAATATGGCGAAGGGCTATGATGACCTCCCACCTTGTCCTCTTCCTCCTCCAGCAGCACTGGGGATCCTGAGTGTCCCTCTGCCATCCACAGACACTGTACACCCCCATAAAGCCACCGCTGCGCTGGTTCCGGCCTTTGGGTTTTGTTCCTTCTGACAGCAACAGCAGTTGAGTCTCATCTTCACTTCTTGCCGTAAGGGCAGGTCACCCCACTGCCCGTGCTCCCTGCACCTTCCCATGCTACTGAGCTTCCTTTGTCCCCTCACAACTCAACTCCTCTGTCACTACATCCCTACGAAAGCAGCTTTCAGCTACCAACTCTCTGCTCTTCCCTGCAAGAGCTTGCCCCATAATGAGCACCCAGCGGCTCCTTCCTCCAGGTCCTTACACACCCTTACCTCGGAGATGTGCACATCCATTCCTGGTAACCACCAGCACCTGCGCCTGCCTCTGCTCTCTGCCATGGATGGGGCACAGAGCCGGTGGCCTGGGACAGCAACTGCTGGGTGAAGTGTCCCATTGCTCTTAGTTGTGCTCTGCCCTTCAGTGGACCCACGTGACTTTTCCCATCCTGCCACACAGGCTGGTTTATTTGCCACGAGCAGTGAAGCAACAGCTCCTCAGAGAGCCGTAGAGATAGTTAGGTCTCATTCGGTTGCTTTCCAAGCAAAACTGTACCCTCCCATGCGGCACACAAAGTGAGTGAGAGTGATCAGGTGGAGGCCAGTGAGGAACTGTGTCCACTGGGGTCCCCAGTGTCAGACAGGCAGCTGCTGGCGAGGGTAGAGCAGAGGGCTACAAAGATGATGAGGGGCCTGGAACATCTCCCTTACGAGGAAAGGCTGAGGGACTTGGGTCTTTGTAGTCTGGAGAAGAGAAAGCTGAGGGGGGATCTGATCAACACCTATAAATACTTAAAAGGTGGGTGTCAAGAGGATGGGGCTGGTCTTTTTTTCAGTGGTGCCCAGGGACAGGGCGAGAGGAAATGGACACAAGCTTGAATATAAGAAGTTCCACCTCAACATGAGGAGGAACTTCTTTACGTTGAAGGTGGCAGACCCCTGGCAGAGGCTGCCCAGGGAGGTGGTGGAGTCTCCTTCTCTGGAGACATTCAAACCCCCCCTGGACACATTCCTGTGGGACCTGCTCTGAGTGGACCTGCTCTGGCAGGGGGTTGGACTAGATGATCTCCAGAGGTCCCTTCCAACCCCATAGCATTCTGTGATTCTGTGAACCTGCTGGCACCAATAAACCAGATACAGCACTGGAAAAGCAGGAGAGGAGGGCTCTCAGCTGGTGCTGGCAGCTGCAGGCAGAGGCAGAGCTCAGGCCCAGGCTCTCCCAAGGCCCTCCTGGGTGTTTGAACCGATCCCACAGCGCCTGCTGCCTCACCTGGCCCAGCGCTGCGCTGTTTGAAGGACAGAGCTGCTGTAGACCATTCGCTGGTATTTAGGCATCCTGGCACCTTCTTCTCCGAATGGAGGGTGCAGTTTTACACCCCGTGTTGCACACACTTCGGAGCAGATGAAGATTTAAACATCAACAGAGTGATTTTCCAGAGTGCAAGGGCTCTGCAGCCTGTGACGTGCTGTGCTGGTGCCCCTGAACGCGCAGCCGAGCTGTCAGACCAAGAGAACAACTCCTCTCAGCCCCCCGCTCCTCTCCACACCTCCGCCGGACCGTGTGGCGCCACCACCCCTCCTCTGCCGGGCCCTCCCGGGGCGGGCACGGCCCGCGGCCTGGCTTGTGTGGCTGAGGGGTCCCAATGGCGCCCCGGACCCCGCACCCGGACGGAGGAGTGGGGGGGCCCACAAGCCCGGCAGGAGCGGGGCCGCGCCGGCAGGGGGCGCGCGGTGGCGCGGCTGCCTGTGATGTCACTTCCCGCAGCGGAGCGGAGCGGAGGGGGGCGCCGCCGAGGCCGGCGCGGGGCGGAGCAGCGAGGCGCATGCGCCGCGGCCG
>JAHREE010000419.1:29605-136773 GCA_033628505.1 Tringa tobata | reverse complement strand
GTTATGAGGAACTCCTGGGAGAATTTTAATTAGTGTTCTGGCTTGATGACTTTTAGTTAAGCTTCTCTTAGTTTAAATGCCGTTTTGCTGAGAAGGCTTCATTAGGACAAACTAGTAAGTCTTGCTCCCTCGGGATGGTGAAGCTTGCGCCTGTGGTGTGGGAAGGATTCATTTGGAAGAGAGAAAAAGCGTTGAGGGCTCCTCTTCCACTTCTGCAGCCAGAGACCAGAAAATAGAAGGCTTAAGAAACAAGAGGTTTCTGACACCGTGGCTTGAACTAGCTTCAGATTGCAGAACTTGATGCTTTTTAGTCACGCACAGCAATGCTTTATGAGTCCGTCACTGTTGCATTGATTAACTGCAACTTTTGCCAAAGAGACTTGCTCCTGGGGCTAGTTGAACCACTGCATCCCTCAGTATGGATTGGAAGTCTCAAGTATTGCATTTATACTGGTTCAGTGTTTCTTCCTAATTTCCTCTTGCAATGTATTGCCTCGCTTTTCTGGCCGCGCTCTTTGAGGTGTCCAGCACTGCGGTTTCGTCCAGTTCTTGGAAGCCTTGCTTGTCTTATCCATAGTGTGTACTGTTAACGTCTTATCCCTGATTCATAGTCACTTCTTTGAAACTATACTGCTGCACTAACCACGTAACTCACTGCTGCTTATGGTGCTCGTAAGCACTGGGACAGCCATCTGACCGAAGCCTGCTTGAAAAGTGGAGCTACCCGAGGTTTCAACGCAGCAAGCAACAGATTGTTCCTTTGGAGGATGCTTTATTCCACAGTGTAGCAGAGGTTTATCTAATTTGGAATGAGGCTCAGTGCTGACTACTGGATGACATAGAGTGAGGATTCGAGGCAAGTATGAGCTGAGACTTTGGAATTACTTGCTACATCTGAAGCACAAGATTTCTTCCCAATGGACAAGCCATTAGTGGAGTCACCCTGCATTAAAGATGCTTGCTGAAGGAGTTGGATAAATTCCTTGAGGGAGAAAAGGAATTCTGAAGTCTGAAGTCAACAGAGAAGGCCAACAATGACAAGCTATGAAGGATGACAAACTGGCCCTGCAAGGTATAGTTGTCTTGGTTTTGTTGTGCTGTGCTCTGTTTCTTACAGTGGGTAGAGAGGTGAGGTGGAGTTAGTTCTGAAGGCTTCACGGTCAAACTTGCAACTGTCTGGCAGGTGTTAACTCTTTTAACCTCAGTTCTTCATGAGATCACCACCTGTTCCTTATCTTTTCTCAGGCTGTTGCCCCCTGTGCTCCAGAAGCATAGTCTTCTGCTGCTTACTATTGCTGTCCCTGTAAAGGTAGAAATGAAGAATCTGTCCATGTTGTCTTCTGACTTACTGAACAGCTGAATACTTGAGTTACAGGAAAACTAAATGGCAGATGAAAATACTAAAATATTATCTTCATGACCTCTTCATTAATGGAGAAGCCAAATTGGGTATTTTACTAATTTACTGTATTATAATATTTACTAACTTACTGTATTATATTATTTAGGCCTCATAAAGGCCCCATAAAGTAATGAACCTGTCGTAGGTGGCAGATAAAACCATGAACATTGCAGCGTGCTTGCTTTGACAGTCGTCTGTCGTTGTGCACAAGTGAGGTGTGATACTGCAGCATTGCAGCCAGTGGGTTAGACACTGAGCCCTCGCCCTGTTGCCCAAAGACATGAGCTGTACCTGGAGGCCAGTGTGTGGGGCTAGTAAAATGGAGAACATGGTAGCATATGCCAGTGAGGTCAAAGGGCAGAATGGTCCTGGAGGGAAACTAGTGCCTTGTGGCTTTGTCTGATAAATTGCCAGAGCATGCTGTCTCAGTAGGAGTCAGATTATGTGAAGCTCATGAATATCCTGTTGTTGCTAGAGAAGAACCTTTCCTTTGTTTCCCGTTAGCTGACCAAATGCTGACACTCACTCTCAGGTAGTCACAATGAGCTGCTTTCTGAACTCTGCCATGAAACCAGGTAGAGGCACAAATAGGATTATGATGATTTCTTGCATAGCTGGAGATGAGATGTAGTAGTTTGGGAAGACCTATGTTGAATTGATATCTCCAATGAGGAGAGCGGTGTTTAATTTAGCATTGTTGACACTCCAGGATGGAGTGTTTGCAGCTATTGGGGAAAGATGCCACACGTGGACTGAATCATTAGAGTGTGATTGCCCTTTTGTAACTGTGAGTTGGCTTGCAATGCAGAGCTCAAACTACAGCCTCAGAATCACCTTAAAAAATAGGTATTGTTGAATCTTTGCAAATACCTCATTGGGAAAAAGAAAGCTATTTTGATTCTGGTGTTTTGTTTTGTTTTTTTTTAATCAAGCAACAAAACTAAGAATACATAATAAGAATAAATTTCTTCCTACATCAATAAATTCTTAGGAGACCATGCCTTGTATTTCGTTCAACGTGAACCTTAACAATAGATCTGTATTTGCACTGAACAGCTGCATTTGCAAAAAGCAGCTTTTGTACTATTCAGATCATAATGTAATTCCTTTTCTTCCAATTCTCCTTCAGATGCTGTCAAGATAGTGCACTGGAGTCTCAATTAGGAAGAAAGTTATGTGTACTGAGATGCTTCTCTGCCTGGTCACTGTAATTTTGAAGCAGCAAAAGAGAAGTGTTGCAGAGAACCTTGGTTGCTGACGGAAGGCAGTAATCGTGATGATGAGGTACAAGAAAAGGAAGTAAGAATAACAGCTGGTGTCTGAAGTTGTAGTTGCAGAGATGGACAGAAGGTGAGATGCTGGGGCTGAAGACAGAAGATTCAAGACACATGAAACACCACAGCCCTCGGGTGGCTGGAGATGGAGATACATGGCTTTTAATACATCTTGGAAAATGGACTCAGAAGGGACACCTGCCAAGTGATGCATCTTCCTTCCAGCATTGGGGTTCCTTCACTAGTGAATTTATATGCTTTATTCTCGTCATAAACTTTTGGATAGTTTTTCCTAAACATCTTTCGTCTTGCTTGTTTATGCAGTCAGAACTTCTCTGCTTGCCTGTGACTTGCTTCTTCCCCTGATATGTTGGTTTTTACAGTAGAAAGTATGTCATCCTTACTGATCGATACCATAAGGAATTCTATGACTGAGAAAAACAAAAGAACTTTTTTACCGTACAGATGTTCTGCTGTTTGCTACCTCAAATTGCTTTGAATCAGTTGAGCAATTAACAAGGGGTGCTGTCAGAATTTGATTAGACTGGTGTGGCTTGACAACTGAGGGGTATTTGCTTCCTCAACTGAGGCAACTGTTCCAGACAGCGTGCATCCAGGTTCTCTGTGGTATCGTATAGTCAGTCTTCTGTACCTTTCATGGAGCAAGAGAGACAAGAAGAGCTGCTTCAGTGACTCCAGAGCGCTTGGGAAGCTGTGGCTGACAAAGATACTTCTACCTGACTCTTTATTACCTAGTTCATCAAATCAATGACAGTCCAGTTGCCACTTGCTACTCGGAATGGCACTTCTTATTCTTGACACTGCTTCACTGCAGATAGAGAACATCCTTAATTTCTGGTCGCTTTGGGTTCTCTGTTCTTCTGATGGCTATGGAGGATAAAGTTAAGATCCTCTTATGGTTCAAGTCTTTAATGTAAGTTTTTTCCCCATGCTCACTGGTGCAGTATAATACTGCTGCCTTGATACATCAAGAGAAATGTCAGGAAAAATGTGAGTCTTGTGGCCTCAGTGAATTCTTGCTGAAGTGTGGATACAAGACGTTTGTATTTCGTTTAATTTACTGGTTTCTAATCAGTCAAGATAAAACACAAACAGGGTAGCTGAATATCAGCAGAGATGTACAAGAATAGAAGAAAAAACATTTTAGTGGAGTGTTTGCACCATGAGAACACTCATCTAGGCAGGCTGTACATAAAACATTTCATCCTGGAATGTTTTAGTGATAAGCAGTTGCTTGTTAGTTTCATAGTTACTGAGGGAGGATTAACAAAGGAGATGTTGATTAAAAATAAGAGTTATAACATCAGTGAAGACTTTAAAAGCTACTGAAGAAAATTCTTCCCTCCTCCCCAGAAAAACCTGTTCTGCAGCCAAGTAATTTCTACTAATAATCTGTTGAATAAAATTTGTAAAGGTTTAGAAAATTTTAGGTTTAGAGGAGGATTGCAAAAATGCTTATAAGTAGTAACACTTCACCCTCTCAGCGCTTTGGAAAACAGATTGGCCTGTTGTCTCATTACAACTTCTTTCGTTTTATTATCAAAATGCTATAGTAAATGTGATGAGTTTTTTCCTTTAGACACTTTCTTATAAGCACTTCGGCTGCCACCGTGTAAATCTGGCTGCATGACAGTACCTGTACTTGGCAGTGATGTACAGTTGTTCTTTAGCAGGTGTTGGGTTTTGATTCGTACTATGACTTCTTGCTGGAATCCCAGTAGATGAGTAGTCTTGCCCAGACGTGAAAAAAAAAAAATGTCTGACCAACAGTATATGCTTCACTTTTATTTCAGTTTGTTATGTAGCTTTAGAATTATTTCCTTCTGTTACGTGCTTTTCTGAAGCTGCTGGAGCTCCTGCTGTTCCTGGTGGACGCAGTTCGGTTATTGTTCTCTCTGCAGCCTTTCACATGTGGGATTTTTCTGGTATGTTCTTGTATTTAGCAGAACTGGGAACTGCGAGCCTGATCGCACTGATTGTTAATGATGATCTGGGAGCATTACACTAGTGTTTTTGTGTAAGGTGTGAAGTTGCTTTAAGAAGTCTTCAGAGAGATTTTTTTCTTCGTAAGTTGAAATTTTTCAGCTTTACAATCACCCATAAATTAGGCTGTGTGAGGAAGAGGTGACTGAAAACTGTTGCTAAGGAAGTATGGTTCAGCATCAACCAGATTGTTGAATTCACTGTGTGAGTCTTCCTTTCTTGTGTTATCAAGCACCTCTTTCTAGTGCAGAACAAGCTGCTGAGTCCCAGTCTAATTCTGGTTTGGGTCATCTTGTGACCAGCTTAGGAGTTGTGTTGGACCAGCTGGAAACCAAGCCTCTGTGTATGCTGAAGCTGTTCGATCTGCAGTGCTTTAACTGAAACTTGTTTCTGCATTTGATTTAGGTCCCTGCTGCTTCCCATGAGGCTTGTGGGAGTGTTTATATTCTAATTTATTATGTAGAGTTTTAAAGGAAGGGCTGAGAAACTTTATAACCCTTAGCAACTTATTTTATATAAAGCTAAGATCAGATCTATTTATCTTTTTATTACTAATTAAGCACTTTTTTTTTTCCAGTTGGTTTCATTCACTTTTTCTGGCAGTTTAGGCTGGTTTTAGCTGTTGCCATTTCTAATAGAAATTCCTTGCTTTTGTTCACTTCAAGGGAAAGGAGAGGAAAAAAAAAAAGCCAAGTGGTCATATCACAGGGTTTTACTGACGTGCTGTGAATTTTCTTAAGAAGACTCTGCTTGTCTCTGCTCATGTTCGTAAACAGAGCACGAAAAGCTGTTGGAGAAATGCTGGCTCTGCTTATCTTCAAATAAAGAGAATCCCGGTCATTTCCCTTTTGACAATTAAAAAAAAGATTGAGAAGACTGAACATCCAAAAAAGTGATCAGATGAGTGAAAACAAAGCTGTGGAGGCAGGGGTTTGCAGCTAATGTAGATTGTATTTGCTCATTAGAATTTGTTGGGGTATTTTGAAGAATCAAAGCTTTCGTGAAAAGATCTGAAGCAGCTCTTTTGGTAATTTCCCTCATCGTAAGACAGACCTTTTTTAATGGATGTAGGAGGGAAAGGATGGGTTCTGTCATTATTTAAGGGAGAGGTTAAATGTTTAGATAAAAATCTGGCTGTTTTTGTCATGTGTATTCCTAACATAGGACTGTGAAGGATCTGGTGAGATTCAAGCCATACTCCTTTTTAAGGGTGATGAACAATGGTGGGCCAATCTTTTTTATTTTTTAATTATTTTTTTTCAATATAAAATCTGAGGTGACTTCATGGGAAGGATGGAAACCCCCTGGTAACTTGATCATCTTTTTTCTTTTTTTTTAAACTAGTCACATGACAGTGTATACTAACAGGGGTTCTCATTTCATGTCTTCTCTTACTAAATCTTGCATCTTTCCCAGTTTGCATCATGTCTTAGATAATAGACTTCTTGGGACTTGCTTTGAGTACCCTCAAATAACACTGTTTCATTCTTGGTCTGAGCATTTGGGTACTACAGTAGTGCAGATACTAAAATTACACGTTTCTATGAAAATTGTACACCAAGCTGTCCTGTAGTTTTCCTTGTTTAGTTGTTTTCTTGCTTTTGCTTGTATGACTTCGAACCCTAAATGATGCTAAATCGCAATTAAGTAGCAATGAAGCTTATTTATTACCTACCTATATAGATAAACTACTCTGGCAAGTCAATGGCACCTCGTGATGTTTTCCTCTGACAAGGTGGATATTCTACTAAAGTAGAGCTTGGTAGTGCCAGAAGATGATGGTCTTTGAGAAGGGTGATGTAATTGCCTGGCAAACATAAATGCTTGGAACTTGATCTCCTAAACTAGGAGTAGGTTGTTGCTGTTGACTGTGTTTCAGCTGACTGGGTAATGGCCTATTAATCTCCTAATAATCCTCCTATTAATCTCCTAAACTAGGAGTATGTTGTCTATGTTGACTGTGTTTCAGCTGACTGGTTTCAGGTCATGGCCTAATCTAGTATTTCCATTTGTTTGTTCTTATTCCTGTAGACTCTGTGTTACAGCCCGAGAGAGCTGTGATCAGACTATTTAAGTCTACAATCTGTTTTCTAAGCAAATGAGAAAATAGAGCTCTTCATCTCTTGGGTTTATCATGCTCTGTATTTTTACTGTTGGATTGACTTGGTAATTTAACACCTCTCAAAATACAAGGTGCTAGGGTATACTGTAGAGAGAATGTTCTGCTTTAAAAAAAAAAAAAAAAATTAAAGGCAGCATCTTCCAGGCAGCTCAGATCAGCTCTGATCTTTAAGAGAATACTTCTGCAAGTCTGTGATTTCTGGTGTTAAGGTGTTCCAAGCTGGTACAGTATTTCAGATGTCAGTGTTTGATTTGTAAATAACTCTTGGCAGTACTAGGTGTGCTGTCACTCAGGTACCTCCACAGACATATTCTGTAGCTGTGCATGGTAAAGTTTTAGGAAAAATATAACTGTTGGCATAATCAAAATACTTGCGTTAACTAGTCAAATGGAGAAAAGTGCTCCTGTTCTGTTTTTGCCAGAGTGCTTTTAAGTTAAAAAAGCAATGACTTCTGGAGATGTTCTTTAAGATCTGCTGCATAAGGGTATGCAATCTGCAAGAAACTAAACTCATGATATTTAAATCTGAACGGCAGTTAAATGAGCACCAGGGCTGTGCCCAAACATGAAGATTTCAAACTAATGAGTGCCTTAGCAGGCAAGTGGATTTCTGTTTGAGGCTGTTGTGTGTTTGAACTTCATAACACTTAATTCTTGCTGTAACTCCAAACAGGAATGAAAACTCAGATGTGAAATTAAATAATTATGGCACCATTATTTGAATATAGACATGGGTTTAATATTTGGATGAGACAGATTGTTGGGTTTTGGTTTAAGGTGGTTAAGTTCTTGTGTTAGTGATTGAGAGAACTGGAGGCATGTTGAGTTGTATGCAGTGGAAGGGTAAAATGATGAAATTTGGGCTTGAAAGATGTGTTGCGAAAGTTAGCAGTCAGCTTGTTCTGGCATAATATTTGCCATCAGTGTAGGATTGAGACTAAACTGCCTGTCTGTTTAGGCTCTGAAGCACTGAGCTTTGCATACCTGAAACTTAAACTTGTTAGAACTGTGCTATTTTGTGAACTACAGAAACGCAAAGGAAAGCTATACTGGAGATTTGCTTCAGAAGTTAAATGAATGTCTGGAAAAATAATAGGAGGAGCAAGGAGGATCATGCTTTAGTGAGATTTAAACCAGTGAGAATTTACAGACACTTATGACCTACAACTAAATATACGGGGACCAAACTTTCAAAACCTCTGAACTGCCACTTGATGCCTGGACAACATTGTGGTCTTTTTTTGAAGTGTTTTTTACTCTAGAGGCTGACATCTTTTTAAAAAATCAGCATGGAAACAAACTTCTAAATCAATTTTATTTTAGTGCGAGCTAGTTGGGACTGGATCAAATCATTTGAATGCTAAATACTGCTGAAAACATTGCTGTTTCTGTAGTGCACACTCTGTGAAGAAAGTTCTGTATTTCATTATTATAGATTGAGTGATGAACAATGAGTTGTAATAGGGAGAAAACCCTATGCTGAAAATGTCTTCTACAAGAGTGGTTTAAGAGCTAAGGTAGCTCTTAAGAGCTCTTAAGAGTTCTTAAGAAAGATAAATATATGCAGGGTTTTTAAAAAGTTTTCCTAATTGCACTGCTAAGCACTATTATTAATTAGGTGTTTTCTTGATATTAAAAGCCATTTACAGTGATTTGAGTACATTTAACATTTGAGACTTGTATTTCTATCAGGCATAGCTGAGTGTTTCTCTCATGTTCATCTGGTGTGCATTAATGTTTTGAGTTTGATTTTTCTGAGCTGTTTGGCTCATTCTTTTGTCATCTTTTTTTGCAAGTAAAACCTGTGGTTTGGGGAAGAGCGAAAATCAAAGCTTGAATTCTTCTATTTCCTATAGGTCCAGGTGCAAGTTCATCCTAAGCTTTCCTCTACTGAAGATGCGTTACAGTATGTGGAGGAATTAATTCTCCAGTTGTTAAATATGTTGTGTCAAGCCCAACCAAGAAGTTTTCTGGATGTAGAGGTATAGAGAATAAATATTACAAATCTGTAATAATTTGAACTGTTACATGAAAAGATATTAATAATTTCGCAATGTAAAAAGGAAGGCAGTTATTATGTATCTTTAGGTAGCAGAACCTTCCACATAAAGCCTGCTGAGTTACTTTTCTGATTTCCCTATCAATTTTTTGTTCAGTGCACCGTAAAACCATCTCTGAACTGTATTACTGTATAATAGATGGTGAGTGTAACTTGTGTACATAAAGCGAACTGGTTCCTTTCAAAAGACGTTTATTTCCCCCACCAATAATGCAAATTATAGCTGTTTAGTCTGAGGCTCTGTGCTGCTTTCTCAGCGTGGTGATTGAGGCTGATATACCCCCTGCCCTCCCAGAAATTTGAACAAAACCACTTCACTCACTTTCTTGGAATGAGCTGAGGAACACTTCTTTCCTCTATATAGAAACCTCTTCTCTTACAATTCAATTTTCAAAGACCTACAACCTGTGTTGCTCAGAAAAGCAGCTTGAAGTTTGAGAAGAGGGCTTGATCTGAGAAGAGTTTCTCCATCTGAGAAACAAATTAATTAAGCTAAATGAGTTGAATTTATAAGCCCATTAATATCTTGGTAGCTGTTAGCACTTAACCAAAACTTTGATGCCAAGCTGCAAACTCCATGTGCAGTGTGCCTGTTGGTTTCCAGTACGTGGGGGCTGTGCCTGTGCCAAGTTAGGTAACAAAAGATGCAACTTCCTCACGTTCTGAAGAAAGTGGACTAATAGCAGAAAATAAAATGATATCTGTCTTTGAGCTCAAGATTCACGAATTTCATCATTCCTTTTCTCTTTTGAACACTGACACCTCTAATGGTGTTCCAGTGCCCCCTTTAATTGCTGGCCTGTTTTGCAACATCATTCTGGTCTGGCAGCTCAAGAGACAAGAGGTTTGTGGAAGATTGTCTAACGCTGTTTTTTAAACAATGCTAACAAAAAACTTGACACACAGCATTGCGTTATGAGTGTGAAGTGTGTTATGGCTGTGAAGTCAGGGTGAGAAATGCAAGAATTGCAGATGATCAAGCAACCTCAATTTACTTCCTTTGTGTTTATGCATGGTGATGCTGTCTTTAATGATATGATCATACACATTTATTTTTCCCCAGGACACCTTCATTGTTCAATCAGCAGGCTGGACTATGTTAGTAGAGTGACTTGATATTAGATAGCAAATGAGACTTTTTTTTTTTTGCTAGCATCTCTACTTTCCTTTTGCAGAAGTGTTATGATGGCGCGAGAAAAAGAAAAGCCTGTACTTGGGAAAGTTGCGTGCCACCTTTATAGCATTGTATTCTGTCCCAGTTTTTTGTCAGAAAGCTTTTGTTTGTGTACCTTGTTCTGTGTACCAGCTCTTTGTAAGTGGGCATTAACTTCATCTTCCTCATTTCATGGTTGTTCAAACAGGGGTCATATTTACGTAACTGAGCACTTGCAACCGAGACAGTCAGTGGGAACTGTAGTCTGTAAAAATAAAATATTATGTTATCTGAGAAATTAGATTTGTTGAATCTCTGAACACCAGAGCTACCAAAAACTGTGAAGCTTTTGAACCACAAGAGACCTGTGAGTGAGTTCTAGCAGGAGGGTTGTTCAATGCACAGGAGAGTGTAGATGTCCTTAGGCACCCTGGCTCCTGGAAGGAGTACATAAACTGGAGCATATATGGTCTAACTGTAGACTATGAAACTGTTTGAAAATATGGGGGTGCTGCTGGACATCCTCTTTTCCTATTATGTTCATTGCCATCGTCAGAGCAGTTTGCATGTATACAATCTGGACCGTGTGCTTATCAGTAAAGGTGAAACAGAAAACTCTTATCTCATTCACTGACCATTCCGTAAAGCAAATAAAATGCTAGGATACAATATAGTCATGTGTTTAAATGCTGAGTTACCAGGCATGTGCACAAGGGGAGCAAATTGTGCCTGCAATGGCAGCTTAATTCTAGCATTTCTCAAACTTTGAGCATTAGATTATTCTACGATAATGATGCTCTGATACAGCTGTATGAATGTAGTGAGCAGTGTGTACCAAAAAGATAAAATTTATGCGTAGCTGAAATACTAATATTAGCAAACATTCCTTTGTTAAGTAATGGAAGGTGATTTGATAATGTAGTAATATTGCTAAGCTCATTCAGGTTGTGCATTTACCCTTTAGTCCTGTTTTTTTAAGGATCGTGTTCAAAAAAGTTTTCCCCATCCTATTGATAAGTGGGCAATAGCTGATGCCCAGTCTGCTATTGAGAAGAGGAAAAGAAGAAATCCGTTATCTCTCCCAGTAGAAAAAATCCATCCCTTATTAAAGGTAAGCAGTAATGTAATCTTGCTTTTAGAGTCCAATTAGAAGTTAACACTGTTGTTTCATGTAATGTCCATTTGCTGCCTGAAATGTAAACAAAAAGGGATAAGAGTATCTGTGTTTATTACATAGTTTTATTTTAAGTGTAGTAGTTTAATTAATTGCATATATTTCTTTTACACTTACACATTAGTTGATTCTGTACTGGACAAACAAGCCAAGAACTCATTTGCTGTGCATTTGATTGTTCTTGTTTCATTTTGCATGGCTAAGAAAACACTCAAGAAACTTCTGGAAATAGCCCTAAATATTTAAGTGAGGTTTTTGTTACAATTGTTGGGTGTTGTCACTTCTGCAGTTAATAGATCACCATGTAGAGTGACACTGTTTCTCTAGGACTGTGTTTCCATTTCTAAAATAGGCTGTATGTGGTGAATGTTTATTGACTGTGGTCGTAAACTTACTGGTTTTAGCTGTAACTGTGGTGTGGTTTTTTGTTGTTTTTTTTTTTTTTTTCCCTTTCAGGAAGTCCTAGGCTACAAAATTGACCACCAAGTATCTGTTTACATAGTGGCAGTATTAGAATACATTTCTGCAGACATCTTAAAATTGGTTGGGAATTACGTGCGAAATATAAGACATTATGAGATTACCAAACAAGATATTAAAGTGGCAATGTGTGCTGATAAGGTAAGCCTAACTTGTTTCTCATGTAAACAGGAAGTTTTAGCTAAGTTTTGTGAGTACGATAGGGTGTTGTAGCTTTGAAAGAAGAAATTATTGCCATAAAACATGGTTCCAGTAAAAGAGCAAAGCTACCAAAAAGATAATTGAGTTTACAGAGCTGTTGCTTGAGCTTATTAATAGTTGTGTGTAGTAATAGTAATATCCTTTTGATATCACTTGCCTAATTTCAGCAAAGTGTGAATGCTTTAAAAATTATTGTGAAGCAGCACTAACTTAAAAATTTAACATTCTGAAGCTGTAATAGTGGAGCCTTATTTTGTAGCTTGAAAAAAATAAGTCTAAAATTAGGTTGGGAGTTACCCTGAAATAAATAAGACTGTATTGCATATAAAAAGTAGTGTTTTGATGATCCAGCACTTCAAAACAAACACACCTGCATTAGCATCTCAGCCTAATCTTCCTTAGCAGTCTATATTTTTCTCTGCAGGTAGTCTTGCTTGTTGCTTTAGAAGATTCATTAGGTTCAGAGCAGAATCTCCTTTCTTTCCAGCAGTGATAGAGCAAGGTCCTCTGTCTGTCTTTCAGATGTCTTTGCATTCTAGCTTCTATGGCCATCTCATTAGCATCTCAATTTTCCCATTTTTTAAAAAACAAAGCTTGAAGTTAATCCTTTAAGGGATGGGACAAGAATCTCTAATCTTGCTGATTCGTTTTCAGGTTTATTCACCTCTCTTCAGTATTTTGTCTTGCTCTATGTTAATGTCTTACGGTTGGGATCATCTCTGCTTTAATGAATGCCTTTGTCGCATTACTGCTTACTTTTTTTTTTAATCTTACTTTTTTCACCTTTCTTTATTCTCTCAAGATATCTTGTGAGGTCTCAAAGTCAAGGACAGCAGTCTTGGTCATTCCTGCTTTTGGGTATCATGGAATCACAGAATCATCATGGTTGGAAGGGACCTCTGAGATCATCAAGTCCAACCACAAAAAAACCTAAAAAAAAAAAAACAAAACAAAAAACCACAAAAAAACCCCCCACACCAAACCAACAGCACACAACAACACCCCACCACATCACACCCACCAATCAATAATCTTGGGCACTAGAGCATGCCCTGAAGAGCCATGTCTACACATTTCTTAAATACCTCCAGGGATGGTGACTCCACCACCTCCCTGGGCAGGCTGTGCCAGTGCCTGACCACTCTCTCAGGAAAGTAGTTCTTCCTAAGATCTAATCTAAACCTCCCCTGCCGTAACTTTAGACCATTTCCTCTGCCCCTGTCATTATTCCCTTGGGAGAAGAGGCCAACCCCCACCTCTCTCCACCCTCCTTTCAGGGAGTTGTAGAGGGCAATGAGGTCTCCCCTCAGCCTCTTCCAAACTAAACGTACTCAGCCTCTCCTCATAGGACTTGTTCTCTAGACCCCTCACCAGCTTGGTGGCGCTCCTCTGGACACGCTCCAGCACCTCAGTGTCCTTCCTGTAGTGAGGGGCCCAGAACTGAAGACAGTCCTCGAGGTGAGGCCTCACCAGTGCCCAGTCCAGAGGCACCATTGCTTTCCTACTCCTGCTGGCCACGCTATTCCTGATACAGGCCAGGATGCTGTTGGCCTTCTTGGCCACCTGGGCACACTGCTGGCTCATGTTAAGCCGGCTGTCCACCAACACCCCCAGGGCCTTTTCTGCTGGGCAGCTCTCCAGCAACTCCTCCCTGAGCCTGTAGCATTGCCTGGGGTTGTTGTGACCAAATGCAGGACCTGGCACTTGGCCTTACTGAACCTCATCCCATTGGCCTTTTCCCATTGATCCAACCTGTCCAGATCCCTCTGTAGAGCCTTCTGACCCTCAAGCAGATCAACACTCCCACCTAGTGTGGTGTTGTCTGTGAACTTACTGAGGGTGCACTCAATCCCCTCATCCAGATCATCAATAAAGATATTAAACAAGACTGGCCCCAAAACCGAGCCCTGAGGGACAGTGCTGGTGACCGGTCACCAACAAGATTTCACCCCATTAATCACCACTCTCTGGGCATGGCCATCCAGCCAGTTTTTTATCCAGTGAAGAGTACGCCTGTCTATGCCACAATTCGCCGGTTTCCCCAGGAGAACGCTGTGGGGGATGGTGTCAAAGGCCTTACCAAAGTCCAGGTAAACAACCTCCACAGCCTTCCCTGCATCAGGAAGGCAGGTCACATGGTCATAGAAAGAGATCAAGTTGGTATATCTGCCTGAGTCATTAGGGCAGGTTTTGAAGGTCTATTTTTGAATATTTGTCATAGAATAGTAACAGGAACAAGTGCTGTTGCTGCGTGCTTCTTTCTATCCTAGGAAAGGTGTTCACAGAGGGGTGTTTACGGCTTTGATCCTGCAGTCTTTCCTCAGTCTTCTCAGTGATGGACAGCAGTCCTGTCAGTCTCTGCAGCAACAGGCGTACGTTGCCATGGCTTCACCTCCATCTGTTTGGAAGGGAGGCTGGCAAGCAGCACTGAAGTTCTCATTTATTTTGAAGTTCACGTGTATTGTTTGATGCACTTCATGACTTCCTGGAAGGGGTGTAGCTCTGGGCAGCATATTTGTTTATGAATACTGTCCCATCTCTCTGTCCCAGGATGAAGTCATCTTACATGTTGAACTACATCTTACATTAGCTTGTTGTTAAGATTTGCTACATCATTGTAGATTGTTTGTGGACCCTTTTTAGGTTTTCTTTCTGCTAATGATACATCAAATTAGGATGCCTTTTGCTAATTTGCAGTCAACTTACTTAATTTACCTTTAAGATGTTCTTTGAGTATCATGGAAACAACCGAAAGTGTGATCTCTGTTTGCTACTTACTAAATCATTGTAATGACTCCAGGCTCAGATACCATGTTTGGGAGAAGTGTTCAGTGATCCGCTTTTCTTGAGAAGTTTGAATTATTAATTGCTTCTGTTTGGTAAGCCTTGCTTAGGTATGAATGGGAACTTCTGATAGTCAAAGCTTTTAGAGGTCCTTTTGTCTATGTAGTTCTGCAGTGTTACTGCCACCTTTTCTAAAGCTGATGCCCATCCTCGAGGGTATGTTTTAACAAAGAACTCAGTTAAGGACAGAGAAACCAGGCCACATACAGTGACAGGGCAGGCCAGTATTCATTGCAGATAGATTACAGGGTTCTGAGCACCATCGTATTTGACTTCCTGTTAAAGCTAAAGCTGAGAAGCCAAAATGCACCTCTTTTTTTTTTTTGTCTTCAGAAACTTAGATTATGTATAGTAGAATACAGCTAAATGCGTCTGCATACTTCATAGGCCTCTTAAAATTGTAATCGATTTTAGGACCACATTCTTGGAGAGATGCCTGGATTGCTCTAAATGACTGGGAATTCTTCAGAAATTGCCACTGCCAATAATGACTTGCAAATTCATAGCCATGAATATTGCTTTTGCAGTGCTCATTCAATTGCAGAGTGATAATACTTAAATCTTACTGCTGAACAGTCTGATTTGATGGGCATAATATATTTCTTTTACTGGTAACTTACTGGTAGATCTTGGAAAGAAGTGTTCTCACTTTGTGGATTTCCCCTCTTTGCTACGCAGGTATTAATGGATATGTTCCATCAAGATGTAGAAGATTTAAGTGCACTAACTTTATCTGATGAGGAACCCTCCACCTCAGGGGAACAAACGTATTATGACCTAGTGAAGTCATTTATGGCAGAGGTTCGACAATATATAAGGGAATTAAATCTCATTATCAGAGTTTTTAGAGAGCCATATGCCTCCAACTCCAAACTATTTTCATCTCATGTAAGTATTGTACAGACCACAAACAAAAAAAGCCCACTACAATGTCTGTAAATCTAGATGAACACTTCTAAACTTAACTGTTGTCCAATTTAACATATCAATGTAGAGGAGGCACTCGTCTTGAGTTCTTAAATGGAAATGGAGCACTTGTGGGGAAGCACGGGTTTTGTGGAAGTGGCGAAAAAACCACACAATTTACTATATGCATTTGCAGGCCTGTAACTTAAGATTTGTTGCTCTTGATCTTTGCCATGTTTGAATCATTGTAAACTTTTATATATTTAGACATATATGTAGCCAGTATTTAAAAAATAAATTTTTTGATCTTATTATATACTTTCTGTATAACTTATATATAAACATGGTATAAAATTTTGTTCTGTTTAAGGAGGTGCTTGACTTTCATGTTGTAACAGAGTAGGTTTACATGTAGTATTCTTCTTGTTAGAAATCTTGTTTCAAGCTCCAACAGGGTAGGTTTAGACTGAACATTAGGAAGGAGTTCTTCACGGAAAGGGTGGTCGGGCATTGGAATAGGCTGCCCAGGGAGGTGGTTGAGTCACCATCCCTGGATGTGTTTAAGAGACGATTAGATGTGGTGCTGAGGGATATGGTGTAGGGGAGGACTTTGTAGATTAGGGTAGATGGTTGGACTCGATGATCCCAAGGGTCTCTTCCAACCTAGATGATTCTATGATTCTATGAAATAGTGTCCAACTCCCTGTTGATTTTTGTCTGGTTCTGTTGTGTTTTGTAGGATGTGGAAAATATATTTAGTCGTATATCAGACATTCATGAACTTAGTGTGAAGTTATTGGGTCATATAGAAGACACAGTTGAAATGACGGATGAAGGTAGTCCTCATCCACTAGTAGGCAGCTGTTTTGAAGACATGGCAGAGGTAAGCAAATACTTGGGATTTTTTATCTCTTCATATTTTAAGGACTTGTGCTTAGCTGCCTTTGTTTAGGTTGAGATCTCTTCTTCCAGACCCACCATGATGAATAAACTGCCCATTTTTGAGAGTGCTTTTACCTTTTGAGTCTCTAAATCTCATTTTTATAGGGCTGTTCAAACTTTAGAGAGCATTGGGGGGGAGGTGGGAAGAGAACCCAACAACACTTGTGACTAGACTTTGACAGGAATGGAGGTATCCTGTAAATGGGCTGTAGATCGGGATTGCTGTGGAAAGACAAAGTGGAACAAGGCCTTCTTTGCCAACAGGCTTGCTAAGCTGGTGAGGAAGGCTTTTGAACTAGGCTCGTTAGTAGATGGAGACCAAAGCTTGCAGATTGAAGAACTGAGAGGAGAAGGGGATGTGCATAACAGAAAGCATGACAACAAGTGCTCTTGCACCTTCCTCCTGAGAAGGTGGGATGACCAAAGGCTCATCTGAAGTGTCCCTTTCCTTAGGGTGCGCGTACTCATGTACAGATAGGAGGATCTGGGAGCATGTGCAAGTTGCAGAGCTGTCATGTGGAATTAGCAACATGACAGGAAGGGTTGCATGATGGAGAGCTGTATGAGTGAATACAGATGCTCAAAAAGGACAGGTGGGGAAGACAAGGCCAGGAGGCTTAACAAAAGATCAGCTCAAATACATGGACCTCTGTTATGAAATGAATGATGACCTGGTTGAATGCTTAAGGATCAGAGGAAGTGGCCACTAAAATGCATGTTGTGGTTGAGCTTCTGCAAAGGCTGCCCAGTCGACAAGTGGCCAAAACCTTCTATAAACAAGTAGAAGTCATCTCCTTATTGCAGGCCCTGGTTCTCTTGGGAGAATAATGTTCCTGACGTCTGCTGGGTGGACAACGTACTGAGGGTCAAGTAATCCCAAAAACTTTTGCAGGACACTGGGGACAGTTTTTTGTGATGATGGAGTTTAATGTCCTGAGAAATGCACGGGAGATAAGCAGACTGAAGACTCTGGGTTTTGGGAGTAGACTTAGCTTGCTCAGGGAATTGGGAGGCAGGATCACATTGGTGGCTGCCTTGAAGGTAGAAGGGGCTCAGGAGAGCTGGTTTATTTTCAAAGGTGGTGTGTTCAAAGTATAAGGAATATGCATTCCTAGTCCCAAAATAAAAGTATAGGTGTAGCAGGAGGCTGCCCAGTCTCAAAAAGAGTGATGAAGAGGATCCTGGAAACTAGAAGCTGGTTAGCCTCTCCTTAGTCCCTGAGAAGAATAGCAAATTTTTCTGGAATTCACACCCAACCATGTGAAGGACTACGAGGTGATTGGCAACAGCTAGCACAGATATCCAAAGGACAAACTGTACCTGACCAGTTTGACTGGTTTCTAAGCTGACATGTCTGGCTTCATGGACAAAGGAAAAAGCAGTTAATATCCCTTATCTGAACTTAAGTAAGGCCTTTAGCACAATCTCCCATAGTATCAATATAGTTAGCTTGGTGAGACGCAGACTAGCTAGTTTAATGGGAGTTGAAGTGGTGTTGAATGGAAGTTGAGTGGTGGGGAAATTGGCTGCTTGGCAAGCTTGACGGGTATCATCAGTAAAGTCTATTTGATGGCCAGTGACTAGTGGCATTCCTCGGGGTTTGATACTAGAGCTGATCCTGTTTAATGTCTGTGTTAGCATTGTGGGAGAAGGTTTGCCTCATCAAGTTGGTAGTGATGCCAAATTGGGAGGGGACATACAGGAAGACAGGACTGATTCTTGGGGGACCTGATGGACTGGAGAAATGGAGGTAAATGAACCTCATTACACCATTGTGTATTGAGGACAATTGAACATTGAAACGGGCTGCCCAGAGAGGTTTTGGCACCTCTCGGTACTCGGAACTTAACTGGATGAGGCTGTGAGCAACCTCAGCTAGCTTTGATGCTGGATTTGAAGTGGCCTGAGGTGGGCCCTGGTTTGAAGAGGGAACTGGACCAGCTGACCTCCAGAGTTCTCTTCCAGACTGAATTACTCAATGAGGCTGTGCACATAAAAGTATTGATTCTTCTCTATAAATGTTCTGGAAAAACTATGTAGAAAAGTCAGTCCTATGGATCAGGTTGGATGGGCCTCTGAGCAACCCAATGACCTTTAAAGGTCCCTTCCAACCTTAGCTACTACAAGATTCTATGTAGCGTGTGTATTTTCTTTGAGAAATATGAAAGTTTGGATATTAAATCAATTTTGTAAAATTATTCTGTATTTCTTCTTAGGAACTAGCATTTGATCCATATGAATCATATGCACAAGATATTTTGCGACCTGGTTTTCATGATCATTTTCTAAGTCAATTGTCAAAGCCAGGAGCAGCATTTTATTTACAGGTAACTTTTATTTAAGTAAGCCTTATTATTGTTATTACTGTTTTAATTACATTATATTGTTGCTTCAATACATTTATTGTTTTAAGACTGAAACTTACTTTGTTTCTAGTCAATAGGTGAAGGCTTTAAAGAAGCTGTTCAGTATGTTCTACCCCGGCTGCTCCTTGCCCCTGTTTACCACTGTCTTCATTATTTTGAACTGCTAAAAGTAAGAACATTGTGTTGATCTGATGGGTTTTTTTCTTTCGTAATTCTCAGTGCCGGATACCAGAGCTCTGTGTGCTCAGTGAGGTGTAAAACTTTTTGCTAGAATGTGAGTAATAAAACTGCTATGATGAAAGAAAAGCAGTTTATATGCTCTGGTGCATGCTCTGAGTATCAGCTTGTAATTTCATGGAAGTTTTACAGTGGCTAATGATTTGTGTGGAATAATGAAGTTACTAATATTTAGAAAGCAATAGAGATCTAGGTGCTCATATTTTTGGAATGATTGTTTCAACAGTGATAAGAGATAATGGGAAGTAGTTGTATAACAGAAAATGTCCAAGGATTTCTCAAGCTGTTACTTTGTAAATTTAAAATCACTGTAAGATTTCCCTTTAAACTTCATTTTATTTTCATAAAGGCTTCAGTATTCTTTCAGTGCACATCTCATGGTGGTTGTAAAGGTGATATCCTTCCTTTGAAGGGAAGGTGTAGTTCATATATACACTTCTTTGGCTCTGTGTAATGAGACCTCACATTGGTTGGGTAACAGTGGAGATTCTGTAACATACACATGTAAAGAAAATGGCTATAGAATGTTTTTCTGGGGCATTTATCAGTTAGCATTGAATAAAAATCTTTAAGGACCATAGAGCATTTTCAGGAAAACTTAAATCTTCATTTGAACTTAACGGAAACTCATAAGGGATACACTGTTCCAGACTTAATGACTTGGGGAAATTTGGATCAGAAGTAAAAAAAAAATCTGCTCTTCTGAAGAACTCTGGGTGTGTTTTTCTTGAATGTTTTTCTGGTTGTCTTGGGATAACCCAGAAGTTATGTCATCTTTGTGTCAAAGTGTCTACAGCTTTAACACCATTTTTACTGATTTAAACCTACGCATACAGCTTTGGCACGTAGCTCATCTTGTATAACATGCCTTTTTTGAAATTTGGAACATGTGCTTGATCTGTTCATGTAGCTCATGGGTTTGATGACTTTTCAGACACCTTTAACATATTAAGCATTTCCTTTCATGACAGTCCATTGGAAGAAAGGTGTGATACAACTTGTCTGCATTTTTTGTGATAGACCTGCACAGACATAAAGTTTCTCTGCTCTTATCACACAGCCTCGAAATGCAGTACCTAGTGGCTTTGCATACTTCCATGTGAGTACTGTTTTAGGTAAAACGCAAAGCAAGAAGGATTAATGTAATCTGACAAACAGGCATCCTGCGTTGTTTCTTGGCATTGGTAATTTTAGTAAGGGAAGGAGGGCATGTGTGCTTACAGAGATAGGGAGCAACTCATGTTTGTGCTCTTTAGGGCAAACTGGAGTCTAAGCTAAGTTCGACTCCAGAAGGTTATTAATCCTTTTGCAACTCCTGACCTATGCTTTATGTAAAATTCTTGTCTTTTCTCATTCATGCTCTACATACACCCACCCTCCACCCTGTGTAAATCTAGTATGGTTGGGTTGGATTTTATTCTGTGTATGACAACCTTCCAGGCTTTCTTCCCAGTGTGTTACTCACCTCACCTTTTAGTGAGACACCAGTTGCTGTGGTCTATCAGATGTGATACATGTAATAGTGGTGGATAATAGCACATAGAGAGATTTTAGCCGTCATGGTAGTAACTTCATCTGTTAATTTGTACATACATGTGCAAACAGCACATGAATCCCTCCCTCAAGTAGTCTCTGCTAACAATAAAGTTTTCTTTCTTATAACTGGAATCTTCAAATAGATTCCAGCTTGATTATACTTCAAAATGGCCTGACACAAGAGTATTTGCTATGGAAGAGTATTGGTGGAATTTTTTAGCTATTTAATCGGGATAGTTTCACAGATGCAAAGTTATATTGAATTCTTTTGTATGGTAAGAGACCCGATTTAGTAATTGCAGGCATATCTATGAATAATCAAGTTTAAAATGCTATGAAAACTATGTTGTGGTATGAAGAGACAAAATGTTGGCAAAGTAGTATCTGGAAAAAATATTTCTCTTGAATATAGGTATACTTAAGGATAAAGGGGTTAGCATTTTTCTTTGAGCTATGTTGTGTCATCTTGTGCACTTTGAAGTTATCTGTTAAAAATGCATCTCAAAAGTTACCTTCTAAATATGCATAATACCAAAAAAAGTAAATTTCTATACACTGATGGATATCCTGTTTAGAAACAAAGCCCTCCTGAAGTTTGGCAGGGCACCAGGAGCGCACAGATGCATATGTCATATTTAGCTGAAGCTAGTTGCTGTAACATTGTTGAAAAATGAGTGTATGACTAAGGGCTGTGTTTTCCTTCAACCGATCTGAAAGTCCCCAAACTTTTATATAAGAAACTAAGTATAGGAAATAGCAACTTCGTATGAGACTGTGCTTTTCTGCAAATTTGTAGATAATGTTAATGGGCTTTTCTAAACGTGGACTCTTAAGTGAAAGGTAGGTTATTACAAATTGTGCAGTTATTTAGGATCTTGAGTTATTGAAGAAAGAAGTTTACAAGACTTAAATTTAATTGAGCACAGTTTCAGATACTGTACATGTCTGTGCATGTGTAATACTCTTTCCTTTCTTTGGGTAAATAGAAGTGGTTTGGCCTCAGCAACAAAGAACCACAGGGCAGCTGCGCTCTTGGACTGGAACCCCCCCCTCCCACTACCCTCATGGATTGAGACAAAGGCAGTTTAACAGAAACAGCAAAGGGAACAAGAAAACAACAATAACTCTGAAGGAGGAATATATAACCAGATACCACTGCTTGCTCCTGGGTGGTGACTTCCTGCCCCCTCCCCCAGCAGCTCTGCTACCCCCTGGGCATGGCTCACAGGGGATGGAATACCTGTGTCCCTGCTAGAGCCTGGGGAGAATTAACCCTATCCCCCCCAGAACCAGGACATTATTCACCCCTTATTCCATACCATCTATGCCATGCCCAGATCTTACAGTTTCCAATTAAATGCCATCACTTTCCCCTGTCATATATATATGTCTGTACATATATATATCCATACAGATATAATGTCCTTAGTCTATGGGCCATCACTCTAAAATGTCCACTGAGTTCATTTAATCCATGACTTTGGGCTCCATCTGTTAGAATAGTCTCTCCAGGCACACAAGATGGTGTGTGTGGGGCTGGACTGTCACATGCTATATTTTTGGGGCTTGCAGCTGATGTATCCGGTGCAGCTCATGCCCACGGTCCGTGGGTTAAAGATGTCGATCTCAATGAAGTTTCTGGGCACCAGCTGCTGAGGTCAGTTCTGATCCCTTCACTGCTGCACTTCACTTGGTTTTTCATCAGAGTTCATCTGTCATTGTTTGGGGTGATTCTTACTGTAGTACAACCAATAGCAGTTACAGAAATGAGGATGTACAGTGGTAGGGTAATTTAGCAATTAACATCATACAGTTTCATTCCTTGGCTATTCTCACCCAAAATCGGGTCCCCACAAGGTACACATCGCACTTTCCCATCCTTCTGCATTGCCCACCAAGTGTACCCAGGTCCTTGAGCAAAGACAATCCCACGGATGGGTTTGCCTTTGCCTGAGGCAGGACTGACCCAGAGGGTCTTTCCCAACATATTCTTCATGCGCACCACGGGGACTTTATCTCCTTCCACAGTACGTGGAGGTTTTGATTGGGCAGGGCCAGCTCTGTTGGTAGATCCCCTGGTGTTAACTAGGCAGGTAGCCTTTGCTAAATGTGTATCCCAATGTTTTAAAGTCCCACCACCCATTGCTCTCAGTGCAGTTTTTAACAGTCCATTGTATTGTTCTCTCTTTGCAGAGACTGATGCGTGGTGGGGGATGTGACAGACCCATTCAGTACCCTGCTCTTTGGCCCAGGTGTCAATGAGGCTGTTTCGGAAATGAGTCCTGTTGTCTGACTCAGTTCTCTCTGGGGTGCCATGTCACCACAGGACTTGCTTTTTGAGCCCCAGGATGGTGTTCCGGGAGGTGGCGTGGGGCACAGGGTATGTTTCCAGCCATCCAGTGGTTGCTTCCACCGTTGTGAGCACATGGTGCTTGCCTTGGCGGGTTTGTGGGAGTGTGATATATTCGATCTGCCAGGGCTCCCCATATTTGTATTTCAGCCATCATCCTCCATACCAACGAGGCTTTAATCGCTTGGCTTGCTTGATTTCAGCGCATGACTCGCATTCAGCGAGTGACCTGTGCAACAGTGTCCATGGTCAAATCCACCCCTCGGTCACGAGCCCATGTATATGTGGCATCTCTTTCTCGATGGCCTGAATCGTCATGGGCCCATCGAGCTATGAATAATTCCCCCTTATGTTGCCAGTCCAGATCCACCTGAGCCACTTCAATCTTAGCAGCCCAATCCACCTGCTGGTTGTTCTGATGTTCCTCGGTGGCCTGACTCTTGGGTACATGGGCATCTACATGACGTACTTTCACAACCAGATCCTCTGTCCGGGCAGCAGTATCTTGCCACAGTTCAGCAGCCCAGATGGGTTTGTTTGTGTGCTGCCTGTTGCTCTGCTTCCACTGCCGTAACCACCCCCACAAGGCATTTGCCACCATCCGTGAATCAGGGTAGAGAGAAAGCAGCGGCCATTTTTCCCGCTCGGCAATGTCCAAGGCCAGCTGGGTGGCTTTCACCTCTGCAAACTGGCTCAATTCACCTTGTCCTTCAGTGGCTTCTGCAGCTTGTCTTGTAGGACTCCACGCGGCAGCCTTCCATTTTCGATGCTTTCCCACAATCCGGCAGGACCCATCAGTGAACAAGCCACATCTCATTTTCTGGTAGTTTATTATAGTGTGGGGCCTCTTCCGCACGCATTACCTCCTCCTCCGGTGACATTCCAAAATCCTTGCCTTCTGCCCAGTCCATGATCACGTCCAGAATCCCTGGGTGATTGGGGTTTCCCATCCCATTCGAGTTCGCTGAGTGCAATCCACTTACTCCATGTAGCATCCCTTGCATGATATGTGGCAGGGACCTTTTCTCTGAACATCCAGCCCAGCACCGGCAGTCGAGGTGCTAAGAGGAGCTGGGCTTCTGTACCAACCACTTCTGGAGCAGCTCGAACCCCTTCATATGCTGCCGGTATCTCCTTTTCTGTCAGAGTGTAGTGGGCTTTGGATCCAGGTAGGGGCGTTCTCCCCAGCTGGGGTGTAGAACACATTTTTAACATCTTGTCCTGCCCAGACTGGCCCTAGAGCTACTGCATGGGCTATTTCTTGTTTAATTTGTAGACTCATGGAATGGGCGAGGTTGGAAGGGGCCTTTCAGATCAAGTCCAACCATTAACCCATTTGTTCAAGAGCTGGTTACTGCTCAGGAACCCTTTTAAAATCGTTCTTCTTCTGGGTTACTTGATACAGAGGGCTCACAATCAGACTGTAATCTGGGTTATGCATCCTCCAAAACCCACAATGCCTAAGAAAGCTTGTGCCTTCTTTTTACTAGTTGGTGGAGACATAGCTGCTATTTTATTGATCACGTCCAACAGGATCTGACAGTGTCCATCTTGCAGTTTTATTCCTAAAAGCTGGATCTCCGGCACAGATCTCCTGTGACCTTACTTCGTTTTATGGCAAAACCAGCTTTCAGAAGGATTCAAACTATTTTATTCCCCTTCTCAAAAACTTCTTCTGCTGTGTTGCCCCATACAATGATGTCGTCAATGTACTGCAGATCATAGAATCATAGAATCTTCTAGGTTGGAAGGGACCTTCAAGATCATCTTGTCCAACCATCAACCTAACTCTGACAAAAATAAACACCCACACAACAAACAAAATGCAACACCATCACTAAACCATGTCTCCCAGCACCACGTCAACCGCTCTTTTGAACACCTCCAGGGATGGTGCCTCAACCACCTCCCTGGGCAGCCCATTCCAATGTCTGATAACCCTTTCAGTGAAAAAATTTTTCCTAATATCCAGCCTGAACCTCCCCTGGCGCAACTTGAGGCCGTTTCCTCTAGTCCTGTTGCCTGTGACTTGGGAGAAGAGCCCGACCCCCACCTCTCTACACCCTCCTTTCAGGTAGTTGTAGAGAGCAATAAGGTCTCCCCTCAGCCTCCTTTTCTCTAGGCTGAATAACCCTAGGTCCCTCAGCCTCTCCTCATAAGACTTGTGCTCCAGACCCCTCACCATCTTTGTTGCTCTTCTCTGGACCCGTTCCAGCCCCTCAATGTCTTTTTTGTGGTAGGGGGGCCAAAACTGGACACAGTACTCGAGGTGGGGCCTCACCAGTGCCGAGTACAGGGGGACGATCACCTCCCGAGTCCTGCTCACCACGCTGTTCCTGACACAAGCCAGGATGCTGTTGGCCTTCTTGGCCACCTGGGCACACTGCTGGCTCATGTTCAGCCGACAGTTGACCAACACCCCCAGGTCCTTTTCTGCCAGGCAGCTCCAGCCACTCTGCCCCAAGCCTCTAGCACTGCCTGGGGTTGTTGTGACCCAGGTGGAGGACCCGGCACTTGGCCTTGTTGAACCTCATCCCGTTGAGATGTTCCAGAGCTTCACCATGTTCCAGTGCAGTCTGGATCAGTCCATGGCAAACGGTGGGGCTGTGTTTCCACGCCTGGGGCGGTCAATTCCAGGTGTACTGGATGCCTCTCCAAGCAAAGTGGGGCCTGCACTCTGCTGCCCGAGGGATTGAGAAGAATGCATTAGTGATACCAGTTGTGGCACACCACTTGGCTGCTTTGGACTCCAGTTCATATTGAAGTTCTAACATGGCCGGCAGCACTCGGTGGCGGCATGACTTCATCCAGGCCATGACAGTCCACAGTTAGCCTCCACTCTCCATTAGATTTCCGCACCAGCCATATGGGACTGATAAAGGGTGAGTGAGTCTTGCTGATCATTCCTTGAATGTTGATGAATCAGCTTATGGGTGGGGATGAGAGAGTCTCAGTTAGTTGGATATTGCCGTCGACGGACTGTTGTGGTAGAGATTGGCATCTGTTGTTCAACCCTCAACAGCCCCACAACCGAAGGGTCTTCTGAGAGACCAGGCAAGGTAGACAACTGTTTAACTTCCTCCGCCTCCAAGGCAGCTATGCCAAAAGCCCACTGGAATCCTTTTGGGTCCTTAAAATACCCTCTCCTGAGATAATCTATACCAAGGATGCATGGAGCATCTGGGCCAGTCACAATGGGATGTTTTTGCCACTCATTCCCAGTTAGGCTTACTTCAGCTTCCGGTACAGTCAACTCTTGGGACCCCCTGTCACTCCAGAAATGCAAATGGGTTCTGCCCCTCTCTAGCTTGATGGTATTAGGGTCCCCTGGGCACCTGTGTCCACCAGAGCTTTATACTCCTGTGGGCCTGGTGTGCCAGGCCATCGAATCCACACCATCCAATAAACCCGGTTGTCCTTTTCCCCCCACCTGGCTGGAGGCAGGGCCCCTCTAATCCTGGTGATAGTGTCCATCACTCACTTGTTGCAGAAATGACTTGGAAGTTCCTTCAAGAGGATCGAAAGTAAGATCAGGCCGCCTGCTCTGTCTGGGGAACTGCCCATTGGAAACTGGGGCGGCACTTTTCCTGGAGAGGTCTCCTTTTGTGGTGGTTCTCCCTTGCAACTCCTGTACCTGTAGGATTGAAGTAGGTTGTCCATCCCACTTCCTCATGTCCTCTCCATAGAACCACAGGGTGCCTCGTGGTGTGTGTCCTCTGTATTCTCTGTCTTGAGTGGAGAAATGCCTGCTCCTAACAGCTGAGATACTGGCCCGTACAGGTGGGGAGTAAAACATATATTCTCTTCAAGTTGCTGGACCTTCCGGGACAGTTTCTCCACAGCTGAGACGAGGGGAGAGGAGAGACTTTCTTCATATCGTCAGAGTCGGGCAGCCACCTCATCCGCCGTCGGTTCCTCTTTGCCTTTCTATTCCATCACTGTCAGTGAGTTGGCATATGACGATGGGGCGCGCTGTACAGACTTCCACCACATGGGCCTTGTGCACTGGATCTCATCAGGATCTGTGGGTAACTGCATTGTCCAGGTCACGATAAATCATCTCCTGCGTGGCTAGCTCCCTCAGGTACTGGATACCTCTTTCCATGGTGTTCCACTTGCTTGGATGACATACAACATCTTCACTAAAGGGGTACCTTTCCCTCACGCCTGACAGGAGTCGCCTCCAGGGTCTGAGGGCTTGTGTCTTTTTCCCAATTGCTTTGTCAATGCCCCCTTCCCTAGACAGGGATCCCAGCTGCCTGGCTTCCCTACTCTCCAATTCCAGGCTACTGGCCCATTATGCCAGCATCGGAGCATCCAGGTGACAATGTTCTCACCTGGGAGTCAGCTGAAATCTTTTTGCATATCCCGCAGCTTGCTCAGGGATAGAGGTTGGGTGACTATCTCTGGTGCTGCCTCTTCCTCCTGTTTTTGGGATGACCCTGTATCATCGTCATCCCTCACTAAGCAAACTGATTTCTTGGTGTCTTTCTTCTTCTGGATAGGGGCAACTGCTACGGGCACAGGTTGGTTTTCTGCTTCAGCTGCAGTGCCTGTCACCGGGATTGGAGTAACTGTGGTGTCTGTGTTGTGGGAGCGGCAGTAGCCACACTGCCTGTTGGCCTGGTGTCCATCTCTTTCTCCTGAGGATGCTGCACAATATTGAGCAGTGTCTGGTGGACACTGGCCAGGGCCCAGCACAGCGCGGTGAGCTGTGCCTCTCTGGAACAGCCACAGCATTTTCCTTTCAAATATTCTATCGCTTTATCAAGGTCCTGTAATTGTTTGGGGGTGAAATCCCAGACCATTGGAGGTGAGAAGCTCTCTAGATACCTGCCCATGTTCTCCCACCTGCCATGCCACCCATGACTATCCAGCCTCGGGGCAGATCTCTGGGTGGTAGTCTTAAATAGTTGCTTAACCCTAAACAAGGACTGGAACACATTCAGGAGACCTAGCACCAGGACCAAGCTGGTTTGCATGTCCCAGGAGTATTCAAAATTCTCAAAAACTGGCACGAAAGAGAAAAGGGAGGTGAAAGCGCTGGGAAAGTGTCCCCCCCACTTCCTCCCTAGACTGAGTGCGATTATTAATAAATTCCCCAAGGTATGGGCAGGACAGCAGTGCCAAATAAACACCTGAACATCACCATCTGACCAGTGATGCCATCGTATCATACATTGATATCACCCAGGACAGCAAAATTATGATCCCGATCCCTCTTTCTGAGGTGATAAATATCATCACGGGGAGTACATAGAGCATGTAAGAGTTTACATAACACAGCCATGAAAACAAATGAAGCAGCATTGTGGCCAGCAACTAATATAATAAATACATATAACAAATTTGTTTTAACAGGCTCTGGTCAGATCTGTTGTTATCTCAACCCTCTGAGTGCCCCACCTCGGGCGCCGGAAAGGCCTGTCCTGGTTTGGCCTCAGACAGCAACAAAGAATTGAGCAGCAGCCGCTCTCAAACTGGACCCCCCCCATGGCTTTGAGGGGAGAATCAGAAGAAAAAGGCTAAACTCATGGGTTGAGACAAAGGCAGTTTAACAGAAACAGCAAAGGGAACAAGAAAACAATAACATTGGGGGAGGAATATACAACCACGATTAAGATACCACCACTTGCAGACTGGCCCTCCCCACCCGCTGGCTTCCTGCCCCCTACCCCAGCAGCTCCTGGGTACCCCTGGGCATGGCTCCCATGGGATGGGATACCTGTGTCCCTGCTAGAGCCTGGGGAAAATTAACCCTATCCCCACTGGAACCAGGGTATTACTTTAAAATCCTTTTTGTTTTTTTCCCAATAGGAATGATTCAAAGCAGATATAAACTTTGCTTAGATAAAGTAATATTTCTGGAAATCAGGAGAGCTAGATAGATTATTTTATTTTATTTTATTTTATTTTACTTTATTTTATTTTATTTTATATCAAGTGCAGACTTGGCTCCCAAGCATGACTTACAAATGGAAACTCCTTGTCTCTTTGCAAATATTTTTTAGTTGGAATTCTAATAAGGATCTTAAGATCATTCTAATAATGATCTTAAATTCTCAGGATGGTTTCATTTCACAACAGCATCTAGTGTGTTTTATTTATTTTTTTCAAATTTCATTCTTAGATGATAAATAACTTGCTAGTCCTCACTGGCAATTCAGCTCAAGTAGAAATATTGTTCAATTGAACTTTTTTGTCTTCCCCTTTTGCTATGCTAATGTAACTTTAAAAAAAAAAAATAATTCTGTTTCAACAAGGTCTTCCAAGATAAGAAACCACTTGTTTTCCAACCTGATGATATTAAATTTGTTACGTGTTGCTGGGGAAGGCACTAGGTGGTGAAATGCTAGTAGTTTATGACCAAAGTATCTTTAGTTTGATCCTGCAAGTCTCTTGCTGTGTTTTGTGTTGGACTACACATCCTAAACTATTCTGGGTTTTGACTTCACTTTCATTCTCAGCCTGGTTTCAGCCAGGCTCATTATCCAGAGTATAACAAGTTTAATGAAGTTGGTTTGTGATCCCATCTGTAACTGGTGTGACCCAGCCCAGAGTAGGGAATCACTGAGTCTTAATTAGTTGAACTTTGGCAGCCTGTGAAGTTTCTACAGTATCTCCAATTATAGATCATTGTCTCCAAAATATTGTCTGCGTGGTGTTTAGTACAGGCATATAATTAACAGGTTCTCTTGCTTTAGTTGATTCTTAAAAGTCTCTTTCAATAAAAAGCAGAAAATCACAGATTCAGACTAACTATGAATTATTTTAAGAAAGTATTTACTTAGTGTCAGGAATGGATTTCTTTTCTGAAATCTAGTAACTTGTATGTACAATATTGTTTTGAAATAAAAGTAAATACAGAAGTATTACTGTTTTACATGTATTTATATGTGTAACTGCAGATGAGGACGACTTTTTTTATGTGCACTGGAGATAATGTGCAATTTTATGTCTCTGTGACAGATCAAGGGCTATCTGCTGGAGGAAATGTAGCTTGACCAAACTGTTGCTAGTGTGTGATAAGAACCGCAAAGTATATTTGAGTGTTTCTTGGGAGAGAAGGCTGGGGTTGTGTAAAAAATTGGTATCAAGTCTAAGAAGAGATTTCCTAGAATATGACAGTAGGTTAAAAATTTAAGAAAATTCTTTGTATGTTTAAACTTTCGGGACTTACATTACAGCTGCAGTGTTGTAAAGGTACAGAAGTTGTGCCTTATAGTGGTAGCTGGAGGTGAAAAGCCAGGTAAATGATGTTCCATATTTCTTTCTTGTTTGTGTGGTTTCACTCTCAACATTTCTGTTGCTTTTCTCCTTTAAATGCTAGTGGGTTTATGCTTTAAGTCATCTGTGTGTTTGGCAGCCAAAGGGAAGATGATAGGGGAAAATAAAATTTTGTCATATGTGTCCATATGCACTGTTTCCACAAACTCAGTTATTATTAAGTCTAACTACTTGTGCTCTCTGAGGTAATTCTTTAATTGAAAAAGTTATTCAGAATGTATTTAATTTTTTTTTCCTAGCTGTGGCACTTGATGGATTGCCTATGTGTATGTATCAGAGATACATATATGTGCATATATAGCACTTCATTTGTCAATGACCTATCTCATCTGTCATGGAGTTGTGATGCAGTTATGTTCTGTTGTATAGCTTTTTTCTTTTTACACAGGATGTATCTGGGCTTTTGAGAAGCAGATGTCTCTTCCCAGGGAACTTCAGATGAGAAGTAATTACTTTGGAGAGTATTTTTTCCATTATCCTACTAAAATTGCCTTTCTGCAAAAGCTGAATAAAGTCTAACAAAAGACTGCTTACAGTCCTCAGTGACACTTGAACTGTGTTACTGTTAATCTTCTATCAGACCAACAAACGCTGTACTTTGATCCCTTGAAACAGGAAGATGGCACAGGGCCAGACTGTTCTTATCTAGATGGTGCCCTCTTTGGGGAATCAAACAAAGCACTAACTGAACTCTGACTTTTGACTTTCGTGTTTAACTGTAGGATTCTTGAGTCCTGTTTTATGATCCATTTTCTAGGAACTACCTGTAGGGAACTACCTGTAGGGAGAATTCTGCCTGGGAGTTAGGGGGGCTAGAGCAGACTGTTCTCTGGGGCTGGTGATCTGTTCCTGGCCAGTGACTGCTGCTAATGATGGTAGATAGCTCTTTAGCTTACCTGGCAGCAGTTTATGCTGAATGCCCATGTCCAAGCTCTCATGAAGATTGATGGGTGTTACAGGAACTTGGACAAATTTTGATCATCCTCCCCCCTTCCCCTAAATAAAACTCTTGACACAAGTAATCCATCAACGTTAAGAAGACTCTGTCCCGCATGACATCTTGGTCTCTAAACTGGAAAGGCATGGATTTGATGGATGGACCACTTGGTGGATAAGGAACTGGCTGGATGGCCACACTCAAAGGGTTGCGGTCAATGGCTCAGTGTCCAAGTGGAAACCAGTGACAAGTGGTGTTCCTCAGGGGTCAGTACTGGGACCGGTGCTGTTTAACATCTTTGTCAGGAGACATGTTCAGTGGGATTGAATGCACCCTCCACAAGTTTGCCAATGACACCAAACTGTGTGGTGCAGTCGACATGCTGGACAGACTTGAGAGGTGGGCCCATGCCAACCTCATGAAGTTCAAGTAGGGTAAGTGCAAGGTCCTGCACCTGGGTCATGGCAATACCAAGCACAAATACAGGTTGGGCAGAGAATGGGTTGAGAGCAGCCCTAAGGAGAAGGACTTGAGGGTGTTGGCGGACGAGAAGCTCAACATGAGCCGGCAATGTCCGCTCACAGTACAGAAGACTGACTGTATCCTGGGTTGCGTCAAAAGAATATGGCCAGCAGAGCGAGGGAGGTGATTCTACCCCTCTGCTCTTGTGAGACCCCACCTCTGGAGTACTGTGTCAGCTCTGGAGTCCTCAGCACAGGAAGGACATGGACCTGTTGGAACGGGTGCAGCGGAGGGCATGAAGATGATCAGGGGGCTGGAGCCCTCACCTGTGAGAACAGGCTGAGAGAGTTGGAGTTACTCAGCCTGGAGAAGAGAAGGCTCTGGGGAGACCTTCCAGTATCTGACGGGGACCTACAAGAAGCTGGAGAGGGACTTTTTGCAAGGGCATGTAGTGACGTTAGAGCCCCTTCCAGTACCTGAAGGGGCTCCAGGAAAGCTGGGGAGGGACTCTTTTTCAGGGAGTGTAGCAATAGGATGAGTGGTAATGGTTTTTAAGTGAAAGGGGGGAGATTTAGATTAGGTATTATGATGAAATTCTTTACTCTTGGGTGGTGAGACCCTGGCCCAGGTTGTCCAGAGAAGCTGTGGCTGTCCCATCCCTGGAGCTGTTCAAGGCAAAGCTGGATGGGGCTTTGAGGAGCCTGATCTAGCAGGAGGTGTCCCCGCCCACGGCAGGGGACTTGGAACTCAGTGATCTTTAAGGTTCCTTCCAACCCAAACCATTCTATGAAGCTTATTGTAACTGAGATTTTCAACTCCTATAGGATGACATTCATTTTTGACTGTGGCAGTCATGATATGGTCCCTGATATACTTGTATTGCTGTATAATGTTTTAATAGGAGTGGTGTATCTCCCTGTTCTCTTCTCCTGACTCTGTTTCTGTAATTTTCTGTACAAAAGGGAGATCCTTGGAGAGAGGTAGCACTATGGTTGAGACTTTCATATACTTGATTTCTTCAGTGGAAATATTTCTGGACATGGAGCTGTGGATTTAGTCCCACTACCACCGTACTTTCTCTGTTTGCTAGAGGTCTGTGTTTTCTGTCAATACTTAGATATTTTCATTGGAAAACAATGGACAGATGTAGGAAATAACAAACACAAATAACAAGCTACGTTCGTGGTTTCTGTAGAACTTGGTCTACAGATGGGATTCTGCTGTCATCCCTCATTTCCTCTGCTCTTTTTTCCTTAATCAACACGGTTCCTCTTTAAAATCAGCAGGGTTCTACTGTTCTCCCAGAATGATCTCTGAAATAGTGAATTCATCTTCCGTAGCATTGAAAAATTCATATGTTTCTATCCAAACATAGAAGTGCCATTCAGTTGAACTTGCAGCCTTGCAAACTTGGGTGGCAAAGATTAGACTTGACTTGTGTCGAAGGAGTGGAAGTGGATTTTAATCCACGTTGGAATTACAAAAGAGAAAAGGAAGATGTTTTCAAATTGAATTGTCTTTACTATGCTGGAAAATTTGGGGGAAGAAAATGGAAGACCTCAATTACAAGTGTGGAAGCACATAGGTAAATATTTTGTGATATTTCAAATGCTGATCTAACCAAATGGTATCAACTTAATTGTGAATTTTAAATTTCTAATGTATTCTGCAGGTCTGCTGATAATGATGAGACAAACCAAAGTGACAGTAAGAAAGAAGAGAATTTCAGAGCATGAGGGCTCTGGAAGGATCTGTATGAACTTGTACATTTGTTGCAGAAAGGTAATGAATCTGCTGTGGAAGAGACATCAGCATATGCGAAAAAAAACCAAACCATATTTTTGAAGAATGCAGCTGCATTTGGGTTTTCCATACACTGAGAAGACAAGGCCTCCTGTAAGCAAAGTAACGATTGCCCTAGTAAAGGAATCTCGGCATATAAAATGCACATACGGCAGCTAGTAGCTTACAAAAAGTCTGAACGTTTAGGAAATGGTTTTATGAGAACATCAAGGTACTTATTTGAAAACAAGGCTTTGCTTTTATATCTGTTCCTTGATGAAGGATATGTTGATTGTGTAAGCTCAATGAGAATTGCTCACATACATGAATCCCTTCCCAGTTACAGAAACTGAGAGCAAAAATGCACTCTTTCCTCTTGAGCCGCCACCAGCTGTGCATGCTGCTGTACCTAGCAGGCTGGCAGCAGCACTTGAGCAAACCTATTCTGAAATCCAGGCTTCAGACGGGGTAATCCTGTTCATGGGAATGCTAGCAGCAAATTGGCCACACAAGAAACCTGTTAAATGGTGAACCATCAACTGAGAGACTTCGGTGTGGTATGTATCTCTGAATGGCTTTTCCTGGCTTTTCCGCAGAGTCCATCCTAATTTGAAAAATGGCACTTCCTTCAGAGCGGTGTAACTTATCCCTGAAACAGATTTATTTTAGTTTCATTCCCCCCCTCCTTCCCAAATAAGAGCATCCACTTCGAGTAATCAAAGTAGCAATTCCTTAAATTCTTATGTTTCTTTAGTCCAAATGGTTTCACTTTTGGGGGTGCTTGGGTGAAATTTGATGTACTTAAATTTTCCACATATCCTTGAGATCTATTTTAAGTCACGTAGTCAAGCTGTCAAAAAACTGGAAAGCTTGTACTAAAAGTTGAAATGCTGCTTATTTGCCTCTGTTTTAATACTTTACTTGTCCAGTGGGCTTCCCAATCAGCTGACTGTATTTTATATTATGTGAGTTAAAACTTAATTTGAAATAAGAGATGAGGGCTTTTTAGCTTCTTTCTCTTTTAAAACATACTCCCAAGAAAACACTGGAGGCTTTTTGTAACTAATTACCTGATACCTGAGGTTTGATATTTGACATGCTTATGTAAAATTATGTGATTCAATATAACTTTTTAAAATTAAACTGAGAAGGCATAGTTAAAATTGAGTGGAGAAAAGATCTTTACCGTTACTTCAGTAATAATATAAAGTTTGTTTCCACTCTTAGTGTAAGTAACACTCCTGCTGTAATGTAATTCTAAATAAACACTTACATAAATGGATGCGTATTTTTACTGCACTGTGCTCACGATTGTCTGAGTTTATATGAAAACAAAATGACTTCTGAAATTCCAGTCTATTAAAGCTATGTTATGTATGTCCAGGAATATGGCACATGAAGTTTCCTTTAAGCTTCAAGCGTGAAGTGCATTTTAGACTGCTAGCATTTCCCAGAAGTGTGTTCCCTGCAGTTGTCTCGGTTGCTGTTCCAGCTGATACACTGATGCTTTCTAAAAATTAAAGTCTCTGGATATGAGAGCACCTTTTTGCCAGCATACTTTGGGCTGAGTTTTTGGTTACTTGGAGGAATTGCAAAAAGTCAAAAAGAGCTCTCAAACAGCTCAATGCTATTGAGCCAACTTCCAGGATTATTTTATGGCACAATGCCACCATACCTGCCTTCCTGCATTTGTCAGAGGGGAAACCCACTTAATTTTTATTCTTGATCATTAAAATAGTCTGTTTTGGGACTGTCTTTTGGTAGGTACCTTATTCTCAGAAACATATTTAAGAAAATGAAGAGGTATAAGAGTAAAAGCTGGAGTAACTGGTGCCAGAGTGCTTTGAGTTCTTGAGAATGTTACTTCTCTCTGTATGCTCTGCATTTCCCTGCAGAGGAGACAGGGAGGTCACACTGCAGATCAGGCTTGCTGTGCCAGCTGTGCAAGTGTTCTGCCTCGCTGTTGGCTTCAGGGTGTCTGAAGGAATTACATAAAAGAGGTTTCTCTGAAGCAGCACTAGTTTGAGCTCGTTGTTCTGAGTACTGCGGTGTGCAGCTTCCTTTGTAACATGGGACCACTTACGCGCTAAGCTGCTTTGATTAATGTTTTGAGGGACAGTAAGTATCATTAGCACCTACAGTCAAGCTATCCTGAGTTAAGCATATCCAGTTGTGATTTCTGTGACTCCCATATGCTATTGTGTCTTTTGTGTATAGCAGCTGATTTATGATCTCTCCTCCCAGATGAACTGGGGAACCTGCAGTTCACAAATGTTAGTGGTTAGATTTAGAATAACCTTCTTGGAAAAAAGAAGTCTAGATTGTGATGTAAGATCTGAAGTACAAGATTTTATATCTATCATGACACCTACTAGAATTGTTATATCTGCATATTCCCATCATAAGTATAAATGGATCTTCTGTCATTGTTTTCCTAGATAGGCACTTCCCTGGCAGCGTAAGAGAAGGACTACCATGGTTTAATTTTGCACTGCGTAAGGAGCATTTCTTTTGTATCTGTTTGGAATTTCCTGGTTTTATAAATATCTAATGCTTGTGTTATGCAACAGGTAGAAGAAAATACCTTGTCTTCCAGTTCTTGATGTCTTTTCAGAGCTTGCAACCTAGAATGTACTTTTTTAATTGGAAACTTTCCTTAGCAGTCTGTTTTCTGAGTTTGTTTTCCTTGAATGGCCAGGATACTAGACCTGTAGTATTGCGATTCATTACAATCTTTATAAACCAATATTTTTCTCATAAGATTTTTTAAAAATGCTATGTCTGTAATACTACTTACAATTGGAAATCTGCAGGATTTGTTTGCAGGACACTTGATCTTAAACAAAACAAAACCAAAAAACTGCCACACTTCTATTTAGCATCTGCTTGATTTGTTCATTAGGGGGCACTGCACAGCTATAGAAGAATCAGTGGGATTTGCAGAGAAACCTGGATGTCTTTCCAGTGATGCCATTTCACTTTCCTTAACCTCTTCTCCCAGGCTGAGGGCGGTGTAAGATGAAAGTCATTGCTTTAATTTATGCTTGGTTCTACTAAGACTGTTTTTTGATAGCAGTTCATAGTAATTATACAATGCTCGAATATAAACTTTCAAATGCCTTTTCTGTGTGCAGAAAAGTGTGTTCACAGTTCACAGCGATGTCTGATTTGCCATTTATGTTGGTCTTACACTCAAGAAGATGCATAGTTCTACACACTACTTTCTGAATGTTAAACCTGGATCATAATTATATTCACTGGGCTTTGATTTAGTTTGTATATACAGTTGGAAATATGGGTTACTTCCAATGGATCCTGATAGGGAAATGTTAGTATTAAAGCATTGCTTTCTCTCCCACACTGTATACAGACATGTATTTTGCTTTTGGACTTTTCTTGCACATTAAGCCTAATTTTCATCGATTTTTGTGCTGTGTTTTTTACGTTTCCTTTGCTCCTTACCCTGTCTTCTGTGGTACCCTTACAAGCAAATGGCAGACTGTTGTGGGATCTTTTTGTGCTTGTTTTCAAGGAGACTAGGCTAAAACAGTGTTGTCCATTGTTGAAGAGCAGCTGCCCAGAGATGATAGGAAATCCAGCCAAACTCTTTTGATGGAAGTTGTCAAAGAGGCAGCATGCAAGGAAGAGAGCTTCCTTTGAACTCTTGTGCAGGAAAGATGCAAAATCTTAGAGGTAGTTACATGTTTTTCTTAGCTTTCTTTCAAGGCGTCTGCCAGTGATGCTGTAGCTGCCCTATTTGTCTGAAGTCCTCTCTAAATCTAGATGATCTGCACAACTCACGGGAAGATGAAACCTCTGTGTTAAATGGTTTAGAGTGGCAGGCACCTTAAAGACCATTCAGTTCCAACGCCCTGCCCTGGGCAGGGACACCTCCCACCAGACCAGGTTGCTCCAAGCCCTGTCCAACCTGGCCTTGAACACCTCCAGGGATGGGGCAGCCACAGCTTCTCTGAGCAACCTGGGCCAGTCTCAGAGTGAAAAATTTCTTCCTGATATCCTTAATCTAATCCTTAAATCTATCTTCTTCCAGCTTGAAGCCTTTACCCCTCATCCTATCACTACATGCCCTTGTAAAAAGTTCCTCTCCAGCTTTCTTGTAGGCCTCCTTCAGATACTGGAAAGCTGCTATAAGGTCTGCCTGGAGCCTTCTCTTCTCCAGGCTGAACAACAACCTCTATTTGTGCCTGGGATTGCTGTGACCCAGGTGCAGGACTTTGCACTTGGCCTTGTTGAACTTCATGAGGTTGGCATGGATCCACCTCTCCAGCCTGTCTAGTTTCCTTTGGATGGCATTGCTCCCTCCAGTGTGTCGACAGCACTATACAGCTTGATGTCATCAGCAAACTTGCTGAGGGCGTACTCAATCCCAATGTCCATGTTGCTGAAAAAGATTTAAACAGCACCAGTCCCAGTACTGACCCCTGTGGAACATGATTCATCACTGGTTTCCACTTGGACATTGAGCCGTTGACCACAACCCTTTGAGTGCAACCATCTAGCCAGTTCCTTATCCACCAAATGGTCCATCCGTCAAATCTGTACCTCTCCAATTTAGAGACCAGGATGTCATGTAGGATAGTGTCAAATGGTTTAGAGGAATATGATGAGGATAGACTGTTCTTTCTTGGGGTGATGTATTCTCTGTGAGACCTTTTGTGAAGTAGTGCCTGTTGTGGTCCTATTTCATTGGCAGTCCTATTTCAATGGTTGTGGCATGAGTAGGCACTCATGGCTAATGCTGCTTAGGTCAATTGTATTACAGATTACACTATGTGTAAAAAAAAAAAGCTGCCTAGAATGAATCTTGTGGCTGAAAACACAAATAAAGTAGTCTGGCACTGACATCTGTTGCATTGAATGGTTAACTCTGGTCTATTGCTATTCTATGACACATTCAAATATCAAATATGAATGTTATATTCAGTTGGGTTTTGAGGACAGTACTTGTATTTCACACTGAAAGCAACAGTTTCCAAGGGTGTCTTGTTACTCTGGTCCATTCCAGCCTGTTGCTTCACTTTTACCGCCTCTGTCAAAACAAATCTTTCAGTTGTTTGGAGCCAGTTCTTCATTGTAATAGTTGGATTTTAATAATCGTATAAATAATTTTCTTCTTGATTTTATGTTTAAGTCATGGATGTAGTAAAAAATTTTTCCACCAATTATAGTGTGGAGCATGTTAAAGCTTACACAAAGATTTAAGATTAAAATCTTAAACGTTTTAGGGTAAAAACATGGCAGATACTGTTTTATAAAGCTTATCTGGCACATTGTTAAGTAGGCACAAAATATTAACCCTTCTCATCCAGTTTTAGTTTATAACTTTATTATATTTTTTTATCCATTAAGAAAAGTTGAGTTAGTGCATGAAGGTGTTAATGTAGCTGTATGCTCAGATAGGGACTTACTTACCCTGGTTTTACAGGCTGGCTATGGTTAGATGCTGTCTTGTTTTCTGATGAACAGCCAAGCAACCCCTCCGTGAAGGAAGAACATTTACCTTTCCCACCATCACTCTGGTTATTGCTTTTCTTGTTTGTTTTTTTCATGAAAAAAATCACAGTCCTGGTGAATAATAAGCTGAACACAAGTCAGCAGAACACCCTTGCAGCAACGAAGGCCCGTATTGCTGCATTAGAAAGCGTGTAGCCATCAGGTGGAGGGCAGTTGTAGTGCCTCGCTTATCAGTACTGGCAAGGCTGTATCAGGAGAATCATGTCCAGCTTGGCTTCCTGTTGACACCAGTATACTGAAACAAGCCCACTGGAAGGGCTCGTCAAGGTGACATGAGGAATGGAGCATGTGATGAAGGAAAAGTTGGGGATGTGGGCTTATTTGTTCTGGAGAAAAGGAGGCTAGGCAGGAGGGGAAATCTTCATGCTGTCTTTGTGTGATGGGGTGTGGAAGACAGAAATACTTCTTGCAGCTGCATACTACTTCCACATATGCCAGTATGAAAAGTCATAAGGGAAATCCTGATATGCTACTAGGAAAAACAAAATTCACCCTGAAGGATTTCAGACACTGGAACAGATCGTCCAGAATGGTTGTGGCCTCCACCCTGAGAGCAATTCAAAACTCAATATGGCACTAGGCAACCTGTTGGCTCTGCAGATGAGCTGGAGGGTGGATAAGATAATTTCCAAGGTCCCTTCCAACCTGAGATATTGATTAGACTGTTGTTAGTGAAGTGACAGCCCTTGTTGCAGTCTCCTGTTTAACACCTCTACTGGGTTCTTTTTTGGAGATGTAAAGTATATCAAACTAGTTTTGCGGTAAATAATGTGTTCCTGAGTGTGTCTGTGTCTGGAGACTAGTGACTGGTGCTCTCGTTTTACTGAGATTAAGCTCTTAGCAGACAGTTGTCTATCTCGCCTGTGTCAATAACACGCCTGGTTGTTTCATTAATAACAAGTAGGAGCATGCAAAAGCAGCAGATGGTTGGATTTCTTCTTCCTAGGTCAAATCCTAAATTTGCACATACCAAAATGCTTGTAAAGCTTTTTGTATTTTACTTTCAATGTTCACAGCAATTGGAAGAAAAAAGTGAGGATGAAGATGATAAGGAGTGCTTAAAGCAAGCAATAACTGCCCTGCTAAATCTTCAAAGCAGTATGGAACGGATATGCTCCAAAAGTCTTGCAAAACGAAGGCTTAGGTAAACATGTTTCCATTTTTTCCTGCTTTCTGCTCTTAATGCTTTGCTATAAATCCAGGGCTCCCAGTTTCCTCTTTTAGTAAACAATGAACAAAATAGTTTGTGACAAGCCTGCTTTTTCAGAGGAAGTGACATCAAAGCCAAGATAATTTGTTATTGTTTTAAACCCGTTCTAATTTCTATGTGTCCTTGCATACTGGTAGTTAAGACGTTCTGAGAATTCACTGGTAAGTAGAAAGTTACGGCACTAGTGGGTTAATTATGCTCAGATAATAAATGTCTACCTAAAAATATTATAAAAGTACATTTCTGGTGATTAGAAGGGAGTGTTCTTGAATTTGAAACTACTTAATCTCAAGAGTTTTTTTATGTAATGGCAAGTTAAAATTACCACTGGATAATAGAAATAAATGCATAGATAATTAGAATGTAGTTACACTGTTGTAGCAAATTCTTGGGTTATGCTATCTGCTGTTTGATAGAATACTAATATTTACACAGTTACTTAGACATGTTAAAACTTTGCTTTTGTTCTTAAAATTGTTTCAATATATTCTTTGCAAAGAAGTTCTGTGCTGCAAAGTGTAATCTTTAGGCTTGGCCATGAATGTATTTAAGAGTTTATTTTCTCTGCATATACTTATTTCAAATTAATGCAGTTTAAAATTGTGTGTCAGCTATGGACATGAGTGGTTTGTTAGGCTCAGAAGCACTAAAAGACTTGCCTGCTTCTGGTTGCCTGTGTTTAGGTAAAGCATTTATTGCATACAAGATTAAGTAGAAAATTTATCAGATGAAGTGCTTAAGAGAAACATTAGCCAAGGCTTCCAATGGTTCTGATACTAAATGCTGAAATTGCATTCTCAGTGGAATTCTCATCACTTGGAAAGATGATCTTGTGTTTTTGCTATTAGTGGTGGTTGTGTTTTTTAAATACACGTATACTAATAGGCTGCCTTTCTCCCATCCTTCACTGAAGTGAATCTGCATGCCGATTCTATACTCAGCAGATGAAGGGGAAACAGCTAGCAATTAAGAAAATGAATGAAATCCAGAAAAATATTGATGGTTGGGAGGGTAAGGACATTGGACAATGCTGTAATGAGTTCATCATGGAAGGAACACTTACACGCGTAGGAGCTAAGCACGAGAGACACATATTTTTGTTCGATGGCTTGATGATTTGCTGTAAGTCAAATCACGGCCAGCCAAGACTTCCTGGTGCTAGCAATGCAGAATATCGTCTAAAAGAAAAGTTCTTCATGCGAAAGGTACAAATCAATGATAAAGACGACACTAATGAGTACAGACATGCTTTTGAAATCATCTTAAAAGATGAGAACAGTGTTATTTTTGCTGCTAAATCAGCTGAAGATAAAAACAACTGGATGGCAGCATTGATATCTTTGCAATATAGAAGCACGCTGGAAAGGATGTTGGATGTAACAATGCTGCAGGAAGAAAAAGAGGAGCAGATGAGATTTCCAAATCCTGAGCTTTATAGATTTGCAGAACCCGACTCAGAAGAGAATATTGTGTTTGAAGAAAACATGCAGCCCAAATCTGGAATCCCCATCATCAAGGCAGGAACTGTTGTCAAGCTCATCGAGAGGCTGACTTACCACATGTACGCAGGTGAGGCACTTCATTATATAGCCAAAACTCAAGGTGGTGACTACTTTATGCTTTTCTTTCTCTGTTAAATAACTCGTAGTCAAATATAAAGCATGTAGAAAGCGAATATGCTTTGCGGTGCACATATTCTAACGTGCATTTCGAGATCTAAATACGCCCCGCTGTAGCAGTTGAAAGTGTGAATCCCGTTGAGCTGGACGTAGTGGGGTACGCCTGTGCTACGGATACTCTCCTGCACGGGAGGAGGCGTCGGGGCCACAGGAATTGCACTCCAGACAATACTTTTTCCTGTATGCCCCAGGCTACAGTAATGGCTTTCTCTTGAGACTGCCAAAGCTGGGTGGCACATGGAGCGCCACCATCCCAGGAGAGCATTATGGGCCCAGTGTTCTCAGTTACAGGTTGTACTGACAGCTGCCACCCATGTCTGTGCTGGTGTGTGATGGAAAGACCAAAGACCAGCTTGCTAGAAGCAGACACTTGTTTAATTTGGCCTCGGAACTTCGCCTTAATCAGAATTTCAGTGGGGATTTGATTTAAGGACTTCTGGCTTGAGGTTTCTGTTTGTGTTGAAGATATGTCAAAGGCATTTGTGTCATCAGCCAGTCCAACCTCAGTGTGTGGCGTTTTTCTTGATAATTTCCCGGGATTTTCATAAGCCGTGCTGAAAAGCATGGGCTTGAACTTCTTTTGTTATTTTTTGATTCTGTCTGTATGTCAATTATTCCAAAACCTCACCTTGGTATTGGTGCTTCTCATGTACAACTGTATATTTTTTGGTGTTTTTTTTCCTTTTCTTTTACTCTTTACACTCTGATTATCCTAAATTTTTCTTCTGCAGCTCAGTTCTGGATACCCACAAATATTTGTTTGGAAGAAGTGGGCAGTAAGCAGAATATAATTAGTGTAGTTTACTACTGTTTATTTTTAAAATGCTTGTAAATACCTCTGTTTACTCCATTACTTTTATTGTTTTTCTTCACATTTCATTCAGTTGAGCTTTCCTAACACATACTAGAACCCCAAGTGCAGTATCATGCTGGCAGTTTCTACCAGAGCTGTTTTGTGCCTGCCTTTGTTTTGTTGTAAATTTATAAACTTTTAGCTTTTGGCTTTGAATTTTGCAGGCATGATTTATGACATGATTTTATGATTTTGGAAGTTAAAATAAAACAATTCAGCCACTTTTTTTTTTTTTTTTAAGGCTAGCATTGTATTTGGCAGAGAATTAGCAAAGATAATACTTCATTAGTGCCCTTGTGCCTTGTGAACATTTCCTTTGCTTTGGCTAACTTGTGCACCGTTGAGAATTGTTCTTTCCATACACGCTGGAGCTTTGGTGCTGTAGCCTCGGCATCGCCCCAGGTGCTGGCAGCACTCCCCACTTGTCCTCTCTGTCCAGGGAGCTGCAAACTACATTCTCCAGTTCCAGAAAACAGAAAGGGCTGTTTTTAAGGAACATCTGGCTGTTGAAGTATGTCTCCTGTGATGTTTTTTTTTGCATCCGCATGTCTTTTTGGCCTTTCTAGCACATAGGACATGAAGGAAGAATTCAGATCGATTGATTAGATCCACCTTCATCCAGTCATCCCTGCTTTTAACAGCCCCTGTTTAACAAAGCTTTAAGTAGGCTGCTTGAAGCTCAGAGCTGTAGGTGTCTGTGACATTGACCAAACTATTGTATGATGAAACTGAGAACATGGGTATTACAAGATAGGCTGAAAGACTTTGACCAAAAGAATAAAAGTGGTTGTCTTTTGATATATTTAGCCTGTCTTAGAATGGTTTGGGTTGGAAGGGACCTTAAAGATCATGGAGTTCCAACCCCCCTTCCATAGGCAGGGACACCTCCCACCAGACCATGTTGCTCAAAGCCTCATCCAGCCTGGCCTTAAACGCTTCCAGGGATGGGGCATCCACAACTTCTCTGGGCAGCCTGTTCCAGTGCCTCACCACCCTCACAGGAAAGAATTTCTTCCAGTTCTTCAGTGAAGAGCATTACAGTCTGGCAAATACCATGGCACAACCAGCCTAAAAGCTGGACGCAGGTTTCCTGGATTATGGGACCTCATTCCCTGAACCCAGAAGAGTATCTGAAGACACTGAAGAGACACAAGTAATTCCAAGAAATCCACTAATATTCACCGTGAAAGTAAAACAAATTATAAATACAGAATTATACAATTTACTATTTTTTTTTTTTACAATATGAATGTCAAATCACATATTTACCAAGTATATTTATTTACACCACATATATTTACCAAGGTCCATAACTTCATTTTAAGAAAGAGATTTAAGGGTGCTTACCTCCCTCCACACAAAAAGTGAAATAGCTGTATTAGGGAAAAATGCGAAGTAAATTATTCTCTTCCAAAAAAGCCATAAATACCCCTGGAATAATGTGTCATTGCTAAACAATTTTTGAAATACATGTTTGCAAAAAACCACATATAATGAATATCAACATGACATAAACCCAATTTTTATTTTTTACATTTTTACTTGTTTCAAGTCACAAAACGTCCTACTGACATACAAATTTATCTCCAGAATTCTTACTTCTTAGCCTTCGTAGCCTTAAAGATCTTAGTGCAACATGCGTGGACCTGATGCCAAATTGCTAGGTTGCACATAATTTCTCAACACCCTTATTTCTCATTCTGTGTCTTCTGTTTTATAATTGGTTTTCTATGAAGAAAAATGTCATCATTTTAACCGTTCTGTGCTATCTTTTGCAGGGGAACAAAGAAATAGAGATATAGTGACTCAGCCAAAAATGCCCTGTTGTACAGGAAACGAGATCCATTTACTATGTAAATAATTCAGTGTTTTGTGGCATTTTATGAGATGCAGTGAGTAGGGCAACAACTTTCCACAGTGACCCTTTAGCTCTTCTTTCACACACCTCTCTGAGGTAGAGGCTTCTGTTTTGGTTGCAGACCTGGGAGGATGGGTACTCTGCTGATATCTAGCCGAAGAGCTACAGACTGTAGAAGTGCTTTTCTTGTCCCACATAGGATTGTAACCTTAAAAGAATTTACTGACTTTACATTCATGTGACAGAATAGCAAGCTCTTATTTTTCTGAGGTGACTTTTCTCAGTTATGGTGTGACTGGGTATGGCAGCCCTCAAGCTGACAGTCAAAAGACAGTATTTACCATAGCTGTGACTTCACTAGTTTTTTATCTTTGTAGGTCAAATACTGCAAGGAATAGTTACAGCTATAATTGCAGAGGGGGTACCAATTTGTTGCATGTAGTTGAAGAGCAGTTTAATTAGTTGCATACTGAGGAGTATGTGGGCTGTTTTCAGATGATAGTCAAATCAGGTCTCAAATTTTTTGTCATCTATGAAAATGCACACAGTCCATCTCGTTTGCAGAAAGGGGTGTTGGACCTTTTCTTTTCCTCCCTCACCTTCCTTACAGTGCACAACCCAGCTTATCAGCTGAAATACTTCGCTGTGGAACAGGGACAGCAGGTAGCCGAGCTCTAACGAAGCGGTGCCGTGGAGGTAGGAGGCATCCAGGGCAGAAGGACAGCCCTGATGGGCACCTGGCCACATGGTGCTGCTCCAGCCTGCGGTGGAGCAGCAAAACAGGGAGATGTCTCCTCTGCACAAACAGCTTTCCATATATATTTTGACATGAGAGAAACTGCCCTTAGATTAGAAATTTAGTTTTTGACCCTATTTACATATTCTGGTGGGGTTTACTTGTTCTAATGTGTTTCTACATTCGTTATCTCCTCCTTATTTAAGAGCAGCTGGGCTAGGTGGTACCAAGATTTGAAAGTCGTGTCAATTTTTTTTTTTTAATCTGTAGGGTAGTGCTCTTCTATTTTTAAAGCTTTGATATGTTAAGAGTGCTTGTGCGTCATCATAGTGTCCGTTTCCTTTCTTAAGGAATTCAAGAGTGATTATTTATAAATCCTTGTAGAGCAAGTTATTGTTCTTTTTTAGCTTTCAAATTGCCTGTATTGAAGAGAGAATTATCACATGAGCAGACATCCTGACTAACTAGTGTTGTCCATTTTTTTTTTAATGCTTGCTCATATATTGTACACTATTTTGAGTTACAGATTTTGCTGGTAAGATAACAAGGTTGAATTTGGTTTTCTGATCTACTTTATTTGAAATTCAATACGTATTGTGGATTTAAACACTGACTCTACCTGTAAATAATAGTAGCTATGACTCAGAGCTTGCAGGGATCCGAAAAAGTTAATTGCTATGAAGGCTTTGTTCTTCATGTAGGCAAAATCTTTTTAGTGTGAATGGTGAGTACAGAATGCCAGCTGTGAAAATATGGGTTACTGTGCTTACTTCTGTACTTATTTTTTAGGACAACAAAAATTGTGTGTTTTCATGATGAGGATGATGGGGACAGGGATGACATTCTTCATGGAAAAGGATTTGGAGTTTTGCCTTTGAAAAGGATTTTAGACTGTACAGTTTCAAGGAGAGGTGGGAGAGGCATAGCATAAGAAAAATGGAGTAATGAAGGACATAGAGATGGTAAAGCAGAACAGCCAAGATTTTAAGAAATGGGAACTAGTGTGCAACATAAATGCAAGGAAATGCTGTGTTACATGATGCATGGTTAATCTGTACAACACATTGCAGTACATCGTTGCCCGGATGGATGGCTTAGTAGGGTCTGAGAAAGGCAGAATGTTCGTTCAAATGGACAAGATGCTTGTAAATGGTTATGGAGGATTTTAAAAAAGCTCTCAAAACTCATAATCCAGGAAACAACTCCAACAACTTAATATAGTGTTAGGTCAAATAATGCAGGCGTTTTTTTCTTGATTACAGCTTACAGGAACTCCTCCCTCAAGTCTTGTGTGCTCCTCTTTAGCCACTCTGTGTTAGAAAAATCACCAGTTGGGGTTTGTTTTTAAAATCTGTATATGGATTTAATATGCAAAGCCATTGCAACCCACTCATTAATTTTGTTTAGTAATAACAATGTTAACCTTGTGTGTCGTCTGCTCTGTGCAGTGCCAGTGTGCTGTCACTGCCTTTCCTCATACCTGAAAACAAATGGTTTTGCTTTTGTAATTAAGGAAGACCCTTTGGTTTTCTGTTTTGAATACTTGCTTCTTTTTAAAATACATTTGAATATTTTAAATGAACTGATATGTAATTAGTCAATTTAATAGAAATCTGTTGATTTTCTTGAAGTGAAATAAATATAACCTCAAAGTATACCTGTCAGTTAGCTGAAAAAATATCTAGCCTGTCTTAAGCAGAGCAATATGAGTTTCAGGAAAACATTTCCTCCTCAAAGAGGCCATTTCTTTCCAATGCAAAGTTACTGGCTGTGTTTCTTGAATTATCCTGTCTTGATCATTGTCAAAAGCAAAGTTGTTTACTAGATGGCTCTTAAAAAAATATCTATGTATTTTTTTCCAAATTGTTTAAGAAGAATCCAGTCTTTTAATAATTGAAGAAAAAGTCATTGTTTTGAATTTTCAACAGAATAAGAATTGTTTTTAAATTCTGCTTTGTATTGCTATTTTAAGAGGTTCTGAATTGTTACCAAAAGTAATTTTAGCTTACATCATCTCCTCTGTAATTGATAGCTCTGTATCCTTAAATTTAAAGGATACTTAAAGTTATTTTAAAGTTTTTTAAAAATCAGATAATTGCTGACATGAGCATAAAATTATTCTTTCTCTTAGATCCCAACTTTGTTCGGACTTTTCTCACAACATATAGATCCTTCTGTAAACCTCAAGAGTTGCTGAGTCTGCTAATAGAAAGGTATGCCACTGTTAAAAATCCTGTTCATACAAAGTGCAAATTTTTAAAAAAAATTTTACTTGTCATAGAGTTTTGTTTTCCTGTTGGTTTTGATTCACTCCAAATACTTCTTTAAAAATTGCAAAATTCAAGGATGTAAAATGTGCAAGTTACGTCCCGAAGCTTTAGGATTGTTCAGGTAGGCTCCAGGAACTTCCAGCATCCTATGGTTTTTGTCTTTAAAATCTGTATTATTATTGAATTTAGCAAATCTTTGTATGTGGTTACCAAGACGTAAGATTCTGACGTGGAAATGTTCTGAATTTTGAGCTATCTTGAATCAACAATTTATTCAAGCACGCTGTGAGCAAGATCAGTGGAACAGGATTCTAGTGCTTATACCCATTTCTGTGCTAGATTTGAAATTCCAGAGCCTGAGCCAACAGAAGCTGATCGTATTGCTATGGAGAATGGAGACCAGCCTCTTAGTGCAGAGTTAAAAAGATTTAGGAAAGAGTACATTCAGCCTGTGCAGCTACGGTGAGTATTGCATCAATGTTAGATAAACTGACTTCCTTTAAGTCTTTTGAAGTAGCGTCTTTTGGATGCAGTGACTCTTTGTGGTACCAGGAGCCTTTCCCATAGATGCTTTGATAGAAAGCGCGTGTGAGCAGTCAGCCTTTTTGACCTTTTTACTTGAAAACCTGCTGGGAATTTGAATTCATAGTATGAAAAGCCTTGGGAAAAGCTTGTGCTGAATTTTAGACTATTAGCGTGCAAATCAGTTTCTTACACTCACAGTTTGTTTAGATCCATGTTTCTACAAGGCTATAAAGCATAAGTGTGCCACAAAGCAGAGAACATTTTAGATCATGTTCTTTCCATGAACAGTAGCAGTACTCTGACTTCTTTACATTTAAAGTAGAAAAATGCTTATAGCTGGTTCCTGGTGAAATGCCGACAGTAGAATAATTGCATTTGGTATGCTGATTCTGATCTTCCTGTGAGCCCTTGCCTACTAAAAGCCTTGATGGGGTAGGCATGAAGACAGACTGTATCGTAGAGTGCTTACTTATCCTTTACTTTTGCAGAGTATTAAATGTGTGTCGACACTGGGTAGAACACCACTTCTATGACTTTGAAAGAGATGCTGATCTTCTGCAACGTTTGGAGGAATTCATTGGAACAGTAAGAGGTACTTATGGTTTCTTAAGTGCTCGCACTTATCATAAAGCATCCCTTTTCAAAGGTATGGAACGTGATCACTTTTCCTTTCACTGAGCAGATAAGGAAAAACAGGACTGACTGCTTACTAAATGCTTCATAAAGAACATAAACTAAACCTTAATTAAAAAAAACCCAACAAACAACACTGTTATTCAAAGTCTGGCTCCTGTTCAGAAGAGTGAATGGTATTTACATCCTGATAAATAAGTATTGGTTTTGTTATAAAAGGACTGAAATAATGCAAAATAATAAGAACTGAGCAATGATCAGGACAGAATAATTGTTTTGATTGTCCTTTTAAACTATACACAGAGGTAATTTTTGTAAAAGTAGGATGGTGGAAACCACTATTTCTTTGAAGCAAGAGTTTTCCAGCTCTTTCACAGTGTGTATTTAGACCTGTAGGGCACCTTTCAGTTGTGATAATATAGATCTTTCCTGTTGCCTTCTAAGAAAAACTGAGACAGCTACAGGAGTATTTTGTAGAAAAATAATATGTTAGAGAAGTATTTAATGGTTATTTAGCAATTAAAAAGAGGGGGGAAATGAGCCAGCTAGTTTAATATGAGTTACTGGTGTATTTTCAGTGGATTTGCCATCTTATGCATGAAATACTTATGGTGTGGAGCTAAGCAGGCATTTGGCCTTTGGGTTTTATTCTGAGCTTTGACATTAGGTGCAATAGTGGGAAAAGCTTCTCTCTGTTTCCTGTTTTCCTCTTCTGTGTTACCTGAGGTAAGCATGTCCTCTTGCCCAAAGTGTGAAGTTCAGGGTGTTTACAGAAGTGCATTTTGGGCAAAAGAAGGTTAGTTCCCTAAACTCATTGTAAAGCCAGAAAAGAGAGGCAAACAACTGATTTGGAGCTGGAGCCCGATTTGGGTGTTCTGAATTTTGCTTGGAAAAATTTGGCATGCTCAGCATTGGCTGTTGAGGAATTCTTCTTTGTACGTTTGAATTCTTCAAGGCTTGTGTGAGAACAGTACTTATGCACTTCTAAAGAATATATGGTTGCTTTACTTTAGTAGGTTTTGGGTTTAAATCCAAAGATTTTTAAATTATACTGACCTCTTTGGAAAAACAGTATTAAGAGTAACTAAATAGTAATTTTCTCTCTGTGTGCCAGGCAAAGCGATGAAGAAATGGGTTGAATCGATCACAAAGATAATCAACCGGAAAAAGCAGGCACAAGCCATTGGGCCAAGTCACAACATTACTTTTGAGAGCCCACCCCCGGCAATTGAATGGCACATAAGCAAACCAGGACACACAGAGACTTTTGACTTGCTCACTTTGCATCCAATAGAAATTGCTCGGCAGCTCACTTTACTTGAGTCAGATTTTTACAGGTAACTTTCCTCCATTGAAAAGCACATGATACAAACCAAAATGTTCTCCAGCATGAAATTGTTTCTGCGGGCCCCTGCTGTGAAGCCCCACGGTAGGTCAAGGGACTTTACCAGTGCTGTTTATTAATTGCTATTTTTTCAGAAAAAAAATCTAAATAACAGTATTTGTCTTATCCTTCCGAAGTTAACATGCAGTACATGTGATGGATGCATTCTTTTAATTGCATTGTGCTGCAGGTTTCTCTTGATATTTTCTGAGTAGATCAACCCTTGAGAAGCATGAACATAAATAAATCAGTTTTCTTCATATCCTAGTCTGTGAAGCAAATTATGGACCATGTCAGATCTCACCAGCTGTCTGAGAGAGGTTGTTCAGGCGTTGGAAGCACACATTTTATTATGGTGAATGAGATGTAGACTTCATTCTTCATTTAGATGAACAGCGGTGGTTAATAAATTAAGAAATATTTACACACTAAAAAAGAAGCATAGAAATACCAGTCAGTGAGTCATGTGAGGGGCCTAACATTATAGAAGACAAGCAATATCTTAAGAATTTATTTCCAAATACTAATTGCAAATTCACTGGAAATTTAATTACATTATTTGGTACATGCATCTACTTTTCTAGAGCTGTGCAGCCATCTGAACTAGTTGGAAGTGTGTGGACAAAGGAAGATAAAGAAATTAATTCTCCCAACCTTCTCAAAATGATAAGACATACAACTAACCTGACTTTGTGGTTTGAAAAGTAAGTGACTTCCCTGAATCTGTACCTACTCCATTTCTGGACATACACAGTCCATTCAGAAGTATACCATGAAAAATTCTGTTCTGGGAGAATTCCAGTTTCAAGTTGTGTTTAGATGCTACAACTGGTGCCTGCAAGAATTTTACCATAATGGTCTCAGCTTTTTATTCTTAGAATATTACCAAATGTTTATTCTCTAAACATTTTCAAAAATATGTCAATTAATTTGATGAACATTTCATATTTGTTTGTGTTAGTACTTAATATTTGATTTTGGAAAACTAATCAAATGCTTTGATACAAAATCAAATGTTCTTGTGCTTTTAGATGCATTGTAGAAACAGAAAACCTAGAGGAAAGAGTAATTGTAGTGAGCCGGATAATTGAGATCCTGCAAGTTTTTCAAGAGCTAAACAACTTTAATGGTGTCCTTGAGATTGTCAGTGCTATGAACTCCGCAGCAGTGTATAGGTTGGATCACACATTTGAGGTACAGCAAAATGTTTTCCATTTTTGGTATGGAAGGGTAATGCAATGCACCTTAGCTACACTAAAAGCCTGTATTTTCAGTAAGCATGTCCTTCAAAGAAGGAGGAAGGAAGGCAAATCCCCCAACAAATTAATCAATCAGGGTGTAATAGAGAGTATCTAGGCTTTTTTTTTCTTGGTTTCAGAAGCAAGAAATCGGTCCTCATCTTCACTTAAGAAATGCAGAAAAAGCTGGCAAAATCCTGAGTTGGTGGGACACTGTCCTCCTGGTCACTGACTTAAATATCAGTTGGAGACCATTGACCATACTGTCAGTATTGTTGCTGGGCTACACCTCTACCCTCTCTTTCCAAACAACTTGTTCCATCTCTCTTTCTTTAGCAAATTCCCAGTCGCCAGAAGAAGATTTTAGAAGAAGCTTATGAGCTGAGTGAGGATCATTATAAGAAATACTTGGCAAAACTCAGGTCCATTAATCCTCCTTGTGTGCCTTTTTTTGGTAAGTATGTTTGATTTGAATGAGTTGTATCATGCATAAACATTTGGAAAGTATTGAGCACTAAACAGAAGTAAGAAGTCAATTTTAACAGGACAGTTGGGTTTGAATTTCAGGTGCCCAAACATTAATCTATGTGGAAGAAAAATTAAATTGACTATTAATTGCAGATGTTATTTGCAGTAAAAATAAGTATATCTGTGATATCTCATTTACATATTTACTCATTTTTACTTTGAATGTGGTTTGGTCTTCTGACCATAAATGTCTTAAATGGAGGGCAGGTACATTAAAGATAATTATCGCCATTGACTAGTGGAGAAAGAAGGACCCCCTTCCCATCAAGAATTCCAAGAAATAAAGCTAGAGTTTTAATTTCTGTAGTTTCTTATAACTGGAGTCTTATTTCTATTCAAAAGTCTTCTTTCTATAAAAAGAGTTTGGGAAGGAAGCCTCTTCTTTATCGTCAATCGTAACAGTTCTTTTAAGTAAATTGCTTGGAATTTCTTGTGTTAAACAAATTATGAAGTTAAGCACATGGCATTCCTGTTCTTTAGCAAGCTGCTCGGATGTTTGCTGCAGATTAGTTCCAATTCTGGACATTGCACTTGTCCAGCATAGGCTTCAGGCCAAAACTGAAAGAAAACAGTGTTGATGGCTTTTTTGGCCTTTTACAATTTGGGGAAAGATATACTCCAGAGCTCTGCAAAGAAAGATAAGATCAACTAAGAAACCTTCTGTCCTGCTTCAGAGATGAGTAGGATCACACATGAATAGCTTCAGTTATTTCTCTCAAGTTATACTTAGAAGAGTCATGACAGTTACAGATATATTATCTGTGGACTTGAGGGCGCTCTTTTCTTTCTAATCTTCAAATGATTTGATGCAATTATGAGGCCATGAGTGGAGAGTAGAACAGAAGAATAAAACCTGAAAATAAAATTTTTGGACCTTGAGGTCTCTAATGGAGTAGAGCTGAATTGAGACAGAACAGTTAAAAGAAAGCACTTGAGTTCAGTGTACTCTTGTTTTGCGAAATGCTAGTAAGCGTTCAGTTATGTGAGCTTCCTAAACAATAGAAAGATGCATAGACTATGAGATTTTGATGCAAAAAAGGCAGCTTTCTGAAAAAGGCATATTAAAATATTTGAATTGTTGTCCTTATTTGAAAATGAGGTGCGATTCTCTTATTGACCCTAGCAGAGAATTTTTCTAAATAGAGTGCACAAATTAAATTATTTAAGAATTCTTTGTATTGCAGTCATGTGACTTCCTCCTTATTTTGTACTATATATTAAGAACCTCTTTTATGTGCTCTTTAGGGATTTACTTAACTAACATTCTGAAAACAGAAGAAGGCAACCCTGAATTTCTAAAGCGACATGGGAAAGAACTTATAAACTTCAGCAAGAGGAGAAAGGTAGCTGAAATAACAGGAGAGATACAGCAGTACCAGAACCAGCCTTATTGTTTGAGGGTGGAATTTGATATCAGGGTAAGTGGCATTATTTCCTTGAGTCCATACACTGAGCTACTTTTGTGGTGACTCTGTCAGCTGGTAGACTGTAAGGAAAGGCTGAATTCACATAGATTCAATCAGACTGAATCAGGGGCGAACAGAAGGCCTGTCATAAAATATCTCTCAGGTCTCATTGTAAGAAAGAGAAGAAAGCTCAATGCTTGCAGGTTGGCGGGGTTTGGGTTTTTTTTTGCCCCAGCTAGGTAGGTAGATCTTCTTACTGATCAGTGTTAAATGGGTACAAAAACTACCAGATTCTCACTGTCCTTCACTCTGTTTATTTGTCCAGTTAGCCCAGTTGTCTTTTTCCTCATCTGTTACACTGTCTTTATGATTCCAGGCTTACCTGGTAGTACTATGTTTACGCCATGTGTTGGTGGTGATGATACATTTTTCTTTCTCTTGTTATTTGTACTCCTTGGCCTGTGGTGTTCTCTTGGCAGTCCTCTCTCTGTTTGCTTTCCTTTCTTCCTTCTCTTTTTTTTTTTTTTTTTTTTTATCTTTTGAGCTATGTACTTTCAGAGAATTATAGGACAGGTTATCTTAAGAGATTCTGCAAGACTTTCTTCTGCTACTTGTTTTCCCCAGGGTCTCACAGAATGCGTTTTGAGAGCAGTCTTCCCTGCATCAGTGTAAAAATAGACTCCATACAGCTTATTCTGAAGTATGTGTTTGAGCTAACCTGGTCTGATTTTTGCACTGCAGAAAGTATTTAGGGTACTTGCACGGTTGTTTTTCAGGCAAAGCATAGCAGTAGCAATGCCCAGCAAAGGGCTGGCAATACATATATTTAATAACTTAAAAATTTATCATTGCTTCTGACTCCAGCATTTTCTCTCTTCTCTGGAACAGTTGGGATCATTTGTGCAGTAGAAACAAACAGTATTAGCTGACAAGTTTTCTACTTTCTTGTATTTCAGAGATTTTTTGAAAACCTGAATCCAATGGGAAACAGCATGGAGACAGAATTTACAGATTATCTGTTCAACAAGTCACTAGAGATAGAGCCACGAAATGTCAAGCCTCCACCAAGATTTGTTAGTATTCAATGTATTTTTATTTTTTTTTAAATGCTTACATTTGTCTTTCACAGATAGCAGAAGTCATGGTAGATCTCTAACTTCATAAATATAAAACTACATTTAGGTGATTTTGTGGGCTTTTGATTTTGTTTTTTGTCATTTCAGCCCAAAAAATACAGCTATCCTCTCAAGTCTCCAGGTGTTCGTCCCTCTAATCCAAGGCCAGGTACTATGAGACATCCTACGCCACTGCAACAGGAGCCAAGGAAAATTAGTTACAGCCGCATCCCAGAGACTGAAACTGAAACTACAGCATCTGCACCAAACTCTCCCCGAACACCTTTGACCCCTCCCCCTGCTTCTGCAACTTCGAGTAACACAGATGCCTGCAGTGTGTTTGACTCTGATCCTTCAAGTCCGTTTCATGCAAGTAGGTGCTAATAAATAGTCTACTAAGAATGTGTGTGTTACGCAGGTGAAATCATGTTTAAGTCTTCGAAAGTGACTATAGAAATAGCTGCTTTTGTCTGCTTGCGGCAGCAAAAGCTTTCAGTGTGTTTTATTCATTTAAGTATATGTGGCGAATAGATTCAGTGAGTATCTGGTTGATGGTGAAAATAAAAATGAATGTTTTGTGAGCCTTATTCTGCTGTCTGTCATTCTGAATTGGTTTTCGTGCACATGGATGGTTTTCTGCACAACTTAAAATCAGTATTTCCCTGCTTTAAATCTATCAGGACCCATCCACACTTATGTTTTCTTCTGTCTACACCAACAAACTAGAAATCTTGCATTTTATTATGTGATTTCAGTAATTTATAGTGGATGTAGCCTCCTGTCACGTGTGAGGGCTTTCAAAGTACAAGGTTAGTCCTGTGTTCAGCTGGTTGCCCCAAGGAGGTCAAATGACTTGCTAAAAGCAGAAGTTGCTTAGCAGAGCAATGACTTTGCTGAGTGTCCAAGCGAGGTCTCTGGAATACCTCTTCAGAACAGACTTCACTGTTGGGTTGGCCCACCAACTGCAGGTTTGCGATATTGTTTTAGTGCTGTTGTGATACAAGAACAATCTTATGGTGTGGTTTTGGTTTTGAGGATTACTTAAGCATGTGCACAGACTGATGACCACAGAGATGATTGCAGCATGGAAAAGCAGTTTGTCTGGAAGCTGCAAGTTAGAGGGTTGTTTCATTGTCTTTCTTTAACGCCTTCTTGATTCATTCTGCTTTTTATGAGCAATTACTTTGTTATTTGTGACACCTTTTTTGGAAGCAATGAAGGAAATATACTGAGTCGAACAAAAGTTCATCATTATCAAGATTCTTTTTTTATGTCTACTAGGATCTGCTTCTGTGTCTTCCATAAACTTTACCAAAAATTCAGATGAAGCTCATGTTCCCCCTCCAGTTCCTCCACGAAGAAGACCAGAGTCTGCCCCAGCTGAATCCTCCCCATCAAAAGTAAGTAAAGAGAAAAAAGGGCATTTTTTCTTGGAGCAGAGGGCAGGGTATGATAGAAAAGTAACTCTTAAAGATAGTATATATATTTTTGAGGAACTGTATGTAAAAGAGCAAGCAGCCATATATTTCACGCCTTCGCAGCTCTGCCTCTTTATGTCCTGATCCCAAACAAATGAAAGTTAGCAGAGGGAAACTAAACTTAGGGTTAGAAATGTCTTATCTACTGTTCCACTATGCTCCGACCCTCATATTGCCTGTAAGAACCTGAGGCTTCAGGCAGATGTTTCCATTTATGATAATTGTCCAAGAGTATAATTTTGGAGTGTATGAGTCGGGGTAGAGAACTGAAGAATAGGAATGATGGAAATTGAGGTACTCGGTCCTCTGAAAAGGTTCAGTAGAATATTTGACACTGATGCTATGGTGTTCAGTGCTTTCTTTCCCTGCTTGATTACCTGTCCTGCTCCTGCCTGCTTAAGCCATTGCTACATTTTCCTTTTGCATTTAGGATCTGACACAGCCTTTGTTGCAGACAGTGTCAATGTCTCTTGATTTCAGTGGGAGCTGGTTTGTGACTTCAGAGAATTGGGTGGATTTGAAAATCCCACTAAAAATTACTTTAGAGCATGGATGTCTTTGAAGAGGGCTCACATACAGCTCTACCCGAAGTTGCTGTTTCCAGACTGCAGGGGACTCTGCTGCTAGCCAACAGAGTTCAACACATCACCTTCCTATCAAAATGTAATTGGAAACGTCCTATATGTGGTAGGGTGTTGGAGACCAATTACCCTGTCACTGTGCTCTGCAGCTTGGGAACTGTTTACTTCAATAATTATGACTACTTAATTCCGTCTTCTGAGCATAGTTTATTTTTTCCCCTGTTAAGCCTCATTTGCCTCTCCCTTTTCCTAATTTTCTTGGAGAAATAGCTGGTGTTATTGCCCACCTCAAGTGCTTGTTACTGGGGAGGTGATGGAAGATGTCCAGACCTACTCAGCAAGCAGACTTTGGACTAGCGTGGAAATTGTTGCTTTGACCATTCCTTGCCTTGCCTTTGTCCCTCTTTGTGCATCTTTGTTCCTTCTATCCTTGGCTGTTAACTCATGTATTGAAAAAAACCCTGCTCTCCCCCTGCATATCCAGTCTCTGTCTTTTCTGTCTGCATGAAAAACATGTTATTCAGGCATCACCACTCCCTTTTGTTTCCTTACTCCCCATCTTCATTCTGCACCTGCTTGCTGGGCCTCCTTTTTAACTGGATAAGAGCAATCTGCAGGGCAGGAGCTCTGCTTCCATTTCACAGCAGGGTCCTGTTCTTTACCACCACTCTAAAACTTTATTGAATGAAATGTTTCTGTACCTCAGATTACTTCCGCACACCTGGACAGCCCACCAGCAATCCCTCCTAGGCAACCAACCTCTAAAGTGTATTCGCCAAGGTACTCGGTACCTGACCGGACCTGCATCTCTGACCCCCCTGAAAGCCCTCCTGTGTTACCACCACGAGAACCTGTGCGAACTCCAGATGTTTTCTCTAGCTCACCACTACACCTCCAACCTCCACCACTGGGGAGAAAAAGCGAACTTGGTAACACCTTTTTCCCAAACAGTCCATCACCATTTACTCCCCCTCAGACACCTTCTCCACATGTAGCACGGAGGCATCTTCCATCACCACCTTTGATACCACAAGATGTGGACCTCCATTCTGTTGCTGGACCACCTGTTCCTCCACGACAAAGCACTTCTCAACATATCCCAAAGCTTCCTCCAAAAACTTACAAAAGGGAGCACACACACCCATCAATGCATCGAGACGGACCACCGTTGCTGGAGAATGCCCATTCCTCCTGAATTATCCCTTGCGCTGGGAGTCGCGTTTTCCTGGTGCTACGTCTGTTGCTGGCAATGGATGCACTGAACCTGGTGGTGCCAAGGAGTTGGGATGTGTATGCCAAACACTAAAAACTCTCCAATAGATTGGAAATGGAGTGTACAGAAATGGGATTTCAAAAACAGACATTCTAGTTGAAAAACCGGTTAACTTGCTATTCTTGTTTTAGTATGCAGGACATTGTTCTAAAGTAGTTGGACAACTGATTGTACCAGAAAACAGATTTGAGGGACTTCTTTGGCCAATGAGCAGAGACTGTGTTTGTATAATGATCAATAATGTCCAGTACAGGAAAGAAAAGACTCTGGTATCCATCAGTTCCTTACAATGGCACAGTTTATGGAATGAAAACATTATGCACTTTTTAAAAATCTCAAACAGGGAACTTTATATCCTCCTTAATTTTTTCTTTGCTTTACTCCCCGCTTTAAAATACCTTCCTAAAATTATGAGAAGGACTGTGAGGAAGATCTGTGGTACCTAACTGAGCTAGGATTAAGGCCAAGCACTGTATTGCAGTCCTGTTTACAAGTTGTTACAATGAGTGGTAGGGGGTACCTAGGCTTCACCAAAGAGGTACTTTATTATTATTTTCTGAAATATTATGGTGCCAGTTCAAAAATAAATTTTTGCCAGGAAGCATAATGTCTAATTATTGCTTTCTTTAGACAGAAGAGATGAAAGTCTTACATCATTAAGAGGACAGTAAGTTGTTTTTTTTTTAAAAGCAGCACTATCATCCGACGTGAATATACTAGTACATTTAGGAGACTGTTAATCTCTGCTAGGTCATGTCACATTCTTTTTAAGGTTTACTGATAATCCATTTCATGGCTAGTAGCTATTCGTTTTCAGTCATGCCATGAAAACAGGCACTTGAGAAAAGGAGCACTCACTGGTAAACTTCCATAGCTATTGTCATGTTTTACTAACAGTAGATTAATCAGCATACATAGAATTGCCTTGCAGTTGCATAAATCATGTGTATATAGTGAAGGTTGCATAAATATACTTGCAGATTGTTTTTAATTTAATTGAAATAAAGATACAGATATGTTTGGCTGACATACGTTAAATTATTACACAGACAGATGTACAACTCAGTTTTTCAGTTAAGCACTGAAGGGGATAAAAGCACATGTTGTGGTACGTATTTTTCCTAGTTCAGTGTATGTATTTTAGTAATAAGAGCCTAAAGATAAATCAGTTTTGGCATGTATTACAAAGTAATAATTTAGTAATATCTGAGAAGCTGGGTTACTCCCAAGGTGAATTATTATATGTTATAAAATTTCTCACACCTGCTGTATGACACTTGTTAGAAAAATTCAAACTTGTATTAACCTTTGCAGTAGCTTTCTGTGTCCAAAATACACATGTACTGGTATAAGTATCATGACATGGATTATCCATAAACCTGTGTACTGCTCTTCAACTCTAGACAATACTGTGACAGTAATGCATGGCAGTTACTGAAGAAAAGAAGCTCTATAATCTCCAGTACAGTATGTATATGAAGTGTAAAGTATCTCATCTTCAGTTAATATGGCTCATGAGACAAAGTAAACTCATACAACATTTCCTCTTTGGAAGAAGAATACATTTCAGCGCCTTGGAAAGCTGTGTCATTAGAGATGGTGTTAGTTGAATGATGGTGGAAATCACCATTTTTAATGCTTTTTGCACTGCCATTGATCAGTGCCCCTTGGTCCTCTAGTGTGGTCATTACATTTCAGAAAGTGCTCTGATTTCGTGAACAAGAATAACAGTTTTCATCATAGTCAAATGTTGAAATTTGTCAGTTCTATTCCTTCTTTGATGTCTTTAACAACTTTGTTTTGAAATATTTTCCTGGCAAAAGAAGAAAAAGTGAAGATCTCTAAACCTTGGCTTCAGAGGAGAACACTATATGGGAGCCTTGTAAAAACCCTGAAGCTACAGGATGCATATTTAGGTTATTGGTTCTTTGGATATAAATGCCGTGATAGGCATACTGTTCACAGTGTCATCTAAATTATTAGCTCATCAGCAGATTACCAGGGAAAACTCCTTAAATTTAGAATTTCTGACCTTCTGTACTCTTGCTATTTTGCAGTCAAGGCAGACTAGGCAGAAGGAATGATCTAGTGGTTAGGTTGCTCAGCTAGAAGCAGAGACCTCACATGGACCCTGATAATCAGCAGATTTCTTGAATGTCGGTAGGTCTCTGTTTCCCTTTGTGAAATTGAGAAAGCTGTTTCACATCTTTGAGGATAAAAGTCCTTTACTGGTGAGGTACTGGGACAACAGGTAATAATGGCCACCGTGCAAGAACCTAACTTAAACATGCCTTGGAGCTCAGCAGAATGGGTTAGTCATGCAGTGCACAAATCATGGTGGTGTCTCAGCTGCAAAGAGGAAGGTCAGGATGAGAGTCCAACCTGTTGCATTTAGAATAGAAGTTTTGAGTATAGCTGCTAAAGCACTGTTTTGTCTAATGACATGTTTATTTGTGTTAATTATTTAGTCTGGAATTACTTCTTATTTGGACCTTGTTTACATTAGTGACAATGCTTCTCACCTAGAAAACAAAATCATTTTAATGATGCTGTTTCCTTGGTAAAATTGCGCTGGATGGTCTGACATGGCCTGGGATGATGGACAATGAAACATGCTTGTTTGGAAGCTAAGTGAGAAGTGAGTTGCTCTACTACTCTAGAGTGCTGATGAAAAAAAAAAAAAAAAAAAAATCAGCCTAAACAGCTCCAAACTGCAGTCAGCATTATAGAGTTCAGCAGAACTTTATAGGTGACCTTACAGGCGAACAGGTGAACTTTAACAATTTGTACTGTTATACATCAAGGTTTCTTCTTTATATATAGTCTAGTGCAACAGTGGAGCATAACCTGGGTTTGTTCATTTTCTTCCAGAGTGTCATGATTGTGTGTTAGCTCAGAAAAACCCTCTGGGAATTTGGAAGGATTCCAAGTGCAAGATCCTGCACCTGGATCGGGGCAACCCCTGGTGTCGATACAGGCTGGGGGCTGGAGAGCAGCTCTGCCGAGAAGGACTTGGGAGAACTGGTGAACACGAGCTGGCGATGTGCGCTCACAACCCAGAAAGCCAACCACATCCTGGGCTGCATCAAAAGCAGCGTGGCCAGCAGGGAGGGGATTCGGCCCCTCTGCTCTGCCCTGGTGACACCCCATGTGGAGTACTGCTTCCAGCTCTGGGGCCCCCAACATAAGAAGGACATGGACCTGTTGGAGCAGGTCCAGAGAAGGCCACAAAGATGATCCGAGGGCTGAGCACCTCTCCTTTGAAGACAGGCTGAGAGAGTTGGGGGTGTTCAGCCCCAACTGTTTGTTGGAGAAGAGAAGGCTCCAGGGAGACCTTACTGTGGCCTTTCAATACTTAAAGGGGGCTTATAAGAAATATGGGGACAAACTTTTCAGTAAGCCCTGTTGTGATAGAACAAGGGGTAAGAGTTTTAAACTGAAAGAAGGAAGATTTAGACTAGATAAGGAAGAAATTTTTTACGAGGGTGATGAGACACTGGCCCAGGTTGCCCGGAAAGGTAGTAGATTCCCCAACCCCAGAAACATTCAAGGTCAGGTTGGATTGGGCTCTGAGGAACCTGATCTAGTTGAAGATGTCCCTCCTTATGGCAGGGGGGTTGGACTATAGATGGCTTTTAAAGGTCCCTTCCAACCCAAACTATTCTATGATTTTGCAAGTGCCATGCATTTATGTCTGTTCGGCATGCTGCTTGGAAAGTCAACTATCATGCTGCCAGATGACTCCAAGGTACATGCTGTTGTCATGACATTCAGCAGCCCAGGCAAAGTTTTTCAATAACTGTCTGCTAATGGAGAACGTCATCCTACTTCAGGATCACTACCATCCTCAAGAAGCCATCTCCAGGGTGGGCTAACCTGTTTCCCTAATATGCCCCTCTTTTAAATCGGGGGGAGAGGTCTGTCTCAGATCATTCAAGATTTAAATTGACATCGTGGGATTTTTAATTATTTTTCTTTTGCGTGTATCTTAAATTAGACTTCCTGTTGAACTGGGTCTGATTCCAGCTTGGTGATTTCACTGAAGGTACCACTATTGAAGATAGTAGATTATTGTGCTTCAGGGAGAAGGTTTTATTTTGTTACCTACGAGGAAGTTTCTTTTCAGCTTGAAGAGGTGCTGGAACAGATTTGCCTCACAGCAGGCTATGTGCAATGCCGGTGTGGTATATTAAGCCTCAGTTACCTTATTTGTGGCTATTGTCTCAACCTAGTGTGGCATTTTAGAGGCAGCCTCTACTACTTGTATTTCTAGCAATTGCTGAAATTTAAGCTCAAAACCAGAAAGAGCCCTCATTCATGAATGTCTGTCTCACAAATTCTATGAAAGTTAAACATAATGTTTCTTAGTACTTTGCTGCTGTGAGCGGTGCAATTTGCTGCAGTATGTCAGAGTCCCTCCTTGCCGCTGTTTCCCAGCCAGCAAGGAGAGACTTGTTAAAAAGATGACATTAAAAAGTTTGCAAATTCTAATGGGTTTTCCCCCTCACATCGAAATACTGTTTTTCAGTTGTTGAATTGTCATTTCAAAACGTAGAGGGTGCATGGGCTGAAGCCTTTTTAGCTCTTATTCATTAAGGAGAGAAATCTGTGGCCCAATATAGTTGTAAGAACAAAAGCCATTTTAACTTAATTTGTAAATTCCATGCCTTATTTTCCATTAAAAAAAAATCCTTAAGTGCATTTTTCTGTTAACAGTGAGCAAATTTCCCTTTTGCCTTCAGTGGAAAATAGTGCATTAAGTAGCCAACTGCTGCAGCATTACAAGGCAAACAAAGTAAAGAGTAAGTCACTTTTTTTTTTTTACTTTCTAGCCAGAGAATGTGAAATCCTGTACCAGATGGCTGAAAAACTGAAAGGGAAAAATAAAGTAAAATAAAAAAACATATCATGCCAGTTGCATGACAGTTTTAGTAGCTGCCAAATGTGCCTTTTATCAAAGAACATCTAATATTTTTAAAAAGAAGGGAAGCCAAAGGTAGACAATCAGGGCTGCATGTTGCTGGAATTGCTTTGGAGAAATTTGTTCAAATCTACTTTGGAATAAGCCTTTTTTTGTTTGTGAAAAGAAGAAATTTTAGTTTCCGGTAAGTTTGTTCCAGTATGTGTGTACATTGGCCTTTGTTTGATGGCACGGGTACTTGCCAAAATGAGTGAATGTTAAAAGCTATGTCAGTCCAGTTGTAAAAAGAAAAAGCGGAGAAAGAGAAGGGGTAGATTTAGCTGGCACATATGATGACCTTTGTATGTAACTGTCTGTAGGTGATACCTGTATGCTGTGTCTTCAGTGGTATTCAGATTGCATTTAAGTCAAAATTTAATAGTGGCTGTTATCTTTTGGCGTTGCAAGATATGTTCTAATGATAATAAAAAAAAAAAAAAAAAGCCTTACATATACCAGAAGTGTAGACTTTTGAATATGTAAGATACTCTGAAAGTCCTTGTCTGAGACTGGCTTCCTTACATTTAAATACTGTGTGCTTTACACTAAGGACGATCACGAGTCTGCTACAGATGTAGATTTTGCTCAGGATAGTAAAAATACTAAAGACACAGTTGCTTGTGAGCAGAGAAACCTTACAGAGCAGAAGACAAGTAAGCAAGGTGTACTTACAGTAGGGGACACAAAATAGCATCTTTTAACTGTGGTGGTCTGTGCCCCAGGATTACTCATGGTGAGTGTTACTCCAGCTCTGCAGCTTTCCATTACAACTTACTGTGTCAAAGTATCTGCAGTTTATGGGTAAATACTGTCTCTTTAATTTTAATGTATGAATTTTTTAGGTAGGCAATTTTTAGGTAGAGGCTACATCTTGTCTTCTTGTTGAATCAGATCACAGTAAGTAAAGGGACATTACGTTTAATATCTGGTATCTGGCAATAGGCAAAAGATCAGCTTTCAAAGAACAGAGTGAGTAAAGAAAAACCACTTGCAGGTAGAAACTGCTCAATAATCACGGTTGCCTCCTCCATCCAATCACCCCACAAAACCAAACAGCAGCCAAAGACTACTACCCATGCCCCAGCTCCTCTCCTGTTTAGGCACAAGCATCGGGCCCTAACAAATCAGCCTGGAGTTTGGAAGAAGCAACTGGATTCTTTGGAACCTGTTGCAGTGGTTGTTACGGTTTGAAGAACCTGCAACTGTTTTTTATCGTATAGACCCAGTGACCCCTCCGCACCTGTGAAAAAAACAAGGAGACCCGAGGATTGAAATATAAACAGATTTAATAGAATAAGACTAAATAATTAACATGAATAATACTAAAGAACCACTATTGAGCCCTATACCAATCTAACACAGGCAGGGATTGTACCCAGCCCATTCCCCACAGGGAGTGTGGGGCCCTCCCTGCAGGGACAGCCAGTGTGGGACCCTGCGAGCGCTGGGGCTTCGGGAGGAAGGGAAGGGCTCAGGGCTCCGGCACCGGGGCAAGGAGTTCTCAGGGTGGCAGCCATCAAGGGAGAGAGAAAACTCCCCAGCAAACTTTCCAATTTATGTTGAATGTGCTGTTCATGGTATGGAATAACCCTGTTGGCAGCTCGGGTCAAGTGCCCAGGCCTCGCTCCTCCTCACCCCTGCACCTGGCAAGGCTCAAAACCACTGAGACCTTGAAACCCACATACCACAGCTGGCTGTAAAGTAAATATTGTCATAATTCAGACACTAGGGTCTTCTAAAAGTGCGGTTTTCCCTTAAAAAATAGAAGAGACCTTGCTGAAAAGTAAAATTACTGAAAGATAATTTAATCCTATGTCGCTCAAACCAGGACAGTGGTTTTTGCCCTTACTGAGGAATATTTATACTTGTAATACAGATGAAAATACTCTAAGAACTTGTTGAGGAAGCCAGGATACATTGCAACTCTGGGGAAAAAAAGTAGGAGAAAGTCCCTATATTATATAAACTTGGAAGTAGCCTCAGCTGCTAAGCCTCAGCCTCAGGGAATGGTGAGACCAGGTGAGACGTTTGACCAGCACTGAAAGTCAAAGTTACCCATGATCAGAGAAGAGTCCAGGGTGGCTGACAAGCAGGGAGCGTAGCCATGGAGAGGTGATCTAGAAGAGTCACAACCACAATGAGAGTGTGTCCTGTTGGGGCTGTCTCAGGCACTGGCAGTTCCCCAGCAGCTAACCCATAGACACGGTCTACAACCCTATTGTTGAAGGGGATTTGAAGAGAAAACCCCTTAGTAGATGTGCACAGGAGTAAAATTCCATTTGGGCTGTTGATTCAAAACTCTGCTGGCATACTATGATCCCTGAGACCACTGTCCTCAAGTGACAGAATGCTGCCAGGAGCTACAGAGCAGTAGGAGGAATGCTACATGCACTTACAGGTGCCACGTGGCATGGCAAGCTGTGAGCATCCCTGTTTGTGGTGTCACTGTTTTGGACCTGCTGAGAATGTGACAAAGGTAGGATGGTGTTGATAGTCAGAACTGGAATTAAATTTGGTATTTATGATATACAGCAAAATATTAAGATCTCTTACACAGTTGGATAGTTGAAATTACAGTGGTGTGATCGTCAGTGGAGGAGGCTCATGCAATTTTTTTTGTGAAAGCTCATGTGTCTGTAACAGAAGCAACAGGAGTATAGGAGATGGAGGAAGGACCTGAAAAAATGTCACAGTGAGCTGCTCCAACAAACGGGATCTTGACCAGAAGCCTAGAGAGTGAATTAGCTGAGTGCTGGGTAAGGGTCTTGGAACCAGGTGTATGTAAACAGTCTTCTAGCGTGCCTGCACGTGCAGGAGAATGGGATTTTGTAGGTAACGTTGCCTCAGAAAGGGACCTGAGAAACATGTGTTTCTTCATTTAATGGACGCAAACTTGTAGCTGATTCAGTCAAAGGAGTGTTATTTAAAATCAACATTTATTTGGCACAGGAAAAAGAAATCCAGAGCACACATGTACACTAAAGGTGAAGTTGGATTGGATCCTGCAACAGTTTGTGTGTTTCTGTACAGTGCTGAGCATCATTCATTCATTTTATTCACATTTGCAGATTCTGAGCAGGTACGAGGACATCTCAAATGGTAAGTATAAGCCAGGAAGTAAGAACTCATACAGGAACAGGAAGAAATAACCATCAATTCTGACCATGCCTTAAATCACTAAAATAGAAGCTAAAATCCACGTGCGTTTTACAAGCAAGGGTCTGCCACTTTGGAAGGGTTTCCTCACCCAGGAGCTGTCAGCAGGTAGGTTTTCCCCTATGTTCTGTTTCTGTCCTGGCATCTGCCTGGCAGGTGTGAGGAGCAAGTTCATTCTATGAGGAAGTGTCGTTATATATGAAACCAAAGACACAAACATCAGAGCCCCAAACATCAGTTCTGTCTATGGCTGATTCCTTTGCAGAAGAAACAGGCTTTGCTGATGCTTTAGTTACAAGTATCTGGCTCTTCATATATATTTCTGTGCTGGCCCTGCCCTGTCTGACTGAAAGCTGCAAAGTCCTAGGAAGTGTCTTTGTGATGCAGTGGCTGGTCAGGACGGAGCAGCCCTGACTGGGAAGGGCCCGGAAATTTGTAATTTGATGAGGATGTGAAGGAGAGGAAAGAGATGGAAGGTTTTTTGTCATTAAAAACCCTAGATTTAAAAAAAATAATTCCTAGAATAGTTTCCAAAAGCTGGTGTGGGGGGAAGGATGATGCTTTTTTCCTTTTTGTAAGGAGAAGTAGTGGATTTTTGGGTCCAGTAAGATCTATGGGGCAGGCATTAGCTAAAACATTTTATTCTCTGGGGTTTTGCTTGGTCACCTCCTTGAAATGTTGGGAAAACTGTGATTGAGATAAAGGATGGACTTTTCTGCCTTAGGCGGATAACCCTTTTCACACACACCTCTTTGCTCCACCAGAGGAGGAGAAGCAGACGGTCGGTGCAGGTCAGTCGATATTGTGGGGCAGCTGTAGGCCCTGCATCTGCAGCGGGTGTTCGCCACCGCAGCCAAGGAGCCTGCCCTTCCTGTACTGCTGCTGCTGACAGGAGAGCCAGGTGGTGTGATGGGCGCCCTTCTCTTGGCACCAGATTCAGTCACCCTTCAGTGGTGTTGGAGTCCCAAGCCCCTGACCTCACAGCCTTGCATATTTCCCTTGAGACACTGCTGTTGGTCCCCCGGAGCCAGTTCACAACCTCTTCAGGTGAAGCTGTTCTTGATGACAGACTAGTGTCCCAACCCTGCCAAAAAGGTTGATAAAACCACATTTCCTCTTGAAGCTGCCCTTGGCATGCCCCACCTTCAGCTGACACCACAGCCCTGTGCCGACGGTGCTCTTGCTGCTGGGGTGTGATGTGGTTATGGCTCCAGAAGGCTGTGTTTCTCTCCACACACAAAGCTACAGTCTTCTGCAGAGACTAGTGTTACTGAGGGTTTGTCATGCCGAGATGTGACGAGGATGGCACAAGTCTGGCATTGTTGTGGGAGAAAAAATATCCTTGCACAAGAAGGTGGGCTTGTGACTTTGAATGCGTGGCATCCTCGACTTTTCTGCCCTAGTGTCCTAATTTTAGCTAGAGGAACTGCTCCGAAGCAGGGTGCTGCACATGATGGGCCTTGTAAGGTGATTTCAGGCCAAACAGAGTTAGCAGAGAGTATTTCAGCTGTGCTACAGACAAGGAGTCAGGACACTGGTTGACTGTGTCAGTGTCCACATCGATCCACAGTGGGGACAGGGCGGAGAAGAGTCTCTGTCTCTTGTGGCAGGCCCTGAGCTCAGCCTGCATCACCTGCCTGGAGACACGGGCATTTCCGACAGCAGGAGCAGAGATCCATACAGCAGGAGGCAATTCAAGAAACAGCATGCCGCAAAAAAGGTGAAGGAGAATTTTGGGGACTGATAGAAGTCCAAAAGAAAGGATGCTGCTGATTAAAGCAGTACAAAGCCCAGGTGCTTCAGCTGATGCTTATTAGACCTTCTCACACCAGCAGCGTAATGTGAGCTGGCCTCCTGGAAGACATCTTTGATGGTGTTTTTTCTTTTGGAAAGTGCAGGAAAGAGGGGAACTTCAGACTTCTGGCCAGGTTGCCAAGGCTGCAAAGGTAACCCCTCTGTTGTGGGTGACACCAAATTAGACCTGGCTTGAATTCGAAAGAGCAAAGATGTATGGCAAATCAAACAGCATTGGGGGATGAGGGGGAGGAGAAGATAGTGGGGTTTGACCAAAGCTTTCCAAAACTCCAAGGAAAGTTAAGTCAGGCAGGGGTGAAAGCTAGCAAGTTCCTGTGCTTATTGGACCTGCTGGCTGAGCTCCACTTCAACCCACAGCCTGGCCCTGCCCTGTGCTAGGAAGAGCAGGATGCATTTGTAAGGCAGTTGTGACAGTCTCCTCTCCCCCACCCCTCCACCTACTGTGTTAGTCAGGGGGCATCTTGGGGCCTCGCTTGTCTGTCTCCACCCTCAGGGACCTGGGGAAGCACTGTCGCGCTTAGGCTGTGGCCTGCCTTTCTTGGGGCTGCTTATTTCTTTTTGAAGAGCTTGCGGAAGGAGCTCCGGAAACCCCCCTTGGGCTCGTGCCGTGGGTTGTGGTCGCTGAAGGATGTTTGCTCATTGTCATCCTTCTGGCAGAACCTGGTGTTGTCTTCTGCATGGAGCTCCTAAAAGGGAAAAGACAATTTAACCAGCATTTGCAACCTCACATCCTTGTCACCTTCTCTCTCTCTGTGCTAGGAAGGACCTGGTGTGTGAGGAGGTGCTGGCAAGGCTGGGAGACAACAGGTCACCCAGGACTCGGCAGCACTGGTGCCTCTGCAGAGTGCTTGTTGCTGTCTCAGAGGCAGTGGCAGAGGAGTAGAGACATAAGCACTGTTAGAGGGCACTGGAGCTTTGCTTGCTAAGCTTTTTGTTTAGGGGGAGCTTACTAGCCCCTTTTGCCAACGAGGGAGTAAGCCAGCATGGGGAGTTGAAGGAACCTCCCACCCGCTCCTTGCTCAGGAGCTCTCTTTACCCTAGGGCAGTGAGGCTTCAGGCTTCTTGAGCTGATATGGTGTGAAAGACTTTCTGTTGGCTCTGCTGCTGCCTGGCCTTATATCTGTGGGGCAGAAGACTTCATCAGCACACACACCTTGTGGTAAATGTGCCATGAAAAAAATCTCTTCCCCTTTCAAGATAGTGCTGAGTTCCTCCTAGCAAGGCCCTGGACAAGACCCTTTTCTCCCGTTCTCCCCACCACTGCCACAGTAGTCTCCTTTGCTCTGTGGGGGAGAAGCTGTCCTGCAGTTCTGGACTAGCTCCACATCTGCGCCCTGCTGTGAGCCATAGCTCTGTGCCGGAGAGTGCCAAAGAACTCACAGGCTCCTGTTTATGGGGGACCTGTGTCCCCATGGCTCTTCTCCCTCTGCCTTAACATCCCTGCTCAGCCGTCCACCACCGTGCTCACACTTCTTTCTCTTTTCTTTCAAGGTTCCTTGCTGCCTTTTCAGTCAGGCTGTCAGAACCTTCCTCCTATCATCCCCTGCATCTACAGCCTCACCTGTATCTTGCCTTATTTTAAGAGGAGGGTGTTTCTCCAGGCAGCACTGAGACAACTAGTGAAGCCCCTCACAGCACCCTTGGCCTCTTCCCCAGGAAGTATGAAGAGCATTTCCCCCCCGACTGTGACAGCTCAAAGCTGACTCTGAACAGGCACTGCAGACTATGGAAGCATTGTTCCTGCAAGACCTGGTGTCCCTGAAAGAGCAGAGTGCCACCTGCCACAACAGTGGTTGTCTGAGGGATGCAATTGCTGGGCTCTGGTTTATTTTTCACACAGACTATTAGCATGGCCCTACGATCCGTGCAACAAACACAGGTGAAACAAAATCCATAGACCAGATCCTTGCTGGTGTAAATGAGCCGAATTCAGCCAAGTCATGCTGATTTACACTGGCTGAGGATCTGATACTAAATCCATTGGTTTTCTTAACTCAGCACTCCTCACAGCAGGTGGAAAGGCACCTTTTTAACTGGGTGCCACCATAGCACTAATTTCAAACAGCTTTATGTTCAGTGACCCTGATCAGATGTAACATTTACTTGTGGGAGAAGCTTAGTGACAGCTAGAGACAGGTGAGTGGCTAGCTTGTCTCAAGGGTGTTCTAGCTGTTGCTCAGCCAGCTGTGTGCCTCAAGCCCGTGCTTGCCCCTGGGAAAGATGTGTATGTGAAAAGGAGATGTCTTGTCCCTCCCTTGGGCATGTACATGCAGATGAGGACTTTGAATGTGTGGACTTGAAAGCTATTTTGGCTTGTTCTGCCCTAACTGTATCTCATATCTTTCTCCTGCTGCTGCCGCTGCTTCTGCACCACCATGTGCCTTTTTTTTTTTTTTGTCTTCCTATTTAAGCCTCCTTACTTCCAAGAAGCTCTGTTTTTCACCCGCTCCTCTTGCGGGGGGGAAGTAGCTCCTTTGGGAGCTTCGAGATGAGGCTGAGATCATGTGAGGCTGGACATTCCTCTCCTGTTTCTGCTGCAGCCGGCTCCCACTGCTGCTCCGTGTGCTGTAGAGTCTGGTGCTCACACCTTCAGCGCTCCTCGGCAGCTCCTTCAGAGACCTGCTCAGCTGCTTGCCTTTGCTGTGGAACATCTCACGCTTGTAAGTACTGCTGCTTACAGGAGTGCAGCTCTTAGGCAATGGCTGTAAGGCATGATCTGTCCTCTCTGGTTCTGACGTGAAGTTAACAGGCCTAAGGAAGCAAATGTCTAAGCTGGACTCAGAAGAGGCTGGGGAGCAATTCTCAAAGAGAGCGAGGTTTTGGAAAGCATCATCTTCATAGGGGCCTGGCAGGGTGAAAACCTCCCCAGGGTAGTCAAACTCTTCGTAGCTTGGCACAAAATTCCTCGCATCCTGCAGCAGCTCCACAGAGGTCCTGATGGCTCTCTCAGTGTTTCCCACTGCATCAGCTGGTGGTGCTTCATACTCCATTTCAGGGATGGATTGTAAGGGGGCTGTCAGAGCCTTGAGTTCCTGCTCTGTGAGCTGAGAGGATGCAAGGATGTTCTCTGGCCTCTCATGTTTTCTACTTTCCATTTCCCAGTCAGGGGGCTTTACAGCCTGGATGTTCTCCATCATGGTTGGCTGGGGTTTCTTCATCTGGGGCATCAAATGCCTTAAAATAAGAAACAAAACAACAACAACAACAAAAAAAACCCAAACCAAACAAAAAAAAACCAAAACCAACCAAACAAAAAAAAAAAAAACAAACAGAAGGAAGTGGAACACTAAAGGATGACCAAGAGACAGCACAACAAGCCCCCCTCCCCCTTCACTCCTCTAGCCCCATTCTCTTGCTTTTAAGGTGAAACAGTATTATCGTATCTTGGAAAAGAGTAACAGAGCTGCTGCTAATTGAAATTGCCTGGCTGGCAATTTCAGCAGGAGCAAATTTGCAGGGGTAGAACTGCTTATCCAATAGTTTTGGCTGGCTTTTGTGCTCTACACCATGAAATTAATAGAAACTGAGATGAGAAGCCAACTGCTCCATCTCTCTCTTGTTTATCTGCATTTTAGATTTTTTCTTTTCTTCTCTTTCTGTAATGTAGGGGCTGTGGTCTGATTGACTTTTCAGGTGGACAAGGTTTCCCTGGACAAGGGTCCTCTCTTGGGTAGGGTGACTCTGTCCCCAGAAGTGTGTCAGGAGTACTTGGCGGGCTCCTACCCTCCATGTGTTCCAGGTAAGTCAGCAGAGAGTACTGCACTGGATGCGGTATTAGGTGCAGGGTTTGTACATCCACAACCTTTAATGACCACTAGTCAGGAAAGCCCCACTGTCATCTGGGGATATAATGAATGGAGTGGGGGAACCTTGTGATGTTCAAGATGTGCAGAGGTCTGCATCTGGGGCAAGAAAACCCCATGCATCAGACCAGGCTGGGAGATTTGGGTCGAGCAGCAGCCCTGGTATGAACTTGTGGTTATAGCCAATGCCAGGGTAAAGATGAGCCGAAGGCATGCTCTAGTGGCAGACAAGGCAAACCCTGACCTGAGTTGTATTAGGAGCTGCAGGGCCAGCCGAGCCTGGGGAGTTATTTTTCCCCCTTCTGTTCAGTGCTGATGAGCGGCACCTGGACCCATGTTGGCCCCTCTGTTTAGGATGAATGTGGGGAAACTGGGGAGCCGCCATCTGAGACTACGAAGATGGGAACCTTGTGCATCGCACCTATGAAGGGAGGAAGATCAGCTTGGGTAGTTTGGTGAGAAGGAAGCTGAGATTGATCTAGTAACACTGCCATTTGAGGGGGGGCTCAGTATGGTGAAGCCAAGCTGCTTGTCATTGCTGTCAGTGTCAAATGATGTAAGGAAGCATAACAGCCACAAATTGCTGACGTAAGAAAGAAGGCAAGTCTAGTGCGCTTCTCCGATCATCATCTCAGTTGGCACCTATCAGTAGTCTAGAAATGGCAAAGATTTTGCTGGGTGCTACCAGCAGCCCTGTCTTGAATCAGTCTTGTGTCTTTTTGAACCCATTTGTGCTTGGATCTGTTCAGTGACGTGTTGTGTGGAAAAGTACTTTTTTGTCTTGTCTGAGACCTTAGTCGTGTTTCCTAGCTCTTGTAATGTTGACAGCGAATATTGTGGAGTGTTACTATGCACACTGCTGACAGGCCTACACCAAAAAAACGTCCTCCCTGTTACACTGTTAAGACGGCTAGCAAGAGCATTGACAGCCCTGGGTAGAGCTCTGAAATGTTTCCTGCTTGTAAGCCACATGGTAGTGGACAGCAGGAAGAAGCCAGCCCTTCCTTTCTCTACATGTATACAGGGCGTAGTCTTGGAAACAGTAGTCTGTAACTGCCTAGTGTCACTACCATAGTATGTGTGAGGAGAGAGTTTTCAGCCTACTTTGAAAGCCTTCTACTAGGACAATAGGCTTACGGGGTTGTTGTGCCAGAGGAGGGTGCTGGTGGGAACGACTGTATTGTCTCTTCAGAGTGGATCCCGCTGTCCCGAATAGATGTTGCACTGGGTGTTGGAGAAACCTCTTGGCTTGTACACTGAGAGGTGAGACCTTTGTACAGCTTCACCAGGGATGACCTGAGGGAGGAGAAATCCATCGTCGTGCTAAGAAATAAGGCAGGGAATGAGCACGAGCATGTAGAATCACAGAAAACAGGGCTGGGAGGGACCTTAATATTCCCATTCATCTCTTCCCACCCCAAGGAAAGACCTGTTCCACTTACTTAGTCTATCCCAGTCAGCAGGGCATCCTGCTTTCTGTCCTGTTCTTAACGCCTCTCCTGATAGTGGTCCCTCCCCAGCAGTCTGCTCCAGCCCTTTACCACCCTCCATATGTGGTATGAAGTTTGATCTTGTCCTACTCCCCCAGTGAATCATCACAAGGAGCAAAGGCAACCAGATTTTTATTTTAGTAAAGTCTTGATTTCAAGGAACTTTTCTGAACCACAACTTTAGAATCTATATTCAGGGTCATTTCCATCACAGTTCATCTCCAACACATTATCGGAGGCTTTTGTTTCTCCCATCCGACTCCCCCAGTAAAATAAGATAACACTATTCTTTCACAGTCTTAGCCTATGAGGGCTTCAGGCAACAGACCTGGCATTCACCAGGGCCCCAAGCTGCCAAAACAGTCCCCATGTGTTCTCCCACTGGAGAGTGACTTTGCTGTCACTTTAATGAATCAAATGTTCCCATGAAACATGTGGCTGCTATGTGTAGAAGGATTAAACTGATTTTCCTTTCACTCTCGGAGTTAGACACAAGGGCCCACCCCAAATCTGACCTCAGTTTGGAGGACAAATGCCAATAGTGGGCCTTCTCCAGTATTCATATGCAAAGGGATTTGTTTTATTTCAACAGAGCAATGTGCCTGATCTTGCCTGGACCTAAAGCCCCTGTTTCCAGGCTTCCCCCACACCTCCCTTTCCCTGGTGATAGAAAGAGCTGATGTTGTGCTTACTTCTTCAGCTTTTTCCTCTTCTGTATAAGCAGGTCTTCATTGCATTGGAAGAGGAGGCTATAGTGTGAGATGAAAACCCGGAGGCGCTGCACACACACCAGCAGCAGGTAATAGTCAGGATGCTCTTGCTCCGTGAACTTCAGGACATTCTGGGGCACAGAGGAGAGCAGACTGTTTGGAGGGTGTCCTAAACCCTTCTGGGGAGAAGGTGCTATTGGGACCATGGATTAGTGCTCTAGAGTGTCCATAGCACAGCACTGTGGGAGCTTTTCTAGGTAGCATCAGTTTCTGAGTGACTTGAATAGGGCCTGCCTCCTGCTGCTCCAGCGCAAATACGCAAGTAACTGCTGTAAATGTCATGGAATGCATGGGTGATGCACCATTTGAGTTTAGCATTGGATAAATAAACCAATCTCTTGTTTTTATAAGGCTTGCTTTCTGTGTCATTTGCCTTGTCTGAAATGTTTCAGTACAATTCAGCTAACCCTCCTGAGAACAAGAACTCTTTTTATCAGAAAGCTCCGTGTAGGAAAGGTTGTTGGACCCTAGGAGCCTCTAGCCCTCTCAGTCTCTCAACTAGCAGGCATGTGGACCACTCAGCAAAGAGGCCAGTTCTGTTACAGGAGTTAGGTTGGAGCTCACAGTAGATGTGCTCCACCTCTGGCCTCCTGTTCTCCCAGAGCAGCAGAGCTTTTGGCTTCCCAGGGGACAAAAGTTAGTTCTGTCAGGCCAAATGGAGAAATTGCCAAATAGAAGCAAGATTCAGGTGAAAATGATGAAAATCAAGCCATTCTCAGCTGGTTTCCCTTTCAAAGGTTTTTTTCAGAGAGCCCACTGGGTTAGCCAGAAGCACTACGGGCCTGAATACTAGCTCTGAGTTAAAAGCCACATGTTGTGATAAGAGTTCAACAAGACAGGTTCCATCCTGGGGCCCTACCTGTAGATGAATAAGGTATTCAGGGATTCGCTGGACTATATGGAAGAACAAAATGTAGAGGTCAGACTTGATTTCTTCTTCTACCTGAAATAGAGAAAGCAACTTCAGAGTCTCTCCCACCCATAGAACGTCTGCTTCAAAATGGTTTTGGGGTTTAATGAGTAGTTATGCTGTAAGTACTTAAAACAGTTCACAGGAGCACGCCAGTCAAGTGGCAGTTGTGGTGATAATACACCGGTCTTCATCTTGCTTCTGGAAGGGATATTTGCAACTCCTTCCACCACCAATACTAGTCCTAAGGATGAAATTCCGTAGTTTGAGGATTATCTAGGAGGGACACTCAGCCTAAGTAAGTAGGGATGCACTAGTTAAGTTTCACTAAAACCCCAGGTAGATGCTGTTGTTCAGAATTAAGTTCTTAGTTTAGCCCTGAATGAATTGAACAAGATGAGATTTACTTCTAAGTCAAAATGTCTTGGAAGCGAGCTAGTGTGGTTTAGTTATTGCAATTTAAAACTACCTTTATATTTAACTTTCATAGTTTAAACCAAGAATCAAGTGTATGAGATCAAGTACCTGAAGCTGGACAGTAGAGACTGTTTTCTCTCTAAAGCACTTAGAGCCTCACTCTTGGTCACCCTGTTTGGATAAGTCCTCCATTTTTCAGGAGCCACTGTTTGCCTGGGACAGGTCTGGATAGCGTGTGCATAGGCAAGTTTTCTGGGAGGTTTGATCTGAGACATTATTTCATGTCGCAACAGAAATGTAGCTTGGGTTACACACATTGATGAATGCATTAAAGCTGCCTCTTCTAGGTGCATGCCAAGGAAACTGGCATTTGGTAACAGAACAAGTGGATTGGCAGAGAAGAGTCCTATCGTGGGCAGGCATAACAGGAAAAGATCCAGGCTTGTATGTTGCCATTATGTGTCTGTGAAACAGGCAGGAAGTTTACCTCCTTCAGGATCACCACGTGGATCAGCGAGATGCATTCTGGCAGGTCCCGCAGGTAAGCAACATAGTAGTCCAGAAAATTATTCTTACAAATGGAAAAAAGAAAATAACAAAGAAAATTAAGAGAGATTTTTGGTCATAGAGCCAGCCAGAACGGGAAACTGTTGATTCTCCATCATCACACTCCTGAGAGCTCATCGGTGAGCAGAGCTGTTAACTGTGTGAAGCTTTCAGGGCATGGGACTTCACAGAATCATAGAATGGTTTATGTTGGAAAGGACCTTAAATATCATTTCGTTCCAACCCCATGCCATGGGTGGGGACACCTCCCACTATACCAGGTTGCTCAAAGCTCCATCCCACCTGGTCTGGAAAACTTCAAGGGATGGGCCTCAACAGCTTCCCTCGGCAACCTGGGCGAGTGTCTCACCATCCGCATAGTGAAAAATTTCTTCCTGAGATCTCATCTAAATCTCCCCTCTTCCAGTTTAAAGCCATTGGCCCTGATCCTGTCACTACATGCCCTTGTAAAAAGTCCCTCTTCAGCTTCTTGTAGCTGGAAGGCTGCTATAAGGTCTCCCTGGAGCCTTCTCTTCTCCAGGCTGACCAACCCCAGCTCTCTCAGCCTGTCTTCTCAAGAAAGACTGTTTAATAAATTGTGTTCAGCTGTTGAGCACAGTATCTAAAACTTCATAGCAGTTGGAAGGAGTAGAGAGGCTGAGGAGGAAGAAGCTTTTCTTATTTAAGACTCTTAAAATTTAAAAAGCATCAGATGAGGTTTTACATATCCTTCCAGGAGAGGTCCCACCGCTCGCCAGCATTGAGCAGACCTTCACCCTGAGAAGATGCTGTTTTACCTAGGGCTACAAACCATATAGGATAAGAGGCCTGCCCACCCACTTGTCATAACTGAGCAAAGTATACTGGGGAAGAGGAGGATAAGAAACATGCTCTTTTTACACCCTGACTGTGAATACATGTGTCCAAGCTGTCATGGCTCACGTATGGCTCCTGCAACAGTCTACATCTCGTGCATTTATTATAGGGCTTGTGCTATATGGCTGCATGCCCCCAGGTGGGTCTGGCATGTGGGCTCCCGGACCAAACAAGTACTACAATACAGGGATTACCAGGCACCAGGACTCTGCTCAAAGGAGGCTGGCTGAAAGGCCTTTCCATAGCCACAGCTTCACAGCACAGACCCTCTGCTGCACAGTATCTCCGCCCACCTCTAAGCCATCAGCACAACATGAATCACACCAGACGAGTCCAGAGAGGTCTGTAACATACCTCATCATTTGTTAACTTCAGGAAGATGTCTCCTAGGATCCCTTGTCGTGGCCAGCTCAGAACTCGCTCCTGTAGAGCGTGAAGTAAATCGACATGCTGCTGGACCAGATACCGCAAAGAGTTGGGGAAGAAACTGAAGGGAGATGATATCAGACTGGTTACACAGAGCAGAAACTCAGCCCTAAGCACATACTGCTGGAGTGTACATGCACAGATGGTCAGCACAGGCTTGCTTTAAACATGGGTATTATTAATTACTTTTATTGGAGTCCTGACAGCACAAGGAGGCCCTGTTTTGGCTGCTATGTACATGCTGGTACCCTCTCTGGTAGGGTATTACTACAGTGTTTTGAAGGTTTCTTAGGCTGACTCCCCAGTGCATTGTGTAGCTGACCAGAATTTGCTGAACTAAAAGGTCTGAGGCAACGCTGCTGTGGCTAATGAAGCAGGACCATGGTCCTGAGCCATCCCTCCTGAGCTCGGAGGAGAGCTCCCCAGCTTTGTATGTTGTCTTATTTGTCAGGCCCTTTAACAAACCAGCCCTTTGATGCAGAGCTGGTCAAAATGTGCTACTGCCTTTCTGTCATTTTATGCTGATTTCATCTAGCATCAGAGTGAAGACATCAAAATACTGAAATATTTTTGCAGATGGAAAGGTCCCAGGGAAAAATAGTAAAAATAAAACTCACTTTGCACTATCATGCTTCAATTTGAACTGTGTGTGTTGTGTAAATGCTTAAATGAGTCCACGTCAGCCCATATACCACATGTCCCACACTGGATTTCTGTCAAGTGACTCTGTGGATGTGGGACTCCCTAGGGACAGTGGAAAGAGACAAAAACAGAGAGAGCTAGAAAGGGCTGGGCTGCCCAAATGTGCTTACAGGCTGTGAACTCCCAGGCCAAAGCTGAGTGAATGGGGAGAACTGTAGGAATTATCCCATCCTGGGAACTAATATAGCTGCCAAGGGGCCTCTGCAAAGAGCTGGGTTTAACTGCTAAGCTGAGTCAGTCCTATTGGTCTTGTATCTGTGTATATGTGTCTGATATATACAGATGTGTATATCTTTATATATCAGTACCTGATGGATGGCAGCCACTAGCAGTTTCTAGAGCTGGAGCTGTGGACTGGGAGAAGCAGGCAGTGAATGTACAATGCTTTGTTCCCATCCAAGCAGGTGGCAGGCAAAAGAAGAATAGGAGACTGAAGTGATGTAGTAGTGAAACAGTTTGGGATGCAAGGTGGACAAGATGCAAGGACGGACAGGAAGGTCTTTAACCAATGCAAAAGCCTTCCATTGCCTCCAATTTTCAACTAGAAATAAGCTCGAAGTGTTCAAAGATCTCTGTGTGGATGAAAGAAAAGTGGGAGACAGGATGATGCAGAAAGAATATTAACTGGAGGAAACTCCCCAAGAGAGCACACTAAAATCAAATACCTTCTCTCTTTGGTGCTTCTTTTCACATCTGGCCCTTGCAATGTCGCCTTGATCTTCAGGATTAGGGAAAGGTTAATGACATATTTCCTTTCTGACTCCAGCAGCTCCAAAGCGATGTTCTGCCTTTTGGCTTCCAGAAGATAAAGTTTAAAAATAAGGAAATGCTGACCTCAAGGACAGCCAGTTAGACTGATGATCTGACATTAAATCATTAAAGGAGAAACTGTTGAATAGTGACACCAATATCTTGTCTTTGTGTGTTTACTTTCCCCAAAATATAAAATTCTAGCCTGATGTTACAGCATGCCCCAGACACTGTTTGGTAAGAAAGCTCTGAAGGAAATGTTTTCCCCTATGAGTACCATTTTTTTCTAACAATAACAAAACAAGCAATCAAAGGCAAAACAACTCATACCAAGGATTCACATCCAGTTTCCTACAGAATGAGAAGTATCTTTCACCTGATTAAGCAACTACACTGTCACAACCCCATCAGTACTCTGAACTGCTAGGTCTTGGAAAGGAGAATGCACGTCCTGGGTGCAGAATGATTGCGTCAGTGACACAGACCAGCAAATACAAAGGCCAGAAATCTTGGCTACTGAGGCCCTGAGACATCCCCCCAACAGGAGAAACTGCCTTGTGTGTCTCCCTCTGTAGAAGCTGATTACCAACCAGCTCACACCAGATATGAATGCAGCTTTGAGCCTCTCTAGCCAGAGTTTCCTACTCTGTCCTTACCAGCCAAAGAGGGCTCACATATAATGTTGTCTGCTGAGCTGTATCTGCTTTGGCCCACATCTTTCCCTCTCTCTGGTTGCTCTTTGGAAATGTATTCATCTCCCCAATCCTTGGTGTCTTTGGGCTGCTTCCATACTGTTGACGGCAGATGCGCTTTTGGCTGCCCCTCCGTTGCCAAGGAAGGCTTGAGGCTGTCATCTGTCTCTATGGTTGCTCCTGCAATGACAAACAGCCGTACGGATCTTGAAACTTCAGTTGACAGGCTATGCTACAGCAGGCACCTAACCTGCGTTATCATACATTTGAAGTACTGGAAGGAGAGTTTGAAGCATTCTCTGTGCTTCACAAGGGCTGTAGCCTTGTGAATTCACAAACAGAAGTGCAGTTGGCAAGCACTTTGGCAGAACAAGGTTTTCACTCTGCCAACATTTATTTTCAAGCCAAATAGGTTCCTAAATTTGGTGCAGAGTAAAAAAAAAAACAACAACATATTCCAAGAATGGTTGCACTTTGGGGCTTTGAGACACTTTAGGACTTGGTAATATAACACTGGCAGATACTGTAGAAACATAAAGTTTTATCAAAATTTGGATTTAAGTGCCATTCTCAATGGATGCAACCTGTCATGGCTTTTAAAATTTTTGTTAGTATGATGTGATTATACACAGCAGCAGGACTGATAGTCTGAGGCTAGTAACTCACAGAGAAGGTAGGGGAGGGTGCAGGTGCTTTAGAGTCGTTGGCCTGGAATTGCAAATACTTTGAATGAAGCATTTTCTGTAGTTTTTGTTCTCTCTTCTTTTCAAGCAAAAGAGCTGTCCAGAACAGTGAGTGCTTCTAGTGAACAGTGCAAACGTCTAATGGTTGTTCTCATGTGTCCTTTTGCTGTGCAGAATTCTTAATGTCCCCTTCCTATATCCTTCTCTTAGTTCTGCCCAAGTTTTATTTTTGCCAGAAAAACTCCTCTATTACTATTCAGACATGTCTACAAGGAATCTGGAAGCTGGTGGGCAGATAAACAGCTCACCAGTTCTACTGGTGTTTAGTCACTGCAAAACCCATCTCTTCCCAAGTGGCAAAATAGCACTCTCATTAGTCTTTGCCGTATCAGTAAGCCTCAATTCTTCCTTTCTGCAAAGGCACTTAGAACCTGCGAAAGCAGCAGCAGAAAGGCTTTCCCTGCCAAGTATTGTCTGCCAGGTATTTGGCTCTTCAGGGATGCAGGTACGCCCTCATACCTCAATTGCAAGTATGAAAATGAAGGTACACAGAAAAGTGAAAGACATTCCTGTGAAATGCATTCCCAGTAAAGCAAGCACTCTAATTGAATCATTGTCCTACTTTTTTTTGACAGTTTGATATTTTCCTACCTGGACCTGCTACAACTTTCACACTTCCTTCTCCCATTGGCATGATCCTGGTGTCGGACACTGTTGAAGAACAAAGGGAAACTTTACAAGAGAAGACAGCAGACCTCCTCCTGCCAAGCCCAGCCAGTATAGTTAGATCTTCCAGTTAGGGGGATCAGTATGGTTAGATCCTCCTTTCACATTTTTACTATGGAAACATCCCTGTTAGATCCCCACTAAGGAGGATCTTCAGTGTTGTGCCTCTTGTTGTCTTTGTTGCAGCAGCACCTGCAGGCAGGCTAATGTGGGGGGTCACTGTTGTGCTTGGTGCTGTATGACTGCAGTGGAAGTCTTGGCTTGTCCTTGCTCGGTAGATGCGTGTTGGGTAGAAGGCACCTAAGCAGGTGGAACAAGAGGATGGAGGCCTGACACAGAGACACGACTGCCATTTTGGGTAGAAAGCAGCTTATTGAAGAGTGGAGGGGTGAACTGGAAAGAAAGGGGCAATGGGCGAAGTGGGTGAGAGAGGTGGGTGTGCAAGAGGGATGTGAGGGAGCGGGCTAACATAACACCTCAGAGTAGGACAGAGAGGGGCCATGACCAGATGGATTCTGAGCCAAACAGAGTAGAAAACAGCACATGGTTTTCATCCAATCTCTGCCTCTGCTGACATTTTAAATTTATATGTTTTTGGTGTCTTCCTATCTGAACAGCAAGAGGGTGATAGACCAGTTTAGACCCCCAAAGTTAAATATAGAAAAAAAGGCTCTGGTCCATCAACTTTTCTTTGATTTCAACCTTCACAACTGTTTGGCAGTTGACAGTGACGTCCTGGTCAAAGTGTAACCCTAACATCATTGGGTAGGAGCTTCTGCAGCTAACAAGGGGCAGTGATTCTCCTAGCAGTATGTATATGCAGGGAGCAGTGACACTAGGAGCCTTGTGCTTATATATGTCCCCTTGTGAAATGAACCACTTGTATGGCCCCTCAATGACACCAGGTGTTCTCTGTCAGCCCAGACACTGTGATCCTCCTTTCTGTGCCCTGTTCCCTGACACAGAAATCCAAAGGTTGTAGTGTTTCTATCAGGGGCTCCTTGTCTCCTGTGCCACTAGCATTACAGGGAAGAAGATCCAGCCTGCTTCCCTTTCCTTGGAGGAGGTCCCAAGCAATGGCTTTTGGGACCATGTTCACAGTGCAGCATCTCCTGAACCTAGGCCAGCACTGAGGTTGCTGTCCTGAGACATTGTACCGAGGTGCGTGCACCTAGGAGCAGTGCTGCTGAGGGGAGCACCCCTGTTCTTTTTTTGTGCTGCTGCCACCTGAGGAAAACTTGGATTCCTATTACCCTAGCAACATTTTTCTAGATTTTTTTTCCTGAGGAAGGCACTGCATTTGCCTATTCTACTTCCTACCTTTTTCATAAGTCACGTTGTGTAAAAGACTTGTAAAATCTTCATTGATCAGTACAGGTTCTGGGAGGTTAATCGATCGAAATGGGCTGCCCTGGAGAGGTGTAGGCACTGTCTGTGATCCATGATCATCTTTCTGTGCTCTTCTGTACAAATACAAAGAATGAGACAGTTGGAAAGTATAAATCCTACAGGTGAAGCTCCTACACTACAGTTGTGGCAGACACCAGTGTAAGTACAAGCACAGAGTCAGAAGTAGGACAACTCCAGCAGAGACGAGGAAATAAGTTGTCTTTGATGGAATTGGCTTTGATGCAGTTCATGACCAATGCTCTGGAAGTAACTTCCACTGGTTATAGGAGAAGGTTATTTCAGATCTATTCTTTTGCTGAGCATTTTTCATCTAATTGAATAGCTTAAATAGCTAAGGGGCTAGCCTAGATCTGCAAAGTGTTTTCATCAAAGCAAGCTGTAACACCTATCATCAAAACTGTTTTCAGAAGGAGGCTAATCAGGGCCAAGGTGGATGAGACATTTGCTTCATCACAGCAACAGCGTGGCCCAGCAGTGTGCGAACATTCTCCTGCATGACTCTGCTCAGAGAAGCGAAGGCTGGTGACAGGAAAGCAGAGCATGACTGCACCATGAGGAGGCCACTTAGTCCTGCACACTTGGAAGGGGAAACTGAAGTGCTATTGTCTGAATGGAGGTGGCTTAGCAATAGCTTGTAATGGTGAAGGCTCCTGGCTTTCAACAACATTCCTGCCCCAACTTGTCTCTAGAGGTCTAGGTGTTTCACCAGGTCCTGGTTTCCCCTAAGGCTGCTGCTTCCCCTGAGGACTGTTGAAATCCCAGTTAGGTGTTGGCGATTTTCTGCTGTATTTGCTCTATGGGGTTTGTGTCTAAAAGTCTGGGGTGAACTGAAGGCTAGAGCTTCCAGTAATAATCAGGATTGATACATATGTCTAGCTAGGAAAAGATTAAGAAACTAAGCTGTAAAGAAGTGAACAAAACAGACACCACTGCTAATTAGCACTTCTGGAATCCTGGAGTTTGGGCCTTACTTAGCTTTCACTTTCCGTGATTCCCGCCGCTTCTCTTGCTGCAGCTGCTCAATTTTCTGTTGCATTTCCTCCTGCTTGGCGCTGATTTCTTCAATCATTGACTTTGCATCGCTGAGCTCCTCCTGAGAAACAGGCAAAACCACAGGATTCCCAGGGTGCCCATCAGCCTTACATAGCACAGCTTTGAATGCTGTCTGGTGTGCACTAGAGATACTTTGGGGTGCTGTGGAGAGTGGCTCTTTGAAAGTCCAGTGCGTGTAATACATGCCATGCATGGCATGGCAATCCTTAATTCAACTACAGGCAACTCACCCAAGCCAGCGTAAAGTCACATGGTTAAGGCACTGGTGGGAGATGGAGACACAGGGCTTCATCCACCACCAGTTGAAAGCACTGGGAGGACATCTGCCTTTAATGCTATTTAGAGGTGGGCCCGAGGAAGCACATTTCCCCCTGCAGTTCTCCAGCATGTGTATTCACATGTTGCACTTAAAATCCCAGTGTGACCACTCACATATGTAAGCTTTTGCCAATCAGGCCTTGGAGCTGCCTTTTTAATCTGGTTTCCTAAGGAAATGAGGCCCTCTGTAACATCCCTGTCAGCACATCCTCCCTCAGCATCCCTCAGGCCATCTCAACCAAGCCTTACTCGTACGTGGAGCTCTCATGGATGAAGTTCCTGCAGATTTCATCAACATGAACAGCAGGGTGGAGGAGAGAGACTCAAGAGTTTCTTGTAAATCGAAGGAGAGGGATTTTCCCCAAGCAAGGAGGTGGTTTCACTGGGAGCTCAATGTTCGGGTAGTCAACATGGGCATGAGGCAGAGGGAGAGCAGCCTTTGCCCCTCCTGTTGCTTGCGTAATTCCTTGTATCTGAATTTTAAAACCCCTTTTCCCCCCATAACAATGTCCTGGATAATCCTGCCTCTCGTTGTTTTGAGACCTCTGCCACGTGCCCTTACACTCCTTGTTGTCTCCCTTGCTCATCTGGGACCGTAGGGCTGCTTTTGCACGGTGCCATCTGTCTCCCCCTGTCAAAGGGTCAGTAATGGGCTTTTCCCGTAAGCAGCCCTCTTTAACTTCACAAGGTATTATTGACTCAGCAAAATCCCATGGGGAAAATTTGCCATAAACAAAATTTCTCTGCCTGACTCCTCACAGGCAGTCATGCAGTTTCTGCTTGGAGACGCTGGCAGATGCTGGTTTAAAGCATACATCAAGCCTTCATGCTAGGCTCGCTCTTTTGTCCTTTGTCTTTACCCTCTTGGGCCAGATCAAACCAGGCAGCACTTCCTCCCAGCCATGCAGGAATGCAACTTCAAAAGGTTTTGTATGAATGCCCTGCTCCCTAGTGGCTCTGGTTCCTCTAAGAAATGCAGGAGACCCGACCCAGGGAGAGGTACAGCAGAGTGGCCTAGCGGCAGCCTGTGAATAGGCCGTACGCCCGCTGCACGTGCAGCCCAGAGCAAGGCTTGCTTGTACCCAGGATGGTTCACAGCACTGTCTCATGGCCCATCGAGAAGGCTAAACGGGCCAAGGCATGGGTTATGTTTGGGTTGGAGCAGTCAGGGGAGACACAAAGCCAAAAGAAGTGCACCAGATACATCTGAAACAACTGCCAGCTCTTTTTCTTCTCAGGCAGGAAGGATCGATGGAGGCAGGGGAATGCTGCCCCATGCCACCAGAGCTAACGTGACCAGGTATGCAGCCCCCCGACAGGTCACACTCCTACCTTGAACGTGTTGAGGGAATTCTTCATCTCGGCCACTTTCTCTTCCATGGCACAGCGGCAGCTCTTGACCTTCTCCTCCAGGGCGTACTCGCCATGCTGGATTCGCGACAGCTCCTGCATCGCTTCTGTGAAACCCGCCTTCAACTCAGAGGCTAATGCCTGCAACTAGAGGAACCACAAACACAGTGGGTTCAGTCCCTCCTCCCAAACACAGGTGGCTGTGTCCCCAAGGGTCACCCATGGATCAGAGTGGTATGAAGGCTGGGTGTAACCCATCCTGTAAGGTGCTGTCGTCTTTCTCCTTCTCTTGTCATGGCTGGGAGACATGGGGGGAGGTTTGGACCCTGCTGCAGCCTCAGTACAGGGTAGGAGGCGTCTGTCTTGGGCAGTCAGCATGCCCAGGCTCCCTGGCAGTTTGCAGCCTGTCAGTCCGTAGGACCTCTCCTGAGGACAGCCTGAAACATGCCAAGGTTTGCAATAAGAGCAGCCAGATTATCAATCCCCAAAGCAGTTCAGCAATCAAGAACACGTCCATTTTTGAGCACAAAAATGCTCCTCCCCAACATGCTCATGGGGCTGGTGCTCTCCCCAGACAGGTCTAACACCTCCTTGCTCTCTAAGGGCCGTGGAGAAGCTCTGTCCCTGGTCAGCGGGCCCTTTCTAGGGAAGGAGGCAACTCTTTAACTTGTGATGGGGAGGGAGCGGGCATACAGTGACCTAGCATCCAGCGGCACTGTGCCCACTCTCCCTGCCTTCTGTCCCTCGAGGCCCTGGCGCTGCTGGAAGAGCCCACCACCTGAGCTGGAGGCAGCCGGCTGGGAGCTGGGTGAAGCAGGAGACAGAGCGGGGCGAGCCAGGCTGGCACAGCAAGCAGACAAGGCAGGTGTGGAGGGGGCAGTGAGGGGAGGCAGGTGGCTTGTGGAGGGCTAAGCAGGGACACCCTCTTCGAGGGTAGCTCGGGCCGGCGACTGAGCCCTCCGCTGCTGTGAGCGAGGTGCGCGGTCTGCCTCCACAAAGCCCACGGCAAGGTCGCGGCCCAAGGCACTTCAGTACCAGTGGTTTTTACCTTTACAACAGAAATTCGGCCTAACATCTGGTTATAAACTGAGTCCAATACTGGAGCACTGATGGTAAGAGGACAGCCACCCCGGGGAACTCAGGCGCTTGAGTCCTGTAAATGGAGCAGAGATGGCTTCCGATACCTCGGGGCAATGGCATGCACCATCCTCCTCAGATCAAGACTGGCAGCATCTTTACAGAGAGCGTCTGCCTGACATCCCCACTCCTACCCCAGTGCTTACCCCACAGTCCCCAGTCTGTTCTGGCTGGACACATATTCCTAGACCTGCCTGGTAGGAGGAGCAGGACTGACAGGAGGTAGGAGAGGGCAGAGAGACAGGAGGCTGGGGACATCTTCCCTGTTTAGGCAGTCAGCCTTGACTCCCCAAGCCAGCTGGACCTCCCTTGGTTCAACCCTTTCACCCACCCTTCCTGGCCAGAGTGGATACCTTCCTGTGACACTTCTGTATCACAGGAATTTTCACCCTGTGACCCGTGAGTCTATCCTGAACGGAGGGGCTCCTTGGGGCCATGGCTGCTAGATAAGTCAATTACTGTACTGCTTCTGATAGCCAAGGGAGGGTGAGCCAGATGGTCTCAGGATCATCAGACATCCTTATATATATGGCTGGGGAAGTGGGATATAAAGTACTGCAACTGTGCAAAATGTTAATACTCCCATCCATGCTCACAGGTGCTTACCACATGTGAACAGACATTGCAAGGCAGTGTCTCCCCGCTAGCTTGTATCAGGGCTAGGCATCACACATTTTCCTCTAAGTGAAAAGGGGTGATTCATCAGATCCATCCCTTCCGACTGAAATATGCTATCCTATGCTATCCTTTTTAGAGAATTGCTTCAGGATGGACATGTCACAGCCTCAAGTCTCGGCTAGCAGTGGAGCCATTCAGAAGCTGGCCCTGGAGATAACTCTGTTTGGGAAGAATAAACCCAAAATGAAATGTTTCTGCCCACAAGCCTGTCCTGGCCTCCTTGGATGCTTCCAGGAAGGGGATAAACTAGACAGATCCTTTGTGAAGGGTACAGGGGTGGGAGTTATTACTGATCTAGAGGTTTTAGAGTCAAAAACTGCCAGGCATCAGCAAAAGTCAGCAAAAAGGGACCACTTTGGTGTCCATGTGCACCAAAATACTCTGTTAAACCAGAGTTCAGGCAGCCAAAAAAAGATTTTGGACTAGAGGCTGGACTAAAATATCCTCTGCATCTAGGAGCAGATAGTGACTTGTTATTTTGGAGTTTACTGTTGGTCAATCTCTGTTTTTTGCAGTCACACTGCTAGCTTAGTTTCTTTGTGTACCTTTCACAGTGCTCCAGACCCCAGCCTGGGTCTGTCCTGCCCAGTGCATGCAGCTCACAGTGCCTATTTCAGACACTGAAATGCATCTTCCAGTTGCATTTCCCATTTGTGCTGCTTGATGGATGAAAGCAGCCAGCAACACCAATCAGCCACATCTGCCAGGGATTGTATGGCTGGACATAAAGCGCTGAAACCCTGAGAACTCCTTCCTCTGCTGCCCTCAGTGCTCAGAGCTTAGAAAGGAAACACAGCCAGCCTTGTGGCACTGGATGCAAGTTTGATCCAAAATTGAGTGGAGTGGTTCAACACATTATCTTTGAACTCCTGCCAAGCGCAGTGTAGTGCTTGAGCCCTGGATTTTAGTTTAAGCTCATTTCTAGTGACAAGCTGTAAAAAACCCCATCCTTTAAATCCCATGGGATATTACAACAAATGGAAGCCATTGAAGCACCAGCTCATGCTTATATCTTGCCTAAGTGATTATGCCTACAGGATCAGAGAGACATTTCACAAGCCAATTCAGTGTTTCTAAAGTACAACACATACCAAAAAAGAAAGATTTTATCCTACCATGGAAACCTGGCAACAGCTTAGCTGTAATGTGTTGCCCTGGGTCACCTATTCATGGGAATAAATAAAGTTGAAGAGGAACACACTTTAACAACTTAAATTGGACTGCCTAATGCCTAGAAGATAAATAAATCTGCACAGTCACAAGAAGTCTTTAGAACAGGTCAAAAAAGCAGTCCAAGAACTGTTAAAAAAAAACAAAACCCAAACACATTTAGGCATCTAAATAACTTGGTACAAGATAGACATTTCAGCCCCTACCTGCCTTTGAAGTGTGGCCTTCAACCTGACAAAGCAAAGAAGTGAGGGATCCTGAATCATGCATCTGTAGCAGAGTATGTCTACCTTGCGAGCCATGACTCCCATTTTACCTGCTGCCCTGTTGTTTCTCATCTCTGTGTGGAAAAAACATGCAGGTAAAATCTCTGGCCAGACCAAGTAACTACACTGTGCTCTGTGAGTAGCTGTCCATGGGGAAATGAAGGATTCTCCTCCCCTCTTTTCATGACTCTGATAAATAGGACACTAAGAAGGAGTCACTTGTGACTCTACTTGTCCTCCAGCCCAACGGGAATATGAACTCTTGGTCTAAGTCTACTGGAGCGAGGAGCAAGTATTTCCCAACATGGAGGGGGGAACCGTGACCTCACAGACAAACTAATGGTGGCTAGACGGGAGGAGAAGGGTGAGATTAGAAGACATACAAGGAGCATTCCTCAGCCTGTTTTTGACTTTACTTTGCAAGAGTGGAGCTATTTATATATATTTATATATATATATATAAAGTATATATAAAATGGCTGTGAAATCTCCTTTGCTGAGCCTCTACTTCTTGTCTTACCTATGGTACTGTCTGCAAAGGGTGGACAGGACTTCCAGAACCAAAACTGCAGAGCCTCCCCATCCTCCCTCAGTGGGTTCCAGCAATTCGAGCCATTTGCAAAAGATAGCGAGCATCTCTGCAGCCTAAAGCTTTGTTCAGACTTTGAGGCAGCCGAGGGAAGATGGTCATGGCCAGGAGATAGGCATGGCTTACAGAAGGGATCAAAAGCAGAGGGCAGAGCCTGGTGAGCTGGGTTCACTGCCCTGGCTGCCACTGAAAGTATGAGAGGGAATCCTGGTTTCCCTGAGTAGCTGTGTCCTCATCTATATCCCCCCAGCACTAGCCAGGCTGGCCAAGGCTCTCTGCCTCCAAACGGATAGCTATTTGCCTCTGCTGCCTAGCATCCTTACACTAGAACAGGACCTCCTCTCATGGACTTTGAGTTAAAGCCTGTCAAAACCAGTAGAAAACAGGCTCATGATGAAGAAATATTGCACAGGAATAATATATTCTAGAAAAGAGCAAAACCTTCTGTAGCCATGACGGAGTACTGTCTGTGTTACTTCCCCCAGCTTGTCTACTGTCCACCGCTTTGCACATCTTCTTATGTGGCTGATCTGAAGTAAGTAAACACTGTGTCACCCAAAAGAGGGCATTGCCTGAAACTAATGTGGCAGAAAATCCAACACTTTTCACAAAGCCTGGATCTGATTTTTCTGAGCTGCATGATGCATGCTTTTACCAGGGACTAACTATTTTTTAGCACAGCTACTTACTCCTGCATTTAAGGACAGCACTTCTACAGCCAAGCATTAGGAAGGCTTGCAATGCCTCCTAGGTGGAAAGCAACAGAGCTGTGCTTATTTACAGTGGTAGAGAACCTGGCCCTAGGAGTATATCCCCTATTTATATTCCTAGGCAAGGATGGTAGGAATAAAAGCAGAGCAGCAGGGCAAGGACAGAAGAGAAGGTTGAAGATACTTAAAGGGGACTGCGAGCATTTATCAGTTCTTGTTTCACATTTGTGCAGCCTTTTTTTGGTAACTGCAGTGTCCATAGGGCCCTCGCTGAAGCAAAAGGGGACAGCCAGCTGGTAACTTTCGTTTAGATGACTCATTAGGGTATCTACATCTCAGCTGGGTTTTTCTGGAAAGCAACGTAAGTGCATGGTGTTCCCAGCACACTGTCCCACCAGTGTGCTAGCTTTCCATGCATGTTGGATCCACTGTGCTGGGCCCTTCAGCAATACAGTTACAGCTCCTGCTTGGAGCTGTCTGGGTGGGAAAAGCAGATGAGACAAGAGAAGCACTAACTAGTTAATGGAAAGCAGTATCTCCTCCACTTGCCATGGGGCACTTACAAGCAATTACATGCATTAGTGTTGCAATGGTGGCAAGGGAGGTTTCAAATAGTCAGGGTTTCTAGTTCAGGGATATGTTTCTCTTTCAGGGTAGGGTTCCATATTGAACCAGACCAACGTTTAAAGTGCTCAAAACTGTGCTGCATTTCCTGCAGACTGGAAACGCATAGGAAGCATCACTGTGGAAACACTGAAACTGCATCTTACAGGAAGGACGCCCCCTGGGCTGTGGCATAGACAATCTTGATTGCGTCCATGATGGCTAACTGCAGCAAGAATGTCAACTCAAAGAGCAGCCACAGAGCTCTGGAAGTCCTGATCACCTTGAGCCAGCGTGGGCTCAAAGACAGCTTTTCCAAGCTCCTGTCAGGGGAGCCAAAGAGAGACATGCAGCAACACTCTAATGCTCTGGCCATCCCAGCTGCTCTGCATTATCAGGCAAGAAGATCACCCCATGGTCCAAGGAGCTGTGAGGCTGCCAGGGTAACCCAGAGCCCCTCAGGAAACTTGGCCTCCTGCTAGGGAAGATACCCCCACCCCACATCAATCAATATATTCTTGTTCCAGGGACAGTTCATCGGGTTTGATGAAAGCTCATCAGAGATCAGCCATGAAATCTCCCTCTGGCTCAGTGAATTGACATTCCCTAATTGGTGCTAATGATGCCAGCTAGTTAATTAGCTGAGCACCTGTCTAAATCACAAATGGTTGTGAGCAGAAAAATCTCACGGAAGTGTCTTTTAAGATGAGGCCCAAGATGTGATATGTGTGACATTTATTCATGCAGTGATATGTGTGATATTTATTCATGCAGTGTGCACATTTTTAGTTGCCATGTTCCTTATCAGTGCCTACATTTTTCCTTCCACTGAATTTAGCTTTTTAACTACTGTTTATCTATTAGTAACTCTTTAAACTCCTGGCGATATTTAGGGCATTTTTCTCATCTTTACCTGGGAAATCTGTGTTGCAGGGGTACTCAGAGGCACACTTTCAGTCTCTCCTGTGGGAATAAAGAACTTTAGTCAATTAAAATGACTTATAATGGTTGCTATAAATAACTGGAACAGAGTGTCTGAAGTCCCTCTTGAGGTACAAATCAGTTTTAAAGGACTCAAGTCTCACTTCAGGAGGTGTGAACACCATATTGTTTGTAAAATAAACTGCAATTATTAAACAGGAATGGCTCACCTAAATCAGAAGTTAAATTCACCTAATTTGCTGTCCTGTGTCTGTCCAAAGTTGATCCGTGCAAAGAAGTGAGAAACCTTGTATATGCAATTAGGACTAAATTGCTCCCTGTGAAGTTCAGTTCTATGTATGTACCAGCCTTAAGTAACAGTTTTTGTCCTCTAAAGCATTACTGATCCATCTCTTTTCTGAAATTGTGAATTTTTGTACATATTTCTATTATCTCCACAAAAGGCTGGTCTGATCTGTATGTTTTAAGCCTAAGTTTTATTTTGTCACAATACATTCCAAGCAGTAATCATGTCTTTTGTAACACATAAAAAAAAAATCACTTTTTTCATAAGTTTTAAATTCCTAGTTATTTCTGGCATTGTCATCCCATCTGATCTTGCAGCTAGACTTCACTTTTCTGAAACAGGCTTCACTCATGGAAGAGCTTATATCTATTTTGTAGAAGTGTTTTGGACATTGCAGAGACATTATCTCTAGGCATTAATGGGTTATTTCTTGAAACCAAAAAGTCTATATTTATTATTTCCTTTTCTAAAATTTTCTCTTCTGTGCAGAAACCTTCAATTATCCAACAGAAATTATCACCGGCTGTGCTGCTGTTGCACTTTAAGGGAATTGCAGTCCAATGGATATCAGTTCCCATGTTATTCCCTATATCAGGCTCCCTGGCTGGCCTTCACACCCAGAAAATACCATGCCACCCAGCTCCTCATCTGGATTGCCTCCTCTTGTCACTTCATGAGGTGGGTTTTCTCTCACTTCCAAGAATTTGCTTCACCCATCTCTGTTGTCAGTCACAGACATGACCAGTGACCCCCATGCCCAATTCTACGGGCAGCCAAGCTCCCTCCTTCTATGCTGGCTGCAGATGTTCAGTACTTTACCCACCTGGGCATGTAAGACCACAGAAATTCAGTCCTGCAGAGGCTTGAAAAGGTAGCAGGTGCTATGCAGTCAGCAAGTGAATGAAGTGGAAAGCCGAAGCCTGGAAGTCAGAGCTTTTACAAGCTATGTTCTGATTTCTTTACCCCGAGGGGGAATATGGGTTACTGCCAAGGGCACCTATGAATTGGCCCTGTTCTGGTCTCTAGGCTTTGTCCTGATTCAGAAGAATGTGAGCAAACTCCCCGGTAACTTGCAGAAGTAAGAGGCAGAGGAGGAGAGGCCGTATGCCCCTCTCTGCCCATGTGCCACCTTCTCCCTGTGCTGGCTGGTCTTGCAGCTGTGGAGTTAGGTAGCAGAGGCAGACACTGACCCTCCAGGGAATATCCTCCAAGGTTCCTCCCAGAGCAGCCAGCTGATTGGGAGAAGTAGCCATAACCCCAAACTGCCATCTGTTTGGGGTCAAAACTCATCAGCCACCCCACATCAAGATCCAAGTTTCATCTTCTAAATGACAGGTTGTTTTCATTTTCAGCTTTGGCCCTTCTGGGTCTTTTTTTTAATTTTTTTTTTTTTTCTCTGCAACCCCAAAAACTAGAAACCAACTTGTGGCCTGAAGTGAATGATGAAGCTTTCTAATGATGCTTGGAGTTGAGACTTGAGAAGGCAGCCAGTGTGTACTGTGATCCTCCTGAATCAAGAAAACTGAGGTCCGTGTCAGTTTTGATGTAAATGTTACTGCTGGAGTCTTACTGTGTGATGGTAATGACTGACCCCAAAAGAGCAAGAGGACATGTGTCTTAATAGCACAGTGCAAAGCAGATGCTAGGAGGACAGGGAGATTCTGGTTTTGAACGCTGAGCTTTGTGAAGGGCTAGAGGTGTCAGGTGGGAGCACAGCACAGCAAGGAAGAGCCATGGTCTCCCCTTACATTTTCTTTGCATGTTTTTCAATCTGATATATAACATAAAGGCCTCAATCCAAGCCCTGCAGAAGTCTACAGGGATCTTTGATTTGGGTTTGGATTTGTATCAGTCTGTAATATCCTTGGACACACTCAAAGTGAGGAACTGCTTCTGAGCAAGACCAGAAGATGGGAGAGGATCCCTGCTACTGTGATTTTTATCTCCCACCTTTGCCATGAGCATGAGCAGAAGCACTGTCTGCACGTACCCACTCAAAACCCAGACCATTTCTATAAAGTCAGTTAAGAGCTGGAGCAGAGGAGGCTTCTCACAGATGCACCGTGGGAAGCAAGGGGCATTGTGGTTACCTCCCAGTTTTTGCAGTGAACATCTGCAGCCCATGGGGGCATACTAATTAATTGGAAAAAAATCTCTGAGTTAATTTCCTTTTCAGCCTGCTGTAGTGCAGGGGCCTAGGTACACAGACCTAATTTAGTCAAATTAGAATAATACTAATAGCAAAATTAACCCTTCCTTTACCTAAGCCATGAATGAACATTGGCACCACCAAGCATTTTTTAAGAGAGAAAAAGATAGTCCAGGTTCTCTCTTAGACTGACAGTTATGGAACACTCCTAAAGCTGCTCAGCTTGGTCCTCATAGTTTCAAGAGGTCCTCAGGTGACACAATCACCTCTGAGGTGGCAAAGCAGAGCACAATGCTGCAAGGGGTTTGGGGTGGAAAGCAAGTACCACTAACCCCACGTTCCTCTTCAAAAAGAACATCTAAAGCTGATAACTACTAAAAGCCTGGACCTGAAACCCCTGAGCTTTGCAGACTTTCTAGAAGTGCTGCTGACTGTAGCAGGACTGGATGCATGCAAGCAGTGTGGCCTGGATACATCTTGGTGCTTGCAAGATTGGGACTGGTGCAGGAGTCTGGGTTGTGGTACTGACATGAACAGAAACCCCTTGCAACAAAGCATCTGAGGGAGAGAAGCAGATCCTCACCACAGGGCCCTTGGGTAAGACATGGCTTTTGACAGTTAGAAGTCTCTGTATATCCCAAGACAGAGGTGGGTCCGAGGCAAAAGAGGAGAATGACTTCCCACACTGGACGTGACATATGCCACAGGGTTATTTTCCAGAGGGGAGAGGGAGGTGTTTCTAAAATAAGAGATAAAAACTTCAAACCCCAGATATTTCTATGAAACTAAAAGAAAACAACATTTGTCCACAGTTGCCATGGCTAAGAGATGCTCTCGGGAGGGTGGCGGGTGGCTGCCAACAGGCAGGTCATAGGAGAGCAGGTTTCTTCCTCACTGTCTTTCATGCTATCAAGAAGTGAAATAAGAGTCTGCATTACCTTCTTGTTTGTTTGAGTCCATGGCTGCTATAGGGTGTGCGTCCTTGCAGGGACTCCTGTCCTCACTCTGGAGGGTTCTGGCTGGTCACAGGGAACATCCCATGGCTTAGAGCTGCCCACATGTGAGCCCTGCGTTGGGTCAGCTGGTCTGAACCCTGAGTGCAGAAAGATGCAGAGAGGGTTTATTGAGTGGAGATGCCCAGAGTTCAGAAAACAGAGGGAGGAGCAGAGATCTGAGAGGGAATGAGGCAGCCTAAAGTTTTGACTGGGTTCACATTGCCTCCACAAGTAGAGTGGGCACCTGTACAAACACTTCCCTCCCAGCAGTTTGTGCTTGCGTGGATGGATGATTAAGAGGTACTATGTAATCCCACAGAGCTCAGCAAAATGCTTCTTGTTTGAACACGTGAGAAACTGCATGTGAGAACTGACAGAAAACAGAAGCAAAAGGAGATGTATTTTGAACAGGACATGAACATCTGCATGGGTGTTCTGCATCAAAGAACCAGCTTTTTGCTATACAAATAATCACCCAAAATGTCTTCCTAACTTGTGTTTAGGCCACAGAGATATTGCCTTCACAATGCTGCTGCAGAATCCTGCTGGCACTTTTGGAGGCACTTTTACTGCCTCCAAAGAGAGCAGGCACCCCTCTGGAAACCAGGGCCAACTGGGCATGATGCTGTGCCTAAGTCACTCCCTTGGTAAAGAATCTCATCAGTCTGGTAATGGGGTTATGACCTTGGGAAGAGTCTTAAGATAATGATGCTTGATTAATGACGCAGGCAGAGCTCCAGAAAAATGGATTGCACCAACTCACACTTCTCTTATCAGCATGGGCACTGCCCCACATCCAGGCTTCCTCTCCCCAGGGTTTAATTCAAGTCTGCTTTTGTCCAGCCTTACTAGGAAACTAGGTGTGATTTCGGAGTCTAGAATAACCTCCCACCTCCATTCCTGTTTGACATACATATGTCCAAAGCTGATGTGAGTTACCATTAGCTTTGCTAATGGGATTGGAGAGGCCAGCTCCTGGCTGGGACTGGAGAAGCCTGGTGTGATGTTTTGGGGAAAGCAGGTACAGAGGAAGGCACATAACATTAAATAGATGGGAAAGATGCAAAAGATGCAAGAGCCCTGGTGGCTTTAGGCAATTGCTGCAGAAGCAGTTGCTTCTAGTGCAGTCAGCAGTGTAGCTTGGGGGCCACACACTTTCGGCCTGACAGCTTTTCAGTGTGGAACTCCCAAGGGAGGGTGGTGGCAACACTGGGGCGCCTGGGGTGGGAGCAATACTGAGCATTTGTGAGCTGTGGCAAGGGATGCCGCTTGTGGTCAGGCTGGGAGGGGCACAGCCATCAGCATACCCAGCACGCCTCTTGCTGAGGGTGTGATGAGGACTGAAAGGCCTCTAGCACAGTGCTGAAGGGACATGGGGTTTAGCGTCTTCTTGAGATTGAGGATTAATGAAAGGATAAACTTCTTATATGTAAGAGAGCTGCTTATGACATCTCCCAAGAAGATTCACTGTTTTCTCAGGACAGAGGGTTGTTTGGTGACACGTGGAAAGGTGGAGGAACTTTGAATGTGGGCTTAGGACCAACTGCCAACTTAGGACCAAAGCTTCTAGGTAGACACCTGGTTACAGTGAGATAAATCTGTTTTCTATCAGCTGATAGTGTAATAGAGATTTTTTTGTTGTTCTGAAGGCTCTGCTCATGGCAGAGTTCAGATGGGCAGGGTCCTCTGGAGTTATCTGAATGAAAGCAGGGCTAACCCCAAAGCTAGATCAGATTTCTTAGGGCCTCATCTAGTAAAGGTTTGCGTATCTCCCAGGCTGGAGACTCAACCTTTCTAGGCCTGTCCCAGGACTACACTGATCCCATAGGCAAGGATTTTTTACTTATGGCCAGTCAAGGTTTCCCTTGTTGCATCTTGTGCCGATGGCAATTTATCTTTCATTGTGTCTGTGAGAAAAGCCTGACTGTCTAGTCTATAACTCCCTTCAGACAGTTGCAGATGGCTATAGGACCACCCTCCCAGCCCCCCCAGTCTTCCCCTCCCTAAGCTGAACAAACCCAACTCTGCTAGCCTCTCCTCCTATGCTGTGCACCCCAGCCCTCTTCAGAAAAAATAAAATAAAATATTTCTGATAGGTATTTCAAAGAATGGTAAGATTGCCATTTCCTTCTAAAACACATAGATATGCAGTTGCTTATAAAGTAGTTAAACTTCCCCTCTAGTAGTCTTGAGGAGAAAGTACTTAAGTTTCTGAGTGAAACAGACATTTAACTTCAACTTCAGTAGCAACTTGTTTAATAGCAAAGTTGTCAGACTTTGCTCCCTGTTTAGACTAGTCAATGCCATGGCAAATTCCTGAGGCTTTTGTTGAACTGGGACCAGCTTGTTTGACACTGAGAACTGGTTTCAAAATTCAGAATTGATTTTGCAATGTTGGGAGAAATGGAACAAATAGTAAAGGCAAAGCAGATTGGAAAAAACACCATAAAATTCTTCTGTGATAAACATTTTCGCTGAAAACAATGAAAATAGCTTTTTCCTGAAAATTCATCAAATTTTTTCTTTTTAACAAAAATGCGTACATATCTTGTCCGTCCTACTTTTACATTATTGATGTTTTAACATGCCAGTTATAGCAATCTAACAGTATATTATCGTTAACTATTAATAATAATTATAATAATTACCAAACATCAATTAGTATGGAATTGGTTATGTTAATATACCATTAAATACACTAACTCCATAGCCTTTCTTAAAGATTTTGTAATTTTACTATCCACTTGTTCAATTATTCCAGGAATCCCTAAATCTCCAGTGAAAATGGAGATTCATACCGCTGGCCCTTGCAAGTCAGGGTAACTATACCTTGCCAGACCAAGAACATTAATTGTGGGATCATGCAAAAATTAGAATCTCTAACCGTTGCTGCACAACTTTAAATGGGCAAGCCAGGGGACTGTCACGCATGAGGAAACAATGTATGAACAGGTTGCAATGTCAGGCATCCAAGGTGTAGAAAAGCCAGAATGAAAGCCTAAATTAAAGCCTTCTACCAACTGTTCTCTACTTTCACTCTTAGACCAGGTCCTCCTAGGCATCTGAGACTTCAAAATGCTTGTGTCTCTGTCTAGGTCCCACTTTGGCAGGTTCCTCTGCCCAGCACATCACTGGGGCTATGCCATCAGTCTCACAGATGGGGATTTTGAGAGACGGATGGAATACGAAAAGCACCTGTGGCTACTCCCCCACTAGCACGTGGAAACCTGCAGTTGTCATGAGGAGCATGCACTCAAGAGGAGAAGCTCACAGGATGGCATTCCCCACTTGAAACATCTTGGTTCCGGTACAAAGAAAAAGGTTTGTCTGATATGGAGAAATATAACTTACATGAGGTGTTAATGAGAAGTAATACTTGTAGAAGAAGGGCTCACATGGGGATGTAACATTGTCATGTCACCTATATTCTGTTCTTGTGTGCCTTCAACTCAGAAACAAGTAGGGCTGTATGGGAGCCCTTTGGCACTGTATCTTATCTCTTGGATTGTAAAAACGCTGTGGGTTCCTAGTATCAGAAATAACTTTTCCTTACACAGAGAATTCAAAACAATACGTGTACAGAATGGAGATTTAACTGAGGATCTTCCACATCACACTTACGCTGACAAGGACGATGTCTGAGCACAGTCTCTGTCTGCTGCAGAGCTTAAGAGTGAGGCTTTGAAACTGGGACACCAGGGATGCCACCATCCCCTCCGGCTCCAGGCACCACCAGGAGCTTTGCTATATACCGCACTACAAAGTAGGTTGACCTTCGTTAAGTGGGTCCAGAAAATCTTCCCTGTTTTACCAGAGTAACTGTCTTTCGTGTGTCCTCTAGCAGCAGCCTGCAATTTCCTGAGTGACCCCTCAGTTCTTTGTCACATTAAATAATCGCGTTACAATGGCTACTTTCCAGCATCTAGGGCTCCCTGCTGGACTCCATGAATATTTAACATTGCCTGCCCATGCCTGGTTCTTCTGAACTGCTGAATATACAGAGCAGAATTAGTCAGTTCTTCCTCATCACTAAAACAAACAAAATGTGCACCTCCCCATGATTTGGAGCAAATGCTTGCCCTCTGCTTACCCTGACTGCCAGGTGGGGAAGCTGCTAACACTGTCTCCTCACCAGGGACAAGGGTTTGAGTCAGCCTGTGTTGGCTGAACAGTCTCTGGCTTGTTCCTAAAAGGTACAAAAAGGGGTTGAAAAACAAAAGGATGACATTTGGTCCTAAGATCCCAGCTGTGGACTGCCTCTGCCAGCAGCAAACAAATCCCAAGCTCACAGCGGAGCCTCGGTGAGTAGGTATGCTCGTATGTCTCTACTCTGGCTTCCTGGTCAAATCAAGGCCAACTCCAAACTAGATCACATTCCTCAGGGCTGTGTCCAGCTCAAGTCTGAATATTTCCCACACTGGAGTCTTCACAGCCTATCTGGGCCCTCTAGTACACTGGGGAAGAATATTTTTCCTTATGTCCAGTCAGGGTTTCCCTTTGCCATGGCTGTGCTCGCTGCCTTTCATTGCCTGGTGTGCCAGCCCACCACAGGGTAGTTTCCTCATCAGCAAGGATAAGTTATTGTTCCTCTGTAAGCTCCCCCCTGGACAGGCTCAACACCCAGTCACATGAAGCCATCAGCAGGTTGCCTTGACCTGCCCATTGCCTTCCTGCTTTAGGGACAAGAAACAGCAAAGATGTGCTTATTTCTTTAGAGCTGAGCATTAAAACTCATTTACCATCCTGCAGCTCTCATCAAGCCAGAATGACGTCTCCAGAGCAAAGCACAGAGAACAGTTTCAGGCTGTTAAAAACCACCAGATTCCTCCATTGTGGCAAAAGGAAGTATTTTCCCCTTTAGTCTGTATCTTCCCTCCAGCAATCAAATCTGCCAAGCCGAAGAACCGAAGCTGAGTGCCACCTCTGCCATTAGTGATCACCATGATTCTGGCCACTGGTGTCTGGCAAAGAATACTGCCCTGGTGCTTGCACGAGCAGCTGGCACTGCACCCCCCAGAGCAGAGCGGGCAGCGTGTGAACGTTAACAGAGCCTGAGCCGGCACCCACGTCCCATGAGATCCCCAAGGGAGAAGGTGTGAGTGGGTGAGGAGGTCCCAGTGTGTTGCCCGCCTTTAGCTATGTCCCAGGCAGAGAGGTGAACACTAGAGCAAGGTGCCACCGAGGCAGAACTGGGGTAGGATTCCCGCATGAAACTGAGGGGGGTGGGGGAAGGCAGGTCCCATGCGTGACCATGCTCACCCTTCCAGTGCTCCCCTCCCACAGAATGGCAGAGCTGGGAGAAACAATCAACTTTTCAAAGGATTCACTTGTTAAAAAGACCAACGCAGAACCCCGAGCATCAGCATGCAAACAGGCAAAGGTCAGTAAAGCCTAGCTTTGATGGACAATGGTTACTATTTGTCTGGCTTTCTGTCCCATTCTGCTTCTGAAATCATGATATGGGTAACAGTGCAAGGGAATCCATATGCTGTTTTGCTGTTTCAGTTGTTAAACATCCACAATTCTCTTAAATGAATGCTTAGGATCTTCCTGGTGACTGTCTCAATCCTGCCGGCTGAGATTGCTGGCTGCTTTAAATATCCCACTTAGAGAACAACCCCAAGTCCCCTAAAGACAGCAAAAAATCAGTTGTTTACTCTCATCACTCTCACGCTTTGTCTCCAGCTAACTCTAATGCAATTGTCATTCAAATACTTCAAGTCAGTATGAGACCTCAATTTAGCTCTTAAATGATAAGAGAAAAAAAGGTCCTTTTAACTTGGTGTTTTAGAGACCTTACTATAAATGCAGCCTCACAAGATTCTCCAGCACATGAAGAAGCTAGATCTCCGCATACAGTCTTAGAAGAAATCAGCTGGAAAGAACTGTGAGCACTGAAGTTGCAAAATAAATACCATTTTATGTATTGCCCATCCAACATCAAATAACTGGCTCTAGCTTTTTCCTATAATATGAATAATGGTATTATTAATCCCCCTCTTCATCCCACGATGAGTACATTTTAAACTTACCCCAGGCTGGTTGAAGATCTTTCAGCACTGGCAGTTGCTGGAGTAGGAAATTAGCTCTGTGTGAGAAAGGAGAGAGAGAGGAGAGCAACGGTGACTTGACGTTTCCCAGGATGGGACTGTCACATGCTAATCACTAATTTGAAACACAAGCATAACAGTGCCTTCTAATTATGTAATCTTCAGGTCATATCCCTGTGCAAAAATCAGGGCTGTGCACTTGGAAGAAGATGATACCAACTTTTTTGGTTTTTAATTAGAATTGCACACTGCTGTGAAGGCAGGGTGAGAAGCCTTGTGGAGTGACAGGCAGAGGGGGCTGTGTGGTGAGAGCTGGCTGCTGGTGTGATCTCTGCTACTTTGCCAAGCTCAGAGGCTCTTAAGCACCTCCTGTGGCACCCAAGTGAGGCAGCTGCAGTTGGGGACAGGGAGACAGGACCAGCTCCTCCCTGCTTTCCCTGGCACCCTCAGTCTCCTACCATGCATGGCCTCACTAGGGATGCCAGGGCCAAGAGAGGTCCCCTTCTTTCGTTCAGGGGCCAAGTGCAAGGCTGCCAAAGTAGCCAGGGAGGGGAGCAGCAACCAGCAGCACCCGTGTGTTTTCTGTTGCTTGTTAGTCCTGCAGAGCTTTTTGCTCCAAAAGGTATCAAGAAAGCATGGAAAGAATGCAGGTAACGCAAAACCAGGGGTGTCAGGAAAATATTTGAGCCACTCCGGTGAGTTACTCCAAAGCGTAAGAGCAGGGAGACATAAAGGTGGAAGAACAGTAACAAAAGGCAGGATATTTTCTTCCTGAAAGACAAAGATCTGCTTCAAAGATATCCTTCAGGCAGAAAACCTGAAATGTAAAACCGTACAGCCTAAATCAGTATAATTACTGTGAAGCACAGACAAATGTGGTGACGTGAAGTCCTAGCAAAGGAGCTGAAAGGACAGGCTCAAGGATGAACTGTGGAAGGTGCTTCTACCTCTGAAGTCAGGGACTAGGAACAGAGGACACTGTATTTCTGTTTTGGAGCTGGTTATTTCAGGAGCAAAACACAACAAAATTGAACAAAATAAAATGATAATTCTGGAGGAGTTTGCTAGAAAAGGCATTATTGGTGGGTAAAAGATACCTGTGAATTCAACAAACAGCTCAAGCTAGGAAAGATAATTTTTTTTTTAATAAATAAAAACATTTAGCTTTACGTGTCTATGAACAAAACACTTCAAATAGAGATTTTCCTACAGGCAGCTTTAAGAAAAAGGGCTGAAAGGCATTATATTGCCAAATGATCCATGAGCTGCTTTGTTTCAGACGGCACAGTATGCTTCTGTCTGCTGATAATGTGCTGTTTTTTCATTTTGCTAAGAAACCACAGAGCCCAAGATTTTTCCAAATCCTAGCAAAAAGAGCCAAATATTTGAAGGAACAGCATTTGTACATTGTGTCTGCAAATGGAGGCAAGGACAGGTATTTAATAAAACTCCTTTAAGTATCTGGCAAGCAAAAGCTCAACACACATTTCTCCTGACAGCACTGGTATGTTGTGGTTTGTTTTTTTTAAACTAGAAAGCAGATTTTCTGCTTTGTAAATCAAACTGTTCAGATTTGCAGCACAGAGACCTTTAATTACCAAAGAAAACCAAAAACAGTAATAGATTTTTCATTTTATTAGACTTTCGGATGGGACCGTGGCAGTGATCAGTCTCCCCTGTACGCTCTCCTGTTTACTTTCCTTCCCAGAGAAAAGCAGCTTTGGTGCACAGCAGAGGTCTGTCCTTGAGCGCTCTGGTACTACGGGCTTGACCTGTGAGGAGTAACTACCTCGCTACAGCTGCACATGCTCCCTGCCCTCACCCCACTGTGCAACACATGGCTTAGGGTAAACATGATCCTATGAGCACTGTGTTTGCTAAAGCTTCTGTAGGTGGACAGTTTGTTAACTGGGAAAGTTATAAAAGTTGAGCATAAATTTGGCTTCATTTGTTCATGACAGGTTGGTTTTCTTTTTGAAACTCAGGGAGAAAGACATTCCTAGGGCAAGTTAAAATAAAAAAAAAAAAGAATTCTAGTCATCAACTGCTCTGCTTATAAATTCACCCTATCCAACTTAATTTCTTTAAGGTTTTCACTTAGGATGCTTCAGCTGATCCATCAGAAAAGAAAAATAACTTAATTTTATTTACTATTGACATGCATCTTTAGGGTTTATTTTTTAAAAATGCATGGAGAAATCAATGCCTGTTGAAAACTGGTCATAGCTGTTGAGCCCAGAATGCAATCACAGAGCTGCCTTTAACCCGTGCTACTGTCCAAGCCAAGTCGCTACATTTTCAGCTTCTGCTTCAGTCCCACTGCTGCTGAGCCGTGAAATGTGCCACTCCACTCCACTCCATTTTCATCTATAAAGTCTCCTTCACCTTCCATCCTGGAATGACATAAATCCAGCCTGTTAAGAACACAATCAGTTTGTGGCAGCGTGGTGATGTGTGCACTACCCAGAAAAGCAAATTGCCAGGAATCTGAAACTTCCCAGTGTACCTTAAGCTCCTGCCTTAACTTTCTCCCACACTGTATAGCCTGTAAAAGTTTTGACCTACAAAGCATGCAGGTTAGACAGCCAAGGAATATATTCCTTTCTTTGCAAAACTGTATTTATACTAACGTCCTCCCAACATGTAGGCTCTACAGGAAGAGCTTCGTAGTCCCAGTTACGATTTGAAGTTAGCAGGGATTAAGTCCTATGAAGTTTATCCTGACTTTCATTAGAGGCATCTTAAAGATGCGTCCTTTGTGATCTTCTTGCTGTAAAAATCCATCCTCTCTTACCCTTTCCCCATCCCTATGAAACATGCTGCTAGAACGAAGTACAAGGACTTAGAGCCTCCTGCAGGAAAAAAAAAGTAACAGCTGTGTGAATTCAGGCCTCATAAACCACATAGTTCTGCTGATCTTTGAAAGCTGTGATCAAGCCCATCATTATACCTGAAAACTGCTCTAAAGAAGAAATATCTATGCATCAGCATCCCTTGCAAATGAGGGTAAAATAACTTCTACAATCAATTACTGGAGATTTTTTTCTCTTAAAAAATGAAGCCACTTAGCAGTTGCAGCAAGTCGCTATGGTGCTACCTATTTATGCTCTCTCATGAAAGCTGCAGTGATCTGGTGAACTGACACCTACCTCCTGTAAGTAGCTGGAAAGTAGCAATCCTGAAACTTGGCAAAATAGCCTGCATTGGACTGTTAGGGAGTGGCACGTATTAACAGTCACAAACCAGTGTCAAAAAGGAGTGGTCTTAATTGACTGGAGAAACAGCAATGGCTAGCAAGGTTTGGATGCCTGCTGCTGGTGGTGTATCTACACCAGCATTTTAGTTAGTTGAAATCACAAGTTCAAATCAGAACCAGCTGTTTTCTCTACAGATCAGCTACTAGCGATAAGCATTGTGCTGGTCTTTGTGACGGGCTATGTTTTCACAGGAGAGTAGAAGCAAGATTTTTGAGAGAAAATGCCTGTAAAGCTACATGTGTGATCTATTGTTGAATACTCTCACTGAAGGGATGAATTCTCACAGGTTTAGCCTTCATGCAGAATTCATGCCTGTCTTTTAATATGACAGCAAAAGACAGAAGCTCTGTAGCAGATTTTAACATGCCAGTGTAATAGAGACGTAACAATCTGTTCTAAAGCATTGACATATTTATCTTTAGTTTTTCCTCAAACACTTTTTGTTTGTCATACAGGTTCCTATTTTGTATTCAGGTACATTCTGTAATACATATTTCATTTGGTGTCTAATCATTTAAAAATAGAATTGATCATCATTCTAGTGCTATTGTGCTATTATTTTTGGTCAGAAGGCCAAGATAGAGCTTTTTTTCTGCTAGAAGACCACATATTAACAAACATTTAGATTTTAGATTTATTTCAGATACTGGATTGGGGAGGCATTTAAAGAAAAATTAAACCTAAATCAAACCTAGCAAATTTGACAGAGAAGTCATTTAAGGAGAATAAACATGAACATTCTTGTGTAATTTTTTACAGCTAATTTTCTCATTCAATCTGTTTTGTAGATCATGAAGTGGGTATCAGCTTCTTGGTTTAGGACAAGATAGTATCTTAGCAATTCAAAGCACCCTCATTCAAAAGAAATTGCTGGTATTTATCAGTGGCACTAAAATATTTTGTTTTGAGGGATGAAAATAAACCTCCACATTTTCCCATCTCTCTGAAATTTGTACTTTACCTCAAAAAATAAGTAAACACAAACTTTGCAAACTACCAGTGCAAATTAGCTCTGTATTTCTGCATGCATCTGTAGGCAGACAATTTGAAACAACAGCTCTGAAAGGGGTCTGGACTGTTCTACGTCTCTGAGCGCAGAGACCTGATAACAAAAAAAGCAGTCGGTGGAATAACCATTTTGAAAACCTGCCTAGGAACAAATCACACACTTTTGACTGTTCTCATGAAAAGGATACAACTGGGATCAGCAATTTCAGATACCCAGTGCAAGTTTCACTGGTAGCAAAAGAAACCTAGTCCCATGCTGGGTGAATTTTATTTGAAGTTTACAGCTGAAAACAAAACTAACAGAAAAGACTATACAACTCTTCCACTCCAAACATACTTGTTCTCATTGAATGGTCCAATGTACTTTGCTCCATTTGGAAATGTGTAGGTTCCAGCTCCATGAAACATGTTGTCTTGGAACTCGCCTTCATAAACAGCCCCAGAAGGGTGTTCTAGCCTTCCAGTACCATTCATCTGCATTTAATTAGATGAAGGATAAAAAAATAATTAATGTTTATCCTTACAGTGTTATTTCCTTCCATTACAATATCCTTTCAGATTGCCACCTTTGAATCTGCTATCATACTGAGATACAATAATGAAGAGGAAAACAATTATTCTTTCAGACTTAGGTTCCTGCTTCTACAAGGATTTCAGGTAAGAGCTTAGTTTTTGGCCATCCAGTGTCCAATAAACCCCTCATCTGCTAGTAGTCTCACAGGAACTGCTGTCCCCAGCCCTGCAAATAATTCATCTACCCTGACAGCCTCAGGGGTTAATTAAATTTCCTGGAATTTCTTACAGGGCAGAGCAAGTCTATAATTTGTTCAGCCTAGGGCACTAAGCCATGACTGGGGATTTAAATCTGTGCTGTAAAGCACTTCTGTGACATAATCTAAATTCTTCTCATTGCACCAATATTTTTGTAAGAGACTGAAAAAAAGCCGTATTACATCTGATAAAACTACAAGATGCAGCTTCCTAATTGCAGACCCTTATTTGTCTCATTTCAAGGTCTGTCTCCTCTCCAGGAGAGACAAAACAAGCAATTTTCCTATACTTAATAATTCATTCCTGGGGAACAGAGTAACCAAGGGCAGCCAAACAATGGTGTATCTGTTGATGACCAGAGCTGCCCTGTTTCGTTGTGGGATGTGTGTGTCGCGTACATACATGTGCAGGAGGGCCATGCCTAGCCCACTATGTGTGCACAGCAATTCATGCAGGGCTTTCACGGTGGCTGTGCCATCCTGGGCAACACCAGCACCATACTGCCAGAGTGTTTCACCAGGGCCTGCCTGCCACCAATGGGTGGCATATTCGCAGGAGCCTCAGGAGGCAGCAGGACACTTGAAGACCACAAATATCTCCAGTCTTCAGCCTGGGCTGAGACAAGATTCCCAGGTGGAAGAAGAGCCTGCAGCATTGGTTTAATACTTCTCAGGTTATGACTTTCCTTTCTGTGTCTTTTTAAGGATGAGTATAGTGGACATGCTCCATTCCAAACCCAGAAAAAGTTTAAAGTGAAGGGATACTTAAAATTACCTTGTCATTTTTCCAGCTGCCAACGTATGTAGTTCCATTGGCGCCAGTGTGGATTCCATGACCGTTCCTCTCGAGCACACCTTCAGGTGTCTTTTTGCATTCCCCCTCTAAAAAATGAGAGGGATGGAAGACAGGTATTTTCACTTCAAGACAGAGAACATCCAAGAGGCAAAAGCCTATGAGATCATGCAACACACTTCTATTGCACAGAGCCATTTCTCCAGAGCTGACTTTCCACCTCCTGTGGAGATTGCTCCCAGAGATGGGCCCTTGGAGCACACAAGCCCTGCTGGAGTAGATGCCTTTGGGGGACATGCACAGTGCGAGCCAGCAGCAGTCCTATTCCCTGTTCTTCCACCATCACTGAGCCCCACTGTGAGGCTGGTGAGGAGCTGGCGTAGGGCAGAGCAGACCCCAGTGGACTGTCATGGCAGTGGCTGTCTCTAAGTGGACCCTGGGGTAACACACCCATGGCAGCTTCCATGTGTCTGTGGGGGGCTCTTACATAGCCAAAGCAGTGTGTTACTTGGGAAATAGTCCTTTTTTCTGGTAAAAATTTTTGCCTTAAACTCCCATGCGGCATAGGTTGCACAGAGGGGTTGTGGAGTCTCCGTCCATGGAGATATTCAAGACCTACCTACCTCAGCTGCACAGCTTCAGGGTTGCTTGTCACTTAGCTAACCCTCACCCTGAAACTGGCAGATTTCCTCCGGATTAATCCCATAAAGTCAATTTTGTAAAAGGAATTAGCACCTACCAAGATTTTCTTACCGTACTTGTCTTTATTTGGGAATACGAAAGACACTTTAAAAGCCTCAGCTTCTGTTAATAAAGAAACAACCAGCGTCACTGTTAACAACTTGTTGCGGTTTCAGAAACCCACAACAATTTACTGTCATTTAGACAATTATTCTCACACTCTTCCCACCCAGGAAGGGGAATCGGGGAAAACAAGGAGACCCAAAGGTTGGAATATAAACAGATTTAATAGAATAAGACTAAATAATTAACATGAATAATACTAAAGAACCACTATTGAGCCCTATACCAATCTAACACAGGCAGGGATTGTACCCAGCCCATTCCCCACAGGGAGTGTGGGGCCCTCCC